>JAEIGR010000002.1:8345000-8687500 GCA_018904305.1 Scaptomyza montana | reverse complement strand
TCATATCCTTGACTATGCTTCATTATTATCTATGCACGCATAGTTATGTTGATTTATGGCATGACGCTTTTTGTTTTCAACCAAGCATCATTCAAGAACACATAAACCCAAACCCTTAACTGTTCAAGACAAACTACGAGCGAGAGAGAGAGGCTGACAAAGTTTCACAGGACTCCAACGGACCTAAACTTTAGGCGTAAATTAAGCACACAAACAAAGAGACAGAGAAGGGGAGTGAAGGGTCGATTGGGGTTTCAATAGATGATTACATGATAAAATAGTGTTTACAACTCAGTTTGACTTTTATGATCGAATCGACAGTTGATTTATTATGACCGAGGAATTTTAATAAAACTCACAGCTGCAAATTTTCCCAGCTTGGGAATATGTTTACTGATAAGTTGAAAGCGCAATGTTCTATTGATTTATTAATGAATTGATTACTTTTTTGCAGCTGCTTCTTTGCTATCTGCAATGGATTTAACAGCGGATCCTTGCGAGGATTTCTTTCAATATGCATGCGGCACATGGAACAAAGTGCATCCCATACCCGAAGATCGCAGCTCAATCAGCACATTTGAGGTAAGTATTCAAGGCGATTAAAAAGCAACTCTTCATACTGTATTTTAATACCTTTTCAGGTACTCTCCGATCAGCAGCAGTTGGTATTACGCGGTGTTTTGGAAGAACCGATCGATGATCGCGATAATAAGGCAACGATCAAGGCAAAGACATTTTACAAAAGTTGCATGGACATACGTGAGTAAATCAACAAATACCACATCCTTCCCCCCCCCCCCCCCTCCCCTTCACCCAATCAAAATCCAGTTCAAACATCTGTTTTCGCTTGCAGCCCAAATCCGTAAGATTGGCGCTGGACGACTGAAGGATGTGTTGCGCTCCTTGGGCGACTGGCCCGTTGTCACTCCCAACTGGCAAATACCCGTCCAACTATCCATTGAGCAGCTGATGGGCCAACTGCGTCTCAACTATAGTGAATCGGTGATGATTGAGCTGTATGTAAGTGCGGATGATAAGAACAGTTCGGTGAACATCATACAAATGGAACAGTTGCAATCTGCGCTGCCCTCTCGAGATTACTATCTAAAGGCGAGCAGTGCCAACGATCGCCAGGCGTATCACAGGTATATGACTCAAATATCTCAGCTGCTTGGCGCCAATGCATCAACGGCAGCCCAGGAACTGCAGCAGGTGGTGCAATTTGAGACGCAGCTGGTGAATGTGTCGCTTCCCGAGGCGGATCGTCACGATACGAGCGCTAATTATCGTAAAATTTCGTTGCCGGAACTGCAACGTCTGGTGCCACAGCTCAACTGGACAGAGTATTTGCAGACGGCACTTGGAGCGGGGATAAAGCTGCAGCCAAATGAACAATTAGTCACATATGGCATGTCGTATTTGATAGAAATGGCAAAGATTCTGCGTCGCACCGATCGTCGTGTGGTCCACAACTATATGCTGTGGCGTCTGGTCATGTCTTTGATGACGCACATGATCGATGAGTATCAGCGGGAGCGTGTGGAATTCCGCAAGATTCTCATGGGCATTGAGTCGGAGAGGACGCGCTGGTCCCAGTGCGTTGAGTGGACAAATAAGAAATTGGGCGTTGCCGTTGGCGCTTTATTCATACGGGACAATTTCAATCAGGAAAGCAAGGATGTCGCTCTGGAGATGATTCATAATATTAGGGCTGCGTTCAATGAACTGCTAGCCGAGAATCATTGGATGGACGATGAGACGCGTGCGGTTGCCAAATTAAAGGCGGATTCAATGAACGAACGCATCGGATATCCGGAAATACTCACAAATATCACCGAACTCGAAGAGGAGTATGTCAATGTAAGCATGTTTATGGAATCATTATTAATTCGCCAGTCTAACTACTCTTTTAATACTCTTTGTTAGCTTACAATTGTCTCGGATAACTTTATCGATAATGTGCTGAGCATTTTGCAATGGGAATCGGAAAAGGCGATACAACTGCTTCGACAGCCGGTCGATAAGGAGAAATGGACTACAGAACCAGCAGTGGTCAATGCCTTCTACAATCCCAACAAAAATGATATAGGTGGGTTATCTAACCTAAAAAGGAGAACTTAAAACGATCTTCATCTTTTTTTCCACATTACTTTTCAGTATTTCCCGCTGGCATTCTACAGCCTTTGTTCTATAGCCAACATTTTCCCAAGTCTTTGAACTATGGTGGCATTGGTGTGGTCATCGGTCACGAGATCACGCATGGCTTCGACGACAAGGGTCGGCAATTTGATCGTGACGGCAATCTGATGCAATGGTGGAACAATGCAACAATTGAAGCATTTCGGGAACGCACCCAATGTGTCATCGATCAGTATTCGCGTTATAAGATCAATGAGGTCAATATGTATATGGATGGTCGGATGACCCAGGGCGAGAATATTGCCGACAATGGTGGTCTCAAGCAGGCGTTTCGGGTGAGCATCAATCTCTACTCAATCCATTACCAATACTCATTATTTTCTTTTCTTAAGGCATATAAAAAGTGGGAGAAGCTACATGGCAGGGAGCTGCAATTGCCAGCTCTCAATATGACCCACGATCAGCTATTTTTTCTCAACTATGCACAGATTTGGTGCGGCAGCATGCGACCAGAGGATGCATTAACCAAAGTCCGATCATCGGTACATTCACCGGGATTTGTACGAGTTTTGGGACCGCTATCGAATTCACGGGATTTTGCTCATGCCTATGGCTGCACAGTGGGCACAAACATGAATCCGGCAAACAAATGCAGTGTCTGGTAGTCACGATCACGCTTTGTAAAATCATATTTTTTTTTTTGCACACATAAATATATATGTTGATATTTGTGTGTATTGTATACTATAATAACATCAAATGAAGGGCGTCTGTTTTTTTTTTTTTTCTTTTTGTCGTTCATTGTTAAATTTCTAAATTTATAGTAAGGAAATAGTATAATATTATCTATGTACTATATTACTTATTGTATTTGTATTGTAATATATGAAATGACAAAGCAAAAGGAACAAGGAAATTAACGTCCCACTCAGCCCATCCCCCAACCATTGTAACCCAGTTACGATAAAAGAACAAAAATGCGGCATTATTATTCTTAATAAAGTAAAAATTAAAACATAAAAACCGAAACGAACTATAACTACCGATAAGGCACACAACTTAATGCATTTGGAAGTGCAAAAAAATTATCTACAATTATATATATATATATATTTTGTTGACTCATTTTAAAAACTTATCTTTTTGTTTAAAATTGTTTTCTAACTTACCCATTTCCAAGATTCACAAGAAACATGCATATATTCAAGTTCAAGAGTCATCATTAATGATATGTTTGTTCGTTTTTTTATTTTTTTTTAATGCTACGAACTAGTAACTTATGTATAAGGCATATGTATATGTATCGGAATACATCTTGTGTATCGTATATAGTTTGTATAGTTTTTTTTCTCTTTGTGCCACCCTTAAGCTATGCCGGTCAATTCAAGACCATAATTTTACTTTATTATTTTTATATCATTTATGTATATGTATATTGTATATATGTATGTATGTATTTATCGTATATTATAGTTTTCATAAACATATATTACTTATAACATGTAAATTATACACTTTATGTATATATTGGTATCAAAACGTTTAGCAAAACACAGTCCATTGTTAACAATTGGTTAGAATTGTTAAGAGCCATTGGAAAAACAGTGGAAGATCAACCAGAGTCACTGGAAGGGCAAGATAAGCTATATATTTGAGTGGAACAGCTAGAAACTGGAAGCTACTGGAAGTCAGTAAAAGCAGTGTTTTAAGGTAATGGATGCGACTGAAAAGCCACTGGAGAGTAACTGGAAAGGAGTAAGCCAAATGCTGGCTCGCAGCTGTTGGAAGTCATTAGAAATTTTCTTTTGTTTACTGATCGACACTGGAAAATCTCACTGGAATGCTCTCTAACTGAAAACTAGTAGTTGCATATTATAGTATACATGTAGTGTGTTTTGCTCGTTGGTTAGCTTCATTTGCATAGAATACTGCATCATTATCATAATCGTCATCGTCATGAAAACTCAAAAAATAAAAAAAATATAGATCGAAAAATTTTTGAAAAACAAAACATTCCATTTACAAGGAATTATCACACTTATGCTTATGCACTTTATAAGAAGGATTAACGATTAAAATCGGCGTTATAGATTTGTAGGTAACCTTGGTTGTTAGATGCGCAATGCCGTTGATGAGGATGTCGCGGAGGAGACACTCCTTCCAGCTCCTCTTCGACTCGCTCCTCTCGCTGGATGTGGAATCAGCGACCAGGGTTGTTCATCGGCGCTGGCAAAGATGAGATATATGAAATTACCAGCAATATTGAGACCAGCTGCCAGCCAAAAGACAATATGCCATTGGGTTAGAGTCTCCCGATGATTGATGATCAATCCAATCACATATGGAGCAAGAAAGCCACAAATATTTGCCGCTGAATTCGTAATGCCATACATGGTGCCCGCAAAGCGCGGACTCAACGCAATGTGATTCATTTGATTGCCTGCGTAAACGGCGCCGCCAAACGAACCAATCCCGGCGAGCATGAACGTCACCCAGACCCAATCGCAGCCCACATAGATGATGCCAATTAAACCCAACGAGGGCACCACCGATGCAATTGTGTTCCACAGCTTATAGGAGTTGAGGAGCGTAATGTGTCGATGGGCAAGCATCCAATCCGCTAGAGCGGAGCATGCAATGCCCATGAACCAGGAGGTGAGATAGGGTACAGCATTTAGCATTGCGTTCGATTGGATGTCAAAGTGGAGTATGTTGCTCATATAGGTTGGCAGTTCCGTTAGCTGTGTATAGAATGCCCAACTTTGTCCACACTGTGTCAAGAGTATGGCCCAGAGTGGGACACTGGTTAGCAGCGATTGCCATGGTATAGCTTCCTGTTCTTCCTGCTCCTGATCATCCTCCTCGGTCTGCTCATTCTCCGGCGTCCGTACAGTACGGAGTGTGCGCTCAATGTAAGCTCGCTCTTTGCGTGAAATCCTTGGATGCTCACTAGGCTTATCGTATACTAGATACATCCAGGCACCAAACCATACCAGGCCCAATATACCAAAGATATAGAACGCCGATGGCCAGCCGCCCAGAAAAGTCTGGGAGCATAGCCAGCCCGTCAATGGCATCGATATAACCGTGCCTATATTGGATCCAGCATATACAATCGCTGCAAACTTATTCCGTTCCAGCGGTGGTATCCAATGCGCCAACATTGCATGCATCGCCGGATAAGTGACACCCTCGCCCATGCCCTCCAGGATACGCACCAACACAAGCAGCGGCAAATCCCAGTGTGCCGCCATCGGTGTGAGCAATGTAAAGATTGCTGTGATTAGGACACCATAACCATAGATGCGTTTGCCACCAAGCAGCTCAGCCATGCGTCCACCTGGCACTTGGGTCAGGACATAGCCATAGAAGAAGCTGCCTAGGACCAGGCCTTGTGTCGCCTCATCCCAAACGAATTCACCCTGTTGATCCTGATCTTGATCCTGCAGCTGCAAGCCCGTATGGGATTGGCTTGCTTTTTTTGGCATTGGACACGTATCGTTGCCCAAAATTGAGCTATTGCTATGCGGAATGGCCGTCTGATTGACCATAGCAACAATTGCCACAGAGAGATTCACACGCATTGCATAGACAACGGCAAAGCCAAGGAAACCCATCAAACCAAATATGTGACGTGTCTGCAGAAAATCATCCTCGCCAGCGTCATCATCATCAGCAGCTGTTCAAGATAAAAAATAATAAATATGTATTTGTTGCGTTACGGTTTTAGAAAAAAAAACCCGAAAAACAGATGGAATCTTAAAAGATTGGGAAACTAGTTTATTTTGAACAGAGAGTTAAGAAATCTGGAAATCTTATTTCTAAGAAATGTAAAAGCTACTTGCAAGAAGAAAATGAAATTAGAAAGACAAAAATCAAAGAGAATTAAAGATAATGTATAAGGGGAAAAAAACAAAAACAACAACAAAAAGTTGCTCTCTTTCAACGCTTTTGTTTAAGGTTGTGTCAATAACTTTTGTGCCGCTTACCACGTAGTAATGACCTGTCACTGTCACAGAAGGCCTGATGCTCGTCGTCCGCCTCTGTATCATCGTCATCCGCATCGGAGGCATCGGAGCGTCCGACATGGCCATAGTAACAGGAGGCGTCGCGCGACTCGTCTGTCCATCGATGTGGCGGCATCTAACTGTAACTGCCACCAAAACTGCTGCTGCCTTCCACAAAAAACACAAAATATGCAAATTGTTGTCGTTGCTGGCCTTTGATACAGGGTTTGTTTTATTTATTTTTTTTGTTTTATGCAAAGTATTGTTTTAGTTCTTGTGCAATTGCCAGCACATTTTCTCTTTTTCTTTAAGCAACCAACAATGGAAACGACAACATCAGCAACGATTATGACGACGACTACGATATAAAAAAAGACGGACAGAGACAACTCACCAACAGCTGGAGCAGCCAGCAACTGAAGCGACGTCGCAATATTGCGCTTTGCAAGCAACAACAGCAGCAGCAGCACAAGCAATAACCAAATATGTACAATGTATAACAATAGCAACAACTAAACCTAAACAACTAAAATGCTATATAACTGTTGATGTTGTTGTTGTTGCTGTTACACCAAACCAGTCAATCAGTCACTCTGTATACTCTCTCCAGCTGTGTGTGCTAATGCTCTTTTTTCTGCCTCTGCACGGTCTCTCGTTCTCTCTCGTTTAGTCTAGTCAGCAGCTTTTCATGGGAAAGTGGCGCATAAGTATGTGAAGCACCAACAACAAGTGAATGGATTTTTATTTGACGCTCTCTCTTCGCGTCATCCGTGCTCGCTGATATAAACCGAAGGCGATTTGGCGGATTTGTTAAGTACAAAAAAAAAAAAAAAACTATACCATTGTTTACATTCAGTTATAATTCCCATACTGGTATAACGTATATATGTACACACATATGCATGGTTATGTGCGCAGTATAAATTCATAATAAGTAATTAAAAATACTCTCATTTAAAACAAAATTCAATATAAGCCTAATCTTACTTACATATGTATGAATTAACACACTTTGGTTTCGTAGTTAATATAGAATTCAATATGTAGATTATAACTGTAATCTATCATTTTGTGTATAAAAATGCTAACAGATTTTTCTGGTGCTTTAGATAGAGTAACAAAAGTCTAAGCGACACTATCTGAATTCGCCAGTTGTTGAAAAAAAAAATTATAAAACATTTGAACTAGTTTTTGTTTTACACCTTTGTTAGCATTCTATCAATTATTAGCACGAAAAACATTTAGTATATGTACATATATGTATGTATGTACATGAAAAACAACTACTCAAACAAACAGTTCGAGTTATCGAATGCATTAGGAAGTTATTGTTAATCAAACAAAGCATTCAGAGTCTGAATGTCTCAATTTCAGACCCACATTTATACTATTTTGGGCTAGGGCAACGAACTCAACGCCGACAAGCTAAGTGAAAACTTCTCTTTGGGCTACAGTTGATTACCCTATACAAAAAATAAAAAATAAATAGATTTGATTCGCCTGCATGCCTTATGTTTCAATTATATTTGTATTAATTTTCTAGTCTTTTAAAATCGCACATGATAGTAATATTTTTTTTTAATCGTCAAAGGGACTCGAATAAGTCTCATATGGGGATGCTTTTGTCAATAATGATCTTCCAAATCTTTCGTTGCATAGTATATGACGTAATAGGATAACCCAATCGAAGGGTATACATATACCAATAAACCCACACCACCCCCAACAAATAACCAGAGAAAGAGAGCGAAAAAAATAGAGAGCAGCAAAATTCCGTTTGCAGACAGCATCAGAGAAATTTAACTACTGTTAACTGTTAAATGAGTTGAATTCCTGTTGCATGCAAGAGGCGTGTCTGAGTGACCTTCAATTTATCAGCTGTTAATCCCCAAGTGGTATACTAAATAGATAAGACATATATGTACATAAATATAGTTCTACAACATGTATTGAAAATGCGCAGACAACACATGTTAATTTTATATTACAGAATAATAATTGGAATTAAAGTACCTTTGTACACTAAAATTGCATCATATCAGTTGGCATAGATGGTGCCGATAGCAAAGACAATCATCTTACGCATCTGACCGCAGGTCAGGGTCTCATAGTGATAGCCCTTAATGATTTTTGCATCATTTTTGCCTGCATCAAAAGAGTGTTGAATTGGGTCCATATCCATATTGTAGCAATTGAACATAAATTTGTTGTTCTTGATCAGGACGCACATTTCATACGCGCTTGCCAGCTTCTCGTTCCAGATGCTCACTGAATCGTAGACGATCGTCTCCTTCAAATTAACCTGAGTCGCCTCTTTGGCGGTCCGGAACGTGTGCATTGTAATCACTCCAGTGGGTCCTCCATCTTCGGCAAGATAATTATGCGTTAAATCGCAGACCAGCATTGGCGAAGTATTCGCTGCTAGTGTCTTGTTCACAATTGTCTCGGGCTTGAACTTCTGAAGTTTTTGCAACGTTCTCAAAAAGTTGGGATGCTGGTACACCAACGGATCGAGTTGTTCCATGCGATTCACAAGCAGCTCAATAAATGGACCGCGCACACTCTCCTGTATGAGTAGAGTGGCGATGGCATTCTTGCCAAATGGATTGTGCAGCGAGGCGACCAGATGATGCATGGCACAATTTAAATCGCCTCCATCAAAGATCATCATCAGGCATGGCGAACTCCATTGTGCTTTGGGATCGCCACCAGCATCTTCAATGGAAGGCGGCAGCTAAATAAGTATGCATGTACATGCCGTTTGTTTTAAGAACACATATGTATATATAGACTTCATTGCACTTACAGTAACTACGCGTTTATTTATGCCTTCCAGATTTTGCAACATGCTGGAGTTGATCACTGGTTTAGATAACATAGGATATTTGTTATAATTTTGTCGCTGCACATGTGCATGACGCGTAGACATGTCGCACACAATACAAATATGACAAAATCGTTCAGAACTGAGCAGAGGAGCGAGTTGTACAGCGTGAGCAGCGAAGAGCTAAGATGCTCGTGTTATCAGTACTTGTTTCTCTCTTTTGATCGTGCAGCAACTGATAAAGTTAGTTGCAGCGTTGCCCAATCGTGTTTATTTATTTATGCTATTTTATGAAATTTTATAAGCTAGTTAAACAATTGAAATAATGAAATGTGTCAGTTCAATGTTTTATATTACAATAATTTGATAAGAAAGTACGTTTTTATTAACCAGCACAGTATCGATACACTTGGCGCTGAATTGTTAACATTCGCATATCGATATTAACGACACTCAGTTTTTAAGTTTTGGCAACCCACAAACGAATTACATTTATTATGGTATGAGCTCAGCTTAATTTTTAAAATGCGCAAATTCTATTCTTAATCACAAACACTGTTTATCTTAAACCTGTATTTTAAATAGAACGAACATTTAAGACGGTTGATGGGTCGACTGACCGCCACCCTTGTTCAGCAGCTATCGATATTTTGACTACAGCTCACAGCGATTGGCCAGCATTCTGGCAGCACTGCAAAGATTACGCCACCACGACGTTGACGCCGACGTTGACTTCACTGGGGGTCCGTTTTTTAGTCGGACTGTGTGTTTTGTTGGCCGATTGGCGCTGCCCCATGCACAGTTGACAGTCAGATTCAAATTGAAAACGCTCGTGCGCTGTTCGTGTCTGCTCCGTATCAACGCATTCAAATAAAATTTTTTTTGTCTTACAATTGTTTGTTACTGTTATTTTAAGTGTTGTCCACTTGTTTTCGTTGCTATTGTTGCATACGCCCCTAATAATAAAGAGAACAAAACAGCTGTTGCGACATTTTAGTTCCAGCACATAATAAATAATTGTCAGCGCCATCTGCGCGAGAGTAGAAAACCAACAAGTGCGCGCTAACACAATTGCATTTGCGTGCGGATTCTGTGTGTCTGTGTGAATTTTATTTGCATTTGTGTAAGTGATTTAAAGTACGTTCAACCACAATCGAAAGTGAATTTTAGAAAAATCAAAATAGAATATAACCAAATAGTAAAAACAAAAATAAAAGCAAAAGCAAAAAGCTCAAAAACACCAGAAACGTTTCTAAAGTAGAACAATTCGAAATATTTGCACAAAAATAACGTAAACAGCTGGCAGCGAAGTCAGCAGTGACATCGGCGGTGACAGCGAAGCAACTGCATTTTGTTGTTTTTTGGTTTTACTTTTTTTTTATATATATTTTGTCAACAAGGCAACAGGTTCAACACAAATATTTTTGTTTGTAGGCGGCTGTGCAACAGCATTTGAAGAAGAAGCTACAATATGACCGATTTAAATGAAATCATGGGTTCGCCATTTGTGCGCGTCAAGGTAAATATACATGCATATACATACATATATGTATCTATCTGTATGCTGGTGCAGGTGTGAAGCCCCAGCAACAACAACAACAGAAACTCCCATTCACTTATTGGGCTGCATCGGGTCTATGGGGTCTTAGATAATGCATAGCTAGCGTCTAAGCAGCTGCGTCGAGTCTCTGATGAAGCGTTGCCCAATGCTACCCATTAGCACATGGAGCGAGTGCACGACGACGGCAAAACAACCGCAATAATAAGCCATTCGATATGTTCCAACTTTTGTGGCAGCCAATTTGCAACTTCAGCCGATGTCGACCGAAGTCGCGTCGTCGCTGTGGGGCTTCATTTGAGCCGCTTTAAAAATAAATAGACACCAAACAGCAAAAACTCAACTCAACGAAACTTTCCATACCACCAACTTCACCCCTCTCTATCTCCCTCTCTCTCTTTGTCTTTTGCATTCAGGCCGTTGCCTTGGTGCATTTCATCTTCATAGCAAATGCGATGCTAGGCACATGGGAGCATGGTGCCTATGAGTTCTACAATTTCCTCTTCATTATTGCCATGTTCTGGGCGATACACTGCAAGGACTCTATTGAGGCAGTGCAAACGGTAAGTTAACCCAATCTCTCTCTCTCATATTTTTTGTATAAGCTTTCTTCCCAATTGCGATCTCGCGCTCTCTGCCCATGTAAAGCTTTGCATTTGCCGTTACATTGTTATGCATTGCAGAGACGCTTTTACGCTCAGAGAAATAAAGCCAAAAACTTTCGTTTATAGTTTGAGACATTTAGATATTCTAGTTTTAGAAGCGTGTAATTGGAGATTAGAGATGATGACGCATCACTTCACACACACACACACACATACAAATTTTGTGGGTGTTATCGTTGTGTTCATGTCTGCCTGTTAAAGCCGCTGACTGATAAGAATTTCTCCCTGCCCCTTGTCATGCTTGTCACTTGAGCAATGATTCGTACAATCAGTAAACAATTAATTTAAAATAATTTTTTTTTGACTTTGTATATGTATAAAGTAGACCCCACAAACCGGTTTAGTAAAAATCAGAGAATCAAATTAACACATACATATGTATGTATGTACAAACAGTTGTTTATATGTTTGTTGTTATTCGGTATATGCATATACATATATAAATGGTAACTATACTATAAATAAGAAATGTGCTCACTCATTCACTTTGTCTTTTGTTGCTTCTTCGAGTGACGCTTCGCGGGGGGTCGGTCGCATTCAGATGGCGTAGAGCGGTAATACTGTTATGATCTACTCTAACAGAGAGCTTTCTTTTAGTGAGCATCCAATTATATTTGCACATTTGCTTATGGCATCACCCCATGCCATTGAAAATGTTTTACGATTCTCTATACATAACCAATAGCTGAGAAACTTAGGAACATTTTCTTGGAATCCTTAGGCAAAGAAAAGATTTTGAAAGTTATTAAACGAAGAATATTTGTACCAAAATACAAATCGATCTTTGCTTGATGGTTTAAAAGTTGTTTATATAAAGTTTCAAGCTTTTGCTAGACTATTTGCGAAATAAATGGTGAAGAAAAAAGTGGAAAGTAAATTGATTACAAATCGAAATACAAATATAGTACGAATAATGCGAATGACGCACAAAATCCAGAGAAAGAAATAAAAATACCTAAACTTGAGTCAATTTATTGCAAATTGCAGCATAAAACTAAAATATGTATACATATATGTATTAAGTGCTCCCTTCATTTCATATACATATATTTAGTAAGATTGCAAAGCTTTTCGTTTTCAAGCCGCATTTGTTTGGCCAAACACCAAAAAAAAAGTTTTAACACGTTACGGCATGCTAACTACGAACGCATTTGGTCAGCCCAAAAACACGACGAGTTATAACTCACATAAGGCATACACATATATACTTATGTATATGTGTATGTATATGTTTAGTACCCGTACGATGCATATCACACAATTAGAAGAGCTAACGGCTTTTCGTGCCTGAACTGGGTTACAGTTACTAGCTCCAGTCGGTGGTGAGTAGGTCCCACAATTGGAACCTTTGACATTAACCAAAATAAGACTCCATTTCACCCATTACTTGACTTTACCCTAGAGGCTGGTCGGTTCAGTCGTAAATCCAGCATTTTTAAGCAGGACCTCATAACGCACGCGATGCGGCACACCACGCAAGAACGCCTCATCCCAAACACAAAAAAAAACCTCCCAAAAAACACTACGAACTATTTATTAAGAAAAGAAAAAATAATGTAATTGGTGATAGAAAATACTTCTTGACTTTGGAATATTCTGTAACTTTGCTTAGAACTCGAGTAAATTATTTTTAAACTACGTATGAAGCATAAGAAAATGTGTTGTTTATTAAGAAAACATATTATAGATAAGAAATTACTTTCAAAGCAAATTAAAAAAATTAATATATAAGTTTCCTTAAGAATACTTTGCCCAGCAATTGCTCAAAATACAAGGGTACTACAGGGTATCAATAATAAAATTTAATATATTTTTGAAATATTTTCCAGAGGTCAGTCACATGACAACGCAATATACCAACACCCCACTTCCTAATTCCCTTCCGAGCCAAGTCGTATTTGTTGGCCGTTCTTTTATGTGTTTGTTTGTTTTGGTTGTATGTAGTGTGAAAGTGTTTCTTATGGCTTGGAAGGACCCCATAAGCAACGTTATTAAACCAACTCAACTATGCAAAAGCCAAACGTTGACCCAGAAAAACCAAAACAAGCATTATATATTAACGACGAGGAATAGAATTGTTTTTCTCATGGTTTGCTACGAATCGCCAGTTGATCCCTACCCCACAAAAAAAGCGTCCGTTAAAACTTATGACAAAAATTCCATGAATTTTGAAAGTTTTGATCAATTTCATGGACAATGAACTGCAGTTGGTAATTTCATTCTTGGGAATTATAGCCGTGCGCCCAAAGTTATGCTACGGTTTTTTCATTTACTCTGTCCTCTTGTCAAGTCATTGCATGTTGTGGCAACGCCACTTCAACACGATTTGTTAAGGCTTCTTGATATACAATACAAATCCAAAATCATTAGCTATACATATTAAACTGAAGATTAATAAAATACGTCTAAAAAGTTTCTTTGGAAAAAAGAGAAAACGAGAAAAAAAAAACAAACATATGTACTAAAATGTAATTGAATATTTTGACCTAAGCCAACTTAGTAGGACTTAAAACTTAAATGTTTGAATATTTTTGGAAAAACCCATAGCAAGTGTTAACCTAACACTTTGCTTTATTTCACAACAATTGATGTGAACATTTTACCCTTCTGACCAAGCAGAAAACACACCTTAAAGAAGCCAAAAGGTGTGGCTAGCTAATGGGTCTTTGTGTGTGTGTGTGTGGGTGTTTATGGTTTTTGTGTGCGTGTTTTGTTTGTTAAAGTTCAACCGTTCAAGGTCAATGCAATTGATTTGTTTGGACAGCGCCTTAAATGACCCATGGTCTAGCATAAAATCTTAGTTATTTCTTATGCAAGTCAGCACAAAGGAAACTGACCTAAAATCTAGAACTCCTAAGCAAAGGATAGTAAAGAACGAACTTTTATTTTAATCACATTTGTATTTAATAAAATCATTAATATCACAATCATCTATTACCTTTTGTATTTTCAGGCGCTTGTTATCAATGCATCTAGCATATTCTTTGATCTAATTATCATAATCATTTATTTCAAATACATGAGTAAGTAAAGTTCCCGCATGGCTTTAACGCTATAAAACTTGAATCAAATTGATTGGAAGCTTAAATTGATCTTAAACCCACTCTTTTCAGATGGCTGGGCCATTGCGTTTAGTATAATCAACTTGGTGCTGCGTCCTGTGAGCGTTGCTTTACTTTATCGTGAGTTTAATTCACGTGGCGGCAGTCTTCAGAGTGGCTCTGTATTTCCCACAACTACGCAGCGTAGCTATCAGGACATTGATCGTCCCACGCAGCCGACACCAACCAATTCGCAGCCAGGACCCAATGTGGCCAGCATTTTCTAAGGCAACGAGTGCATTGTGTGTGCAATAAACCCCAATTAACAAACAAATGAAAAACAAACCCCTTCCAAGTACCTTCAGACATCCAAACTCTAACCAGCTTAAAGTCTGTAATGAGTTCCAAAATTTAAATGTCCATCAAGTCAAGCAAAAAAATGTTTCTTATTGTGTCTATGTTTGTTATGTCCTAGATTTAAGTTGAGAAAAGAGAGGAAATTAAAAGGTTAAAAAAATCATGTAGTCAATAAAGCTAGAAAACTGCTTAATATTTTTTTTATGTAGTCATTGTTTTGGATAACAAAAAAAAAAAAACATAAATGATAAAGACAAACAATAACGATAAACGTTAACGATTTATATAGACATATATTAATTTATATATGTATTTATAACAAGTGAGCAGCGATTGCTGCTTTATGTATAATATAAAACGCCTACTACATACTACTATACTATGTACATCTAACATCATACAAGAATATTATATATTAATAATAATAATAAAAAAAATGGGCGCTCGATAGTTATTTGTAACTAGAACAGTTATACTGTGTCTCTGTTGTCTGTCTTTCATTTTCTTCGTTCTATTTGTTTTTCGCATTTTGTATAACATAGTAGTTCAATAAATAATTGAAGTAGCGCCCCCTCCCAACACTTATATAGCTATGTACAAGCCCCAAACGCACAAAACTTAAAACACACAAAACATATATAAAGTAAACTAACGCCAGGGTCACTTAGAAACCCTCCTTGGCCGCACGGAACTTGTATTGATTGGTACGCCCCTCCAGACACGGCACCTGTACCAGATTAAAATATATCGAGCCCATCAATTGAGAGGCCGATGTGTTTGTCATCTTTAGGCATGAGAACAGCATATCATCGCAAATGCAATGCGATCTATGGACGAAAAAGAATTTAGTGAATTTAGTGAGTTACTCGCTTCTCGTTACTCTTTACTCGTTACTCGTTACTTACTTGGTGTACAGCGAATCGTTCATTAGCTCATATTTGTTCTGGTAGGCACGTATTTTAATAGGACACAGATCGTGCTGACGACAACAGCGATCCATTGCCATCTCGCTGCCCAAATCGCTATACGTCTCAGCAATATCTCCAGTTCCACACCACTTGGTGCCTGAGAAAACAAGCGCAGAATAATTAAAACATACGTATGTATGTAAGTAGGCAAGGAAACGAGTAAAAAAATCTATGAGATAATCTTCTACTCGTTACTTTGACTCTGCTTACCAGGTATTATGCCGCTTAGCAGCGAAAAGGGACTGCGTGGAAATATATTCGTTGCCAGTTTAAGAGAAGTACCATCCGGACTCGACGTGCTCACGGCTGCCTCACTACCATTGCTTCCACTGCTTTCGGGCTCGTTGCTACTGCCGCTACTGCGCTCAGAGCCCTCATTGCTGGATTTGTACTTGATTTTGCTAGCATAGCTTAGTTTGTCGACCTGCTCGCATTGATCCATCAGTTTAAGCATCTCGTCGAATTTGATCTTTAGCGGACGATTGTACTTGGCGAGACCATTGAGCAGCATTTTGCCCTCCTTGTCGTTGCTGTAACGACACAAATCTAACGAGTGTCTTTGCTGTTGTTGTTGTTGTTGTTACTGTTCGATACTTACTAAATTTCAATCAGTTCGCAACCAAGTAACAGCTTCTGTGGTCCCAGTTCCGTGACGGCTATGGTCAGATCGTGATAGTATATCATAATTAGCGAATCGTTGCTAACTCGCTTCCCGCTGCAAACAATCAAACAGTTGGAGCATTTAGATTCGGTTTATATATAATATATATGTTTATGGGCACATTGCCAGCCGACGCGACGTGACGTCCATGACAATAATATTTGACTGACTCCAAATGAGTGAAACTACACTACTGTCAACCACTGTACTGAAGCGAATGGTCTGAACGCCAGCTGATTACTAAAACTGATTTCAATAGTTGTTATTTTATTTTTGTTACCTTTGAAAAATACGTTCATAGTATATGCCAAAATGCAATTTCATTTAATTTTGTGGCTAAATAGTTAGTAGATAAAATATGTTACTGTCTGGCATGTATTCAATTTTTAATAAGCAATTTAATTTTCTAGTCCCCTTTAGATTCGTTATATAGAAGTTCAACTACATTTTAAAGTTGATAGTAAATTGATTTGAAACTCACCTGTAGGTTTTCATTTGACGTAAGCTGCGCTGTTCGATGATCTGCTGGGTGAAGGATTGAAAGGAGGGGAATCCCTGCAGGCCATGGGGCAGGCTAAAGGATAACGTTGGCTTGGCCAATGCCACAGATGAACCAAGATAACCAATCAATGCGCAAAACATCATCGAAACAAGCATTTGAAGACGCCATTTCAAAGTGTAATTGTACCGCATTTCTGCTTTTTCTTCTACTTCTTATTAATCTGTTGTTGGTTTGAGACAATTATATATCCGGAAAGTACTTGGAATGTCCAGTCTGTGATGATGACACTCGTTAAGTCCGTTTTGGGATCTATGCCAAAGGCATTACTTTTCCAATTGCTGTCGACGACTTCTCGGTTTCCGGGTTTTGTTAAATGCTGCGTAATTTAAATTCAATTTGTGTCTTTTATTATTTTAAATATATATATCTTTATATTGTTTTTGTTTTTATATTGCTGTTGTTGCTGTCTCTGTTGCGACTGTAACCGTTTGACTGACAGTCAGCATTGTCATTACGAAGTCCTTGCCACAAAAAGTTCTGTGGCAAAGCATTTCAAATGTTTTATTTATTTCCCATTTAACATACATACAAACATGTTAACACAAAGTCATGGAGGCTCGTCCAAACAGCTGAACGTATTCACAGAGCTCCAAGAGCGCCACAAAACTCAGACATTAACCAGCTGTCTAGTAACCTAAGGTTCACCTAACCAATTCGTCGAGTAAGTAAAAAATAAAATAAAAAAATATCTTTCGAACAGTCTCCAAGTTATTAAATGAAAACTACTTTGACTTAAAAACACAAACATATCTCTTAAGCATTTTCTCTCAGTGAAATCACAAACAGTTAAGTTCCTGTGTGTTTCACAAAAAACTGCGACGTGGCGTTTTGACCAAACCTTCTACTCCTTTTCACTCTTTCTCTCTCTTCCATCTACATATGGTGAATTTTTTTGCCAGCCTATCCAGTAATCAAATGTCATTTGTCATTGCATGTGGCGTTTTATTGCAGTTTGTTGTTAACATGACGTATACGCAATTTGGAAGAAGGCCTAATGGCAAAATTTGGCAAAACACAAATTGGTTTTGAACTTTTAAAGGGCATTTCACACGCCAAGAAACAAAAACTTATTAACTGTGATTCACTTTTAAAAGTGAAGCATTTAAACTTGTTATTAATACAATAATTGAGTTAAGTTTTCTGTTCGAAGAATTCTTTATCAAGATCTATGACTAATTCAAAACGTGAAAACTCAAGATAAAGATTGAAAATACAAAACATGAAAGTACAACAATTAAAAACAGTTTAGAGCGTAACTTAAGGTCTGTTCCATACGAAAAGACTAAAGAGAACCGAGAAAAATCCAATTTTTTGGTTTGTTTATTTTTACTTTTCAAATTCCTTCTTGACCTTGACTCAAAATTACCATAATGACCGTGAGAATAAATACAGCTTAAAAAAAACAACGCTTTATTCTTGCTTTAATTATATTAACGCGCTATTTATAATATTGTTTTTTGTTTTTTTTTTGTTTTTTTTTAGGTCTTGAGTGCACAACTAAAAGTAAGTCTTTATAGCAGGAAAAGGTTTGAAATGTTGCATTTTGATTGTAATAAAACTTATATGATTTTATAAGTGAAATGAAATAAGATCAGGATAGGTTTCACTTGACTTAAACGAAAAAACTTCAAATAAAAATAGAAAGGTTTTATATAAAAACGAGACAAATACTCTCTCACACAATTCTATGCAAATACCACTTCGTTTTGTGGTAATTTTTTTGCCACACTTTGTAAGACTAGCCCCAGAAACGCATGTGTGTTTATGGGGCTGTTCATACATGTGTGTCTCAACTACTGAAATGTGAAACAGTTGTCAAAATTCCAAATAATAAAGAGTTCACACTCGCCAAGTAAGAGCGAGAAGAAGAGACGAGAAGGTTAAGCCAAAGACGAAGTAAGCACAAAAAATATACCAAATGAATTGTCCACACGCACGGAAAGCAAACCAAACATGCTTATCACAAAATATGTATTTAATCAAAGAAATAAATTAAATAAAAATGTTCAATTACTATGCGTAATATACAAATAAACACATTATGATATGTATGTATTATATTGTTTAGGTTTTGTTATTTTATGATATTTTCGAGGGCTTTTAGCCAAGGTTCAGTAAACACGAAAGTTTACGCAAGCCATGAACAATGGTCAAGTGAGACTCTTCGCCGGGGCAGGGGCACAATGGGCACCCTCAAAGTGAAAGTACTTCTCATCGTTGTTTGTCTTTGTTTGTTTTTGTTTTTTTGTAAGTTTTTTGGATGAGGTTTTTGTGCGATTTCAATTGAAAGCGTGAAACAGCAGCCATGCAACACACATGAATGCTGCGAATAATAAATTAAGCAATGCTCGAAACTTGTTCATGCTGCTCCCACATGCACAAATACTAGCACACACTTGTTGGGCGTTATCCAACACTTGACACCTTCACAAGCAATACGGGCTAATCCAAACATGGTAATGTATGTGTTGTACATGGCTTAAGAGGGTTTTACGCAATTGCGTGTCGTAAGAAAGAAAGAAGGAGAGCGAGAGAGGGAGAGAGAGAGAAGTAAAAAAAATGTTGATAGCCAAATTATTAATACAATCTGAAACATTTTTCAACTTTTTGATGACCCCCGCTATACCAAAAGTCTAGAAAGTTCAGCTGCACTCGGACCTTACCTAACCAAATGTTTATTACACATAATCTAATTAAATTTGACATTAATTAACCAATTAACCGGATGCACTTTCCAACTCTGATGCAAATCAGTTGCTCATGATCTCTCTACCATTATGACTAACCGCTCAAAATCACATTTTGACCCACAACAAAAAAAAAAAATCGGTTCATAGTTGATTGCTTTTTACGGTGAATTTCCTGTCTTTAGAACAAACTGTACGATCTATGCGAATCTCATTTCCGTCTGACGAACAACACAGCCAACATCAGGAAATGGCCTAACAAACAATAAAGAATGAAGAAGCAAATAATTTGGTATTGATTTTTTGGTTTTCTATTTTTTGGAAAGAGTTGAAGTGCTTGGACTAAAAGATACCCTGTAGGTGTAGTTGAAAATGATTCTCTTTGATATATACCTTTCCATCTAATTATAATCTCTGAACTAGAAAATCACTAAAAATCATAGCCGCTGTCAGCAATATTATGGCTAAAAGGGTATACACAAATGAAATCGAAACTTGGCCAACTTGAACTTGACTGATTTAATACTCTTTTTTTATATTTTTCTGTCTCGCTTGTTGGGTTCAAAAGTGCAAAGCTTTGCATAGGCCACGAGCCGTCCATCAGTAACAAAGAAACAAAAGCAGCAACAACACGACGAAAAAGATTAAACAAAAATAAAAACAGATCACACTGTCTTGGCCTAGGTCAGTGAAGCATGAGTGGCAATAAAATCGTTGAAAAAGTCAGCAAAAAAAAAAAAAAAAAGAAAAACTCGACCGTGGGGCGAAAATAATTTAAATGTTGTTTTTGTTTTGTTGTTGTTGACCCGCTAAAGTTGTTGCTGTTCAGGATGTTGTTGTTGTTCGATCGTTCGTTCGTCTATTCGTTTGTCGCTGCAGTAGTAAAAGTGGTGGATCCAATGGCTCGCTGCAGATGCGCCAAAAACAACAACAGCAACTCTGACAACTGGTTTGCTAGTTCGCAGTTTTAACTTTCACATTGGGCGCACACTTAATTGTTGGCTTTAATCTTGGTTAACTTGCTCTAGTTTTGATTTTTCATTTAGTATTAAATCACACACACACACATGCCAAAAACACCACGAACCAACGATTAAAACGATGCTCGCGCTAAGCTCTTTGGGGCGAGAGCATGATGTGAAGATGGAGATCGAGTACGAGATGATGATAATGATGATGTTCGTGCTGTGCTGCGTGTTTTACTATACATTTATGTTTCTAGACTTTACCAACAACGCAACTTATAAGCATTGGCAAATAAAAACCAACGTTTAACTTATTGTTGTTGCGTGTGAAAATGCCTAACGAAATCGCAAATCAAGTGTACGTTTTGTCCATGCACGAAACATAAACACGCTCAAGAGTGTATAGGAGTGTAAACTGTATGCATTAATTTTGATCTGCACGTTTAACCTTAATATGATCTGTCTCGTTGCTCAATATATTTATACTCGTTGGAATGCACTCGTTACACTCGTTGATTTACAGGTCGCTTAACAATTGTAGCACAATTTGGTGATTAATTGTAACGAGTGTTTAATTGTCACCACCACTCGCTGTTTTTGCATCTTTATTATATCGTGAAACCATTTAAAAATTGCTAATGTTCAGATTGCTATTTCCTTTCAACCCAAGAGCAAGCACTCGCTACTAAGTGAGCAAAGATAATTCAATCTTTGAAAAGTTCTTTCTGTTTCTTAAACCTTTTAACAAGTAAAAAATTAAAAAAAAATAGTATTATAACTCATTGCTCAAATGCTCTGTTTAAACTGCACAACTTAACCTCACGTCAAGTTGATCATGAGAAAAGAAATGGGGCTAAAATTCATTAGTTTAATATAATAGTTTTTCGTTTTAGGTTTGCTTCTGTTGAGGTAGGGTGCATAAGCTATCAGTTAGGCTGCACTCGCACTGAGTCGCTAATCATGGGAATTGGGAGTTTGGAAGCATTCAGATTGGGAAATCGAGAATGATGATAATGATGATAATGATGATTTGCGAGATTCGTGCGATGCGAGTGTTGAAAGGTGAGCTTTAACTGGTTGTGCAGAGATCAAAATAAATAGCGATGAACCATAATAATGATGTTGTTACTGTTACTGTTGTCTTTGTTGTTGGTGTTGTTGGTGTTGATGGCTCGCATGTGAGAAAGATAGATGACAAATGCAGGTTGTGGCATTCCCATAACCATTCCCAGACAATAGTCTCTCCGTTGTGTGTGTGTGTGCCAGTTTCACAATTGTTTTTGGGTGAAACTTGGCTAAGAGTTGCACCACTTTTGTTCAAGATACAAACTTATCTGTGTATCTGTATCTTTGAACCTTGCAATTGGGCCCGGCTAAAATATGCTTTGCTTAAGCCATTTGACCTCCATTTGGCAGCAACAACAACGAGCACAAGAACAACAGCAAGAACTAGTCTCAATTAATAAATATAATTAATTCTTTTTGTCATTACATTTACCAAGCAGCCGCGATTTTTTTTTTTTTTAATCGTTCAGTTTCACTTTTCAACACTTTTCAAACAAAACTCACAAGAAAACAAAAAAAACAAAAACGCCGAAATAAACAAATTCAAAAACTGCGACAACGACATTAAACTCGGTTAAAGCCAAAGCCGCATACGCGCTCCGCAAAAAAAGCTCGCCGAAATAAAGCGCAAACCGTTCGCTACCGCGCAAAGACAACAACTGATCGATGAAGCTACCAAGCGAAGCTCAGCAAAAGTTGTTGGAGAGCTGCCAAGGCCCAAGCTAAAAGCTGCACAATGCAGAGACAGACGACCAGTGTTGTCCTATTGGCGTTTTAATAGCTTTCATTGGTTTTAGCTACAAGACCAGATCTATCAAAAAAATTTAAACAATTGGAACTATGTATAAATAATTGCTAGAGCTGGTGTTGTCCCTAGTGTCGCATTTTTAGCTTGGTTCTTCGAATTCTGTCAACACTGGTCGTCAGCAACATTAACGCTGACGCCGATGCCGGCAGCGACGAAAATGTGTCAAAAGCAAAAGCTGCGCTTCAATGGCAACAGCGTAGCCGCAACAACAAGTGCCGTATGTACGTTTTCGTCAGCTTTTGCATTTGTATGCGTGTGTGTACTTGCGAGCTTTTACGTGTGTATGCGTGTGGGCGGCCTGCATTGCAACTGACAAACGTTTGATCGGTCGTTGTGACGCCAACGTCGACGTCAACGTTAACGCCAACGCTAACATCAACCTTTTCTTTAGCATCTTTTTTTTGAACAAGTGAAAACAACTTTTACTGTGTACATAGTTACCGGCGGCCAAAGAAAAGTGACAGTGGGCCAAATACAAAAACAATAAAAAACCGTCTTTTACTACTCAATGGATAGTGACAAAAATGAAAACCATAAAAAATTAAGTATGGCATAAAAGAGGTGAAGTCAAGTGATTGGAATCATTGATAAAGGGTCATCATATTGAACTATAAGCTATTAACTATTTAATGGGGATTTGGGTTTTTTATTGAGAATTTCTTCTCAATTAAAATGGATTGGAATTGATTTCAAGATAAACTGTTCAAAAATTTTGACCTAAATGTTTTTCTTCTTCAGCTCGTGATCATCGCGGTTTTTTGTCCGAATGCCATCCAAAGTATCAGGCGAACAGAATCGGCAGATGAAAACTGCTTTACTTTTTTTTCAACCGTATATAACTGAGCTGAGCTTAGCTGTGAATTCAATGTTCAACTCAGTTCTGAGCGAAGCTTTCAGTTGTAAGCTTTGCTAGCAACTCCACTCAGTTCTCAGCTGCACCAAAACAAATAGAACAAAGCTTTTAGCTGCCGATTCTGTTTGCCTGATGATTCGTTGAGTTGTGACATCTGAATTTTGTGGTTTCCATGTGTTTTTCAGCGTCTTTCTGTTGTGTGACAGCTGCTTGATCTTCGTACAAAACAAAGCTAACGATTATTTTTCTTAAAATGAAATTTGACCTACGTAATAAATAAATAAAAACATGTGTTTGTTTATTTCTTAAAACTGTTGTTTTTTTTATGCATTTTATTTTGAGATTTTTCTTCTGGGCATAAGGCATTGGAGGTAATGCCAATGCCGAAATATTGTAGGCTACAATAAATCGTTAATTCATATGTTTTATAATATATTGTATGTAGTACTATGCATAGATTTCATTAATTGTATTGTATTGTAAACTGCGCTTATGTTTGTAGTATCGCATGTGTTATACACACGGTTTGACAAATCAGTTAAGTTAAAACTAATTGCTGCTTCGGACAGTACAGATACATGTATGTAGTATAATAGGTTAAGAAATGTTAACTACAAATCAAGCGGGAGCACTGCGTACTACATCGTGGACGAGTGACAGTGAGGAGGGAATTGTTTTAAGTTTGTTTCGTTTGATACAGGAAAAAAATACTATTTTATTACATAAATATATTGATATATATATATGTGGTTCTATAAATGTATGTAGATATCTACATGTACATAGTTTAATAATCGAAATTGATCCGATGATCATCAAAGCTAAATATACATTATGCATAACTAATTATGTACTTGTTTTTTTTTATATTTTTTTTTTATTTAATATCTATTTTTTGTGTTTTTTTTGCTTTCTTATTTTTATTATGTACGCGTAGCATTCAATATTTATTTAAATTGTGCTACAAAGTTTTGCGTTTGCAATTGTTTTACCTGATTGGCCTAAAAAAATATGTATGAACAGCATACAAAATGATTATCAGTTATATCGTATCAATATATTGTATGTATGTAGCATGTACCAATTTTTAATGTTTAGCAATCACATTGTGTATTCGTATTTTAGAATTATATTATGAACGATTATGGGATAAACAATGCAACAATGCTATTGTATCCAATCAACGTGGTGTTTTGTTTGTGTATGTTTCAGTGATTAATTTAATTTTTATCTTTTTCTTTATCAAAATTAAAGGGTATTATTTGCATTTTGATGATTGCCTGAGTTGGTTTTTCGAATACAAAACGGTACCAAAACAAAAAAACATTTAATTTCGATTATTTTCACTCTCACATTTTGCTCATTTTTTGTTCTTGCTCATGTTTCCTTTGTTACTTTAAAATTTAAGCCATGATCCAATTGCAAATGCAGTAAGCTCCATTTTTAGCTGCTGCTCTTGCAGGATCCTCTCTCAATTCTCGTCGGGCGGCTCCAGCACACGCTTCTCACTCATGCTGAAAAATTGCTTCTTCACCTCCTCAATGGTAAAATCTTCGTCAACAGGCGGATAACTTGTTTTCTGTGAATACACCATAAGCAAAATGCAATGCTATTTACAATTATTGTTGTAATTAATTTCAATGCTCATACGTTATTTGCTACATTGACAACACGCAACTGCTGCCAGCTTTCCAGGGTGTGTGCATAGTGTAAATATTTCTCATAATCATGTAGGGTCTCATAGACATGGCAGAGTCCCAAGTAATCGTACTCGAGTCCCGAATAAGTGCGTCCAAACAATTGTAAGCCTGCAAAATGAAACAACGTTAAGAGTTATTACATAATTCGCAGCATTTTACTCACTTATGTCAATGCTGCGCAGATATAATTCTTCGGCCTCGCGAAACTTTCTCATCTGATAGTTGTAGAGCGAGGCGAGATGGCCAATGGATAGACCGACCTCGTAGTCATAGGGACCGAGAAGATCGATTTTGATCTTGATTGCCTTTTGATGCATACGTTCCGCCTCCTCGAAACGATTCATGGTCTGATAGAGCCGCCCCAGATTGCCATAGTGTTTGGCTGTCTGCACATTGATCTCGCCGAACACCTCCAGCGACAGTTGCAGTGCAAAGATGTGCAACTGTTCGGATTGCAACAGCAAATCCTCCTCGTCCATGCCATCAGCTATCTTATCGAGTGCGATCTCCTCCAGCAGCAGTGCTTTCACACGTTTTGCAGAGGCAAGCATCAAATGATTGCTAGGCACCAGTTTCTTCATTATATTGACCGCCTTGTCAACATGATCTTGGGCGCAACTAAAGTCACCGGTGCTATACTCATGCACGTAGTAAGCATACGATAGATCCTCATGGGCAATAGCCACATGGAAGTTCATGTTGCCAAAGATGCCGCGACGCACTTCCAGCGCATCCTTGTAGACCTTAACGGATTGAAACACCGAATCTACGTTCAGTAGAAAGAAGCCATAATCCAGAACAGCATCACCGTATTTCTGATGTTTTGTTCCAAAGTAATCGCTGTGAAACAGAGTGAAATGGCAATATTAAGTAGAGATAGAACATTTTAAACAATTAAATTCAAAATCTCACTGGGCACGACGAACTGCCTGACAGATGAGCAAATTAGCTCGACAAAAATCACGTTTGACCACACAAGATTTGGCCGCCTGGCGTAGCACATCGATGGCAACGCTATAACATTTTTAATAAATAAAATTTACATTTGTTGATTGTGCCATTTGTATGTTTATATTACCGTGGAGCCGCCGATGCATCCAAATTGTGCATAGCCTGCACACTCCACAGATGGCTGTTGTGGTATTCGTTGCGGGCAAAATACATGGACGAGATTTGTGTATATGCCATTGCAAATAGTGATTTTGGCACCTGTCTCATATCCTCCAGTTTGCTGGTCAGCTGCACCATTTCCGTAAAGGCTAGCTGTGCCAACTTGAAATTGCAATGCGATGACTCGGCATAGAGCAGGCTTAAACAAAAAGGTATTATCGTTTAAAATAGTAACAAGTGCAAGTAGTAAGCATTTAACCTTACCGCTGCAGGCAATCGACACGCAAAATCAACGCATCTGTATAGTCACGCTTCAGTCTTTCGTTAAGACACAAGAGCACAGCAATGCTCTCCTGCATCCAGCCAGCCTCGGACAGAAAGCTGCCCAATCGCAAACCCAAATCAATGGCGAATGCATCATCGGTTGGCAACGAGTCAAGCGATGGTGCCAAAGACCCAGCATCTGTGACACCGCTATCGGCAACTGGATCAGCAGCATCGCTAGCTGATTTTGTAATATTGTCAATGTAATTGATACTAATGCTAATGTTGCTAATAAGACTGCTACAGCCGGCCACATCATATAGCTCCTTGGCCTCTTTATCACTATCGCCATTACCAATGCCATCGGCACTGGTACTGGAACTGGAACTGGCAATAGCACAGGCACCGGCGTTGGTTTCATCATTGGCTAATGCTTCATTGTGCTGTTGTTCTTCGATATCGGTGGGCTCGCCAAAGCGGCCAACATACGCATCACTAAGACGACGCGGCAGCTGTTTATTATGTGACACCAAATCAACCACGATGCGCAGTAGCTTACTGCGTGCCGGTAAGTAACGCACTAGACGACGGAATACATCAAGATTGGCCAGCTCCTCGACAAGTGTGTCCATCAGCTGTTCACGTTGCGACATCTACAATAAGCAAAGAAATGATTAAGTGTGAATGACAAGCAAATAGCACATATGTATAAAGAAGTTATGTATTAAATTCTTCATACATATTTTGTGTAACGCATAACGCATAACGCTTATGTAAGCATACCCGACCACATAAAGTATAAACATCATTGATCAGCATCACGACCTGAGTGGACATAACTATTTCTGTCTGTCCCTTCTGTTTCTTCGAAAACTATTCCCTCGGTTTATATATATAATACTAGGGGGTTCCCCCCTGCTCGCTTCGCTCGTCAACCCCCTCGAACCAACCCCCATTATTGAGTAACTCGTGCTGATGATTCTTTGCAAATAGCTTTCTTGTTTTGATTATCAATCGACTTCAAACCCAGAAGGAAGATCTTAATTTAACTTTACTCATAAATCAAGATTTGATCAAATGAATTTTTTATTGATTCTTTTATTTACTAGTTTGCAAAATGACAAAAGTTAAGTTATTGTATTAACGTTAATTTAGCATGTCAAGCTTTTATATTTTATGTCAATTCAATTTGCAATATGCAGTCAATTGAATTTAATTAAGTTTGTGCTTCCCAAGTGCATTTGACAATTTGTTTATTTTAGTTTCAGTGTTACAAATAAAAACAATTGAAAATAGGTACAAACTATTTGGGGAAAACAACCTTAAAAGTCCAGTTAAAAAAAAACAAAATATGTGAGGCACAATCCTTGGGTAGATCTCTGTCAAACCTACGACAACCTAACCTATTTTGAACGGTTTTCCAACACTATATAGTTTGAGACAATGATTATCAGGAATACAGGTTCAATGGCTGCAAAAGTTTCTCGAGGATGTGCGGCAAATGAACACATATGAAAAAGAAAAAAATAAAGGTCACACCGACTGCGTAAATACGCTATTTATAGACGGCGACAACAAGACAATAAGGCAAGAAATGCTTCTGGCAGTTGTCTGCCTGCATTGTTTTTGTTGTTATTGTCGCTGCCTATAATTTATTGCAGTCAATTGCAATTGCAGAGCTATTATGACAAGCAATCATTTAAATGTTCATATTTATGCATATACATACATATATGTATGTATGTGTGTGTGTGTTTGTTTGTTTTTATTGAAACAGATGTACAATAGCAAAGTTTCTATGCCCTTTCTAAAGAAATGCTGTTGCTGAACTGTATTTACTAAGTATATAGTGTTTCAAATTTTAGGATGAATTACTTATGCCAATGTTTATTTTAAACATTATATCAATGATATAATATGCCAAGTGTTTTTTTTTTTTCTTTTCAGGTGAAATTTAAACATAAACACTTATGCCATTTGTATTTATGCCAGCTGTGTGCACTTATCAAAAAGCTACGACGCGTAAACATAAACATTGGATAGCTTTATGAACTCAAACAAATCGCATTGCCAACTATAAAATCTAAACAAAATCATAATTCCTTCAAATACAAGCTACTGCAATTTCGTCCTGTTGGCGACATCGCCCCTTTCCAGGTGCGATGAGATCTTATAGTCCAGCAAACTAGCAAGATAATAAAATGCGAAAATGCAAACAATAACAAAATGCTTTAACAGCATGGCGTTAAGTCACAGCACACACACACATACACACACACACCGACAGACACACACATTCATGCAGCCGTATTTTAACTTTTTATACGTAGGCATTAAAAATGGTTACTTGGCTCTAACAAATTTTGTTAAATGTGTAAGGATTGAAAGAACTGTTAACAGCCCAAAGAGAGCAACACTTACACATACATACACACAGAGGGAAGGAGCTCGATTTATGACTTACCAGCTCATAGACGTCAGTGAGAATATTGAGGGGCAACTCTGGCAGCTTGCTGATGCGATTCAGTGTGGACACTTTGCAGTCCAGGCCATTGACAACGGCAATCAATGTCTGATTGTACAGTGTAGTGGGGCTGTTGTTATTGTTTTGTCCAGGGGGCGATGACATCGAAGGCAATAGCTGCTCTTGTGCAGCCATTTTCCTATATGTTGTTATTGTTGTTGTCGGTTTAGTTTT
Source organism: Scaptomyza montana (assembly GCA_018904305.1). Classification (NCBI taxonomy): domain Eukaryota; kingdom Metazoa; phylum Arthropoda; class Insecta; order Diptera; family Drosophilidae; genus Scaptomyza; species Scaptomyza montana. Next base: position 8,658,568 of record JAEIGR010000002.1, on the reverse strand, counting down.
CTTTTACTTATACTTTCTCGTATGTTTTTTAAAGTTGGAAAAATCAAAGAACCAACGAAACTCGCTTGGCGGGTTGCGGGTGGGAAAGCTCTGCAACAAGTTTCGTTTTGGTTTAAGAAAGGCGCGCGGTTACACGTCAAACAAGAGCAAAACAAAAAAAATTAATAACAAAAAAAAATAGATCAACTGAGCTTTTGCCACACGTGCCCGTCAGTAGTCAACTATAAACTGTTCATGAGTTGCAATGTCACACCAACACATACTAGTCAACTCACTTACAGATACTGTTAACATTAACAGAGCACAGAGCAGCAGTAGCAGCACAAACAAAAACCAACTTTACCAGCAACAGCACCAGCTTACTTCACTTTCTTTTAAGTCGTTCTTCGTTTTCCTTTCCTTTTTTATTTTGTTTTTTGTTTTTTTTTTTTTTATCGTTGGACTAGCGCACAGCAGCTGCTGGCAATTTCACTGGTGCTACTGCGACTGAGACGAGTTGCTCTTTGTTTCTCACTTACACACTCACACGCACACACACTACATGCACAGCAAGTCAAAACTTGATAATTTGATTTGTTTCTTTATTTTGTAATATCACAGCCAACTGTTAGGGAACTTACACGAAATCTTTTGCATTTGTTTATTGTTCCCATGCACAAAAGTGTACAAACAACATTGCAAGAACTTAATTAAACTAATTTTATGCTTCACTATTACACCAAAAAGATTTATTATCTGACTTGGGGATGGCAGCAGAAGTAGAAGTAATCGGACAGTACAAAACTAACATTTTATCGATTGCACCAATCGATACTCTATGCCCCTTAACAGACTCTGTTGCCGAACAGTCTATGTGTGTTAACAGACTCATTTTTGCGCTAACACTTAACGGACTTTTTCCAAAGTGACCTTACAACTCAAATAAATCCCTTAGCCAAATCCATCGTCTATGGCCAAATCAAAGAGTATGGATTCTATACTCTTTGGCCAAATGTAGATGAAAAATTCCACGCATATGTATATGCACTGCCACTATCTGGTGCTAAAAAATTTAACAGTTTGCAAATGCTGTTATAGTAGTTTTTTTAATAACTGATAAATAAGAATTTAAGATAAATTACAAAGTTTCGTACTGCAAAAGCTTTGATTGATCGAGCTTGGCTGTTTCTGTTTTTTCCATTCGCTGCAGTCGCTTAAAACAGGTCAAAAGCATCGTCATCAATCTCGACTAAGCCAAAATCGTTGGTGCTACCGAACATCCACCAATGTCGCAATATATTACGAATAAGCAAAAATCGTGTCGTCACAAACTCGAAAAAGTGAAAGAAGAGAGCACTGGAAGTGAGGAGCGCACACGATGCAAAAAATACCTCATGCACCGTTAACTGTTCTGTGCTGCCCTGATTCAAGTTATCCATGCAATGCAGCACCTGTACACAAGTAAAAAACCGCAAATAAGCTGCTATTATGTGGCCAAAGAGCAACTGACGCCAACGTATACAACCGTTGCTCACCTGCTGCAGAATCACATTGGCAAGCGGCATCAACGAGATGCTAAAAAGCACATGCTTCACAATCATGCCTGCGCAGCGTCCACAAAAGAAGGCGCGCACCATTTGCATCATACTCGCCCTATCTGCCGTTATATTGAACGGTGCATTGCAAATCTCACAGCGATTATCGCGACGATGCATTATCCAGCGCTTCAAACATTTCAAATGTATATAGCCCTAAAAGTAGTTCAGTTCAACAGTTTATGATCCCTAACATTCGTGAAAGTGATTTGTGATTTACTCACCACACTGCCTTTGCACTTGCAGGGACATGTTATGATCTCCATGTCGCTGCGATTCCAGCGACAAATGCGGCACGAATTACCAAACTCATTTGCCGAGTGAACGCTCTCTTGGGAGGCTTGCTGACCGGATCCTCCCGATGCTGGCAATTTCAATTCCAGCAATTCGGCACAAACGCCAGCACTACAACATGCGGCACTGCTTCCATGTGTCAGCTCCTGTTCCTGTAGATTTTCCAGTCCGGTCTGCGCCTGAGAAGTGCCGACAGCAAAGCTGCTTAATAAACGCAAGGCTGTCGCCTCTGATATTTGTTGCGGATCCCGTTGCTCCTGCTGCGCCATATCTTCCCAACTCCTTCTTTGTTCTCTTCAACTTTGTGCTTGGTGTTTTTTGATGCCCCTGTTAAGACTTTGTAATGGCGTGTATTGTTCGAAAGTTTGGATTCACGAATTTCACACGTAATTTTGTTTGGACATTTTACACAAAACTTAACGTTAGACTTTCACAGCATGCCTAAAATAAATTAGAATTCAGTTTTTCCATATCTTGAGCTGACAGCTAAACTCAAAGCCAACTTAAACTAGATTCAAAAAAAAAAAAAAAAAACAAATTCAATAAAACACAGAGATTTTTTGGGATTTTTTTAATGTTAATATTAGCTGTAGATACATATATGTATATTTTAAATGTTCATATCGCATTTCGCTTGCCGCTGCTGCGAGTTAGTAAATGTTTCGTATAAAATCGCTCGCTTAAAGTTGAGAAAAGTATTAGGTATATGCAACATCGTCACTTCTTTCTTTCTTTCTCTTATAAACACTCAGCGGGGTTAGTAAAATTTCTGGCATGCAAATTCATTGCTGCTCTTATTTTGATTTTTTCTTTCTTTATATTTAAAATTATGACAAAAAATTCAACAATTATTGCATAGTTTTGATTCAAGTTCAATAACAAAAAATAATACATAATAATAATATGTGATTGTAAAAAATTAAGAAAAAAAAAAAATGTGTTAAGTTAAACAAAACACAAAAAACGTATCAAATGTCATTTTGCTGTTCAATTTGACGAGCCTGCCATTTGTGGTGTATATAATATATATGTATGTAAGTTTATGTGGTGGATATAGTTTATGTTTGTATGTAGTTTTGCAAACAGTTAAATAGGATGCATGTGTGTTCCAACACGAAATGCCGAAAGGGTATACATTATTATTTTCCTGAACGGGGGTTCTCAAATTTGTATTTGCTTAGAATTTATTGAATTGTTGTTGCTGTGGCCCAAGTGCGGTTCTTATTGTTGTTGTTAATGTTGGGTTGTTGTTTACTGGCAATTGCGAAAACGGCGATAGATGCTTTGTACATAGACAAAGACACACTTCCAGTCGGGTCGGCTCATCTCCACCATGTCTTCCACATCCAGCAATGGCGCTATGCCAGCTTTCTCGCTGCGAAATAGAGAGGATCGAGCTATAAACAGTTCTCACACAACCACACACAGAGTTGTTTAACATTGTGTACTTACTCAGCAACGGTAAAGGCCAGCTCAAAGTTGTGTCGGCGTGTTTGTTTGGTTAGTGTAGTGTAGTCAAATGCATCTGGCAAGAAATGATGTATTAGCGCACAAAAGGCCAAGCCGTCTGACCAGCTCGAGCTAAAGTTGCTTATTTGGACGTTCTGTGAATAACATTAAAATATATTGTAATGAATGTGCTTAAAGGGGGGAGGGTTGGGGGGAAGTGGGTGAAAGTGGGCATCAACTCAGTCAATGTCATTCAATTTTTACTGTTTGTTTATTTTCTTATGAGCAGCGGCAGCAGCATTAAAGCAATTTTTTTTTTTTAATTTAATGTAAGCTCCAGCCCCAAAAGCAAAAGGCATCGACAACGACAACAAAAATATTAAAAATATGAAGCATTAAAAAAAGCAACAAAGAGTAACGTTAACAGTTACTTTACACAGGACATTATATTCTGCGTTTCTGCTTCTTTATCTTCTTGCACGTTCCAGCCTCCATGGAAGGCAGACTGCTAGCGTGCGTGTATGTTTGTTGTGTGTGTTTATATATTTTTTGTGTGTATGCATGTGTAGATGAGTTGCTCAAAAGCTCAGCCAAAGGTTAGGCGTTGTTTAGTTTTTGTAATTACGATTTTTATATTTTGTTTGGTTTGGAATTGTTAATTATTTCCTATTTCTAATGGGCCTAAGCGTTAGAATTTTGTTATCAAAACGAACGGCAAGTAAATCATAAAAATACAAAAATTATACATATATAAAAATCAAATCAAAAATCAAAAAAGGGATGTAACAAATAACGGTCTATGGCTGTGGCTTTGCGTTGGGCTGTTTTTTATTTTTAGGTATTTTTGGTTGGTATTTTTTAGGTTTTGGATACCTCATATTCCTGCGTTTTGTGCTGACACCACTGCAGAAGTTGATCCTTGACAGTGGCGGCGCGCGCATTTAATGCCGGATCGGTAAATTTGAAATACGGTTGCGCTGAACCGCCGGGGGTCGTGGGTGTGCTTGTTGTTGGAGATGATCTGAACAAATGATTCAAGGTTGGAGGGGCAGACGTTTTAGCGAAACTCACACAAATTTTTTTTGTATTGTATTCTTAGTTTGTTTTGTATTTTTTTTTTTTTTTTCAATACATAGATTTTGTACGTAGTTTAGGTGTTCGAATTGTATTTAGCTCGTTTATATGTGTGTGGGTGGGTTTGTGTTAGCGGGAAACAACAACAATTATTACTATAACAGTGTACGTTCGGCAATTAGAAGTTGCCAATATTAAAAGAAATATATATTTTTTAATTATTTTACTATTTTTTTTGCATTTTAGAAATGTTCTAATTAGCGAACGACCACTGTATTCATACAATAAATCAGATATGCAATTGCTAACGGTTTTTGTTCTCTTTAGTATGTGAGTGTGTGTTCGTTTGTTTTAAGTTTACGGTTCTGGTTGCTTGGATAGAAAGCAAGTGTGATAGAGACAGACAGAGACAAGAGACAGGAGTAAAAGTGGGCTGCTTACGCAAGCCCAATAGCTAGAGCAAGATACAGAGACATTTTTCAATTTACCTAATTTTAACTAAACACAAAAGACATTACTATGGCCGATTACCAACACCAGGAAATGGGTATAAAAATATAAGACGAAACTAGAGATTGAGTAAATGTTTGAATGTTTAAGTATGTGTATATTTTTGTGTAAAGGTGTTTGGCTGTGAGTTTATGTGAGATCCAACACCAAATGTGTGTGTGTGGTTGCAAGAGAAATGCAAACAACATTTTTGTGACAGCGCTGCCTTATCGATCAGTGCATATACAATTTGTGTGCTTTCCTTTTGACAAGTGTGCGCGATCTACAAAATTATGTTGCCTGTGTAATTGTATAAGGTATATACAGACATATGTATTTATGTACATGGCTCATGTAGTATGTACGATAGTATGAAAACATGTCTAAATATAATTTTTTAATCTTATAGCTTACTTTTGAGCCTGCTGCTGGGCAGCTGCCTTGTCAAGCTGCTTAAACTTGGCCAGCGGCGAAATGTTCTTCGTGGCAGCGTTGCCACTCACCGTGCGTGTGGTAACTAAAATGAGGATCGGCGAGAAAAAATATATAGTATGTATGTATGTAAGTATATTTTTCGATTATTGATCCTTATATATCATCGATCGATATTGATACCTTTTGTTGTTGTTGTGGTGACAACGGCGCCGCCATCTTTTGACTTGGTCTCGGTACGTTCACTGGTCGTTGAGCTTTGTTGCTTGTTTTGTGCTGCATGGAAAAAGGTTTTAGACGAATTGGCAAAGAAAATTGAAAGAAAAAAAAACAGGGGGAAGATAAAAATAAAGCAAAAGTTACAACAATTAGTCAAATAGCATGCAGACTTAAAAAAATAAGTGTAATTTAACATTATTCAAACACTATAAGTATTATATAAATATTTAGTTAAAGTTATTGAAAAAGTTGGGGAAAAAAGCGTTAGAAATATTATTCAGATTAATTATAATATATTTATGTTGTTGTATCTTGTCTTAGACTATTCTAGAACAGGCAACAAACTTGATGCTACACACGTTAACAAAACGAACGAAAAACACTTTGACAGCTAAGTTACATTTTCAAAACTCTTTTTTTATTTTTTTGTCAATCAAAATGTCAGCTCTATAGAAAAATCAGCTAAAAAGTTAAAAAATTTTGCATTTAATGCGTTATTAAAAATTAGCACGCCAAGCGGCTGTTTCATGCCGCAGGTTCCAAAAAATTCGCACACAGTACACAAAAATTAAATATAAAACATATGTATTTGAAAAACGGAACCGCTTAAATTGATGCCGCGACGGCTGTGCTGGGCGATATTGGTGGTTGGTGTCTGGTGACGCTGGTGATGCTGGTGATGTTGTTGATGCTGGTGGCGTTGCCATATGCTATTAACTCTCTGTATGCGAGCTTACGAGTACACAAAACTAAACGTATGGAAAAAAGAACAACAGACATGCACAGTACGTTCCTTTTTTTTTTTTTTTAATTACAAAATACAAAATAACTAATGAAAGAAAACATGCGGTCAAAAAATGTATACGTGTGTGTGTGTGTGTGGAAAGCCAAGTGAAGAGCCAGCACAGCAAACTGGGCAGCTGAGCTGTTTGCAATAAACAATAATATAATTGTGGTAAAACAAGACTCTAGCTTTTGTTTTCTGGGCTTCTATGGGGGGATATGTACAAAAAGACTGAGACAAAATTAAAAAAAAAAACTTAAAAACATTGATAGAGAAACAGGAGGGACAACATGGGATTTTTGTGTGTGTAAAATGTTTTGTTTTTGCTGGACCAACCAACCAACCAATTCAAACCAGCTAGCGGAAAGTAACGCAACGCATGGAAACGGAAACGAAACGTAATGGAAAAGAACGTTTAAAGCGCTTGATAACTTTGTACAGTTTTTGCTTGTTTTTTTTTTATTATTTTTAAAAGGATGGGGATGTTGAAATAACGGCAGGCAAAAAGTTTAATTCAAAAAAATTGATAGAATAACAAATATATACGAAAATATGTATAAAGAAAATGAAAAATTAAAATATATGTATATTGTATTGAAATGCGGTTAGGCCGGGCGGGTGTAGCAATGGTAGTACATGGAACGCGCGAAATTAACAAGGTGGCAACGCTGATTCTGGGCATTTTTTACAATTGGTGTATTTAATTTGTTGTTATAGTTGATTTTTTTTGCTCACTCACAAATTCTTTAGTTTCAAGTTCTTCAGAATGCGGCTGCTGCAGATTTTCATATTTTTGTTCAGTTTTTTTTTTTTGGGTACGTTTTCATTTTCCTGCGGTTGGGGCAGCGCGGATCTAACTAATTGTGTGTATGTGTATTTGTGTGTGTGTGTGTTTATGTCTGACATTAAGCAAAAACCCCACGTGTAGTCCCTCCTTGTACTAACTAGCAAGACTCGTCGAAATTAAAACACTATAAACACAATAAATTTAACGAACAAAACGAATTAAAACGAAACGAAATTGGAACATTTCGCTGACTAGAAATGGGCTGGGTTGGTACGCTTCGAAGCTCGAACTAAAAACAAAGCCTAAGCCCACGTTGAAATAACGGTAGCTAATAGTATGAACAGTAAGTCAGTTAACGGTTAACGGTAATCGGTAATCAGTACAGTTACAGTTCGACTTCGTGTGTCTATTTATCGATATATCTGAGTTTATATGTTTAATATGTGTGTGTGTGTCGTTTGTTGGGTCCAGTTGCGTCTCGCTGGGCGGCTCAAACTGGAATGGCTGCGTTGTGTAAGTGTGTGTGTGTGTGTGTGTTTATGTATGTGTATGTGTGTGTCTTGTCTAACAATTTAACGAGTTTTCGATTAAACGATCTATCGCCCTGTCAATTGGCGCCTACATACAATACACTAAGCGCCCAGCATCAGCTGCTCGAATGCATCTTCCACATTGCTCTCGTCCAGCAAATTGAGATGCGCTATATGTGGCATGGTAGCACTGCGACTAAGACCACCACCAATGCCACCAATACCACCAGCACCACCTGTCATCACGATGCCGCCACGCATCAGACCGAGTCCCGAGACATTACCATTCGACGTGGAGTTCAACGAACTGAGCGATTTTCGTGCCGCCGATAGTTTCTCACTGGTTTTGGTGCGATTTATCACCGATTTGCGATTAGATGTGGAGGAGGTTGTCATTGTGGTACTACTGCTTAAAGCGCGCAACTCTTCCAGCTGTGCACCAGTCGGTGACTTTTGTCCAGAGAAATAGGCAGCAACGGTGCGCTGCTTTTCGCCCACCTGCTCTTTATCAATGCCAGCCTCATACAGCTTCGGTACGGCCAGTGAATGACCCGATTTGGTGCGTCTCAGTTCACCCGGTAGCGTCGGATTATGGTATCTGTGTGAGGTGGTACTACAACCATTGCTCTGTTGTTGCTGTGGCTGTTGTGGTTGCTGTTGTTGTTGGCATATTTGATGCCACGAATCACACTTGCTGAGACGATTGAGACGCGAGCCTCCATTGCTCTGTAGCTGAATTTCCTCATCCTGCTGGCTGCGTCTATTAAGCGAACTAAATGCACTTACATTATTAAAGACAATGTTGCGCGGTATTTGATCCTCCGTCGCAGGCTCAACAGCAGATGCTGGCTGTTGAGGTTGTGGTGTAGCAGGTGTTTCGACTACTAAGGGATGGTTATGCTGCTGATGCTGCTGTACCGTTATGCTGGTAGTGCTGCTGTGATGGCTGGTGATGCTTGTGCTCGTGCTCGTTTTCTTATTTAACTGTGGACTCTGATACGCATTGGGCACATAATGATGTCTTTGAGGTGGACCAAATTTCTTAAGCAAAGGCGTATTTTCTTTGGGCAGCGATGACTTGACTATATCTGGCGTATCTTCCGGTGCGGACGATTTGTATTCCGTTTGAGTATCACGTTTCTCCAACACATTGCCCAAGCTTTTGCATCGTAGTTCACTAAGTTCACGTTCTCGTTGCAACTCTTGCTCTCGTTGCAATTGTTGTCGACTGGCGCTCAACGATTGTTGCGACTGAAAACGTCCCAAGTTGGTTTCCTCCATTGTGTTCTGACGTAGTAACTGCGCAAGCGGTTTTGGTTCATAGTTGCCACTACTTTCACTGATCGTGTGACTGCGCGTGCTAAGGCGAGGTCGTGTTGGTTGCTGTACCGGTGCAGGTTGCTGTGCTTGAGGATTTTGCCGTACCGTTGTTGGTTGCTGTACTACTGTCTGTGGTTTTGGCTTTGGCCCTAGCTGCGGTTTGTTGCTGCGATCGACTGGTGGTGGTAGCTCCTGTTGTGGTACTTGCTGTGGCGGTAGCTGCCGAGAAAGTACCTGCTGCGGCGGTAGATGCTGTAGCGGTAGCTGCTGTGGTGGTAGCTGCTGTAGCGGTGGCTGCTGTGGTGGTAGCTGCTGTAGCGGTGGCTGCTGTGGCAGTACCTGCTGTTGTGGTACCTGGTGTGGCGGTAGCTGCTGTTGCGGTACCTGCTGCGCATGCATTGGATTCGCTGTCCAGCTGGTGTGTGATAACACCGAGCTAGTATTCGAGTGCTCAGAGGTGCGACGCGAACGGTTCAAGCTCACTGTGGAACTGGGTTCCAGCTCATCGGCTGAGTCATCGAGCGGATAGGTGACGACATAGGAGTTTTGTGTCCCGCTGGCATAGTTGTGCCCTGGCTGCGCTATATACTGCGGCTGTCGATTCTTTTCATAGCTATTGACATGTGGAAAAAGTGGCTCTACAAGCGGTGCTTGGTACAAGCGACCATCTGGCGATAGGCAGCCCGGCTTGTTGGGTGAACTGGGCGTAACTGGAGATTGTGGTTGACTTTTATAGTTCCTATTGTTTTTACTACTGCTGCTGTTGCTGCTATTGTTGTCGTTGCCATTGGTATTGCCACCCAATTGCTTCATGGTGTATAACAAGGATTTGGCCGCCCTAGAGTTCTTACCAAAGACCTCATCATCGCTAGCATGTGCCGTGCGTCTACCAGCTACAGTAACTGCCATTTGGCTGCGTGGCTTACGCATCACTTTAATCTCGGCACGATACTCGTGCATATTGTGATCCGAATCAAGCTCGAGATCATCATCCGTATTGTCGGTCGTAAAGGGTGCCGTCATACAGCTAGTGGGGCTATCTATCGGACTGGTAAAGTCCAGCTGACGTGGGTACTGTGGCAAGTACGTCGGATTCGCATTAGTCAACACGAGGGGTGCAGCAAGTGGATTGGTGAGTGGCTCAAGGACCGCGCTACTCAAACAGGGCTGACTACGATAATTGCTTAGATTCGTTGGGCCAAGACGTACTGGCGAGTAGTCTGCATAGCTAAACGATATATTGGTAGGTGGTGGTGGTTGTGGTGCTGTACGCGAGGCATAAAATTCCATTTCCGGTTCCATAGCATTGGGCAGCGAGGGTCGCTTCTTAAATTCACTTAAAACTGGTGGTGGTCCTTTTGAGCGCAACGAATTGTGACGCTGCACATAAACATTGGGTGAATGTTGTTGCTGCTCAAGATTGTCGCGCAATGAGCGTTCTTCAAAGTGATGCGCTTTGCGCTTAAAATCGCTGTTGTCCACTCGAGGTTTCGCCACCCAGGGTAGTCCGATAGGTGAACTGGCTGGTGAGGGTGTATTGCTATAACTAGGACGCGGTTGCAAGTGTTGCTGTTGCTGCTGCTGCGGTGCAACACCAACTGTTGTTGCTTGTTTATTGCGCACATTGCTGCTGTTATTAATTGCTGTTGTTGGTGGCTGCCAGCTGTTGTTGTTGTTCGATTTTTGCGCAATAGGTTTGTGTATATTGGGCGTTGGCAGCTGACCCTGATCAATGGGTCGAAATACGGATTGTGGTGCGTGTATAAATTGATTGAGTGGTTGATTGTTGGCGTTGGTTGCCGCTGCTGTAGCTGCAGCTGCCTGTTGATCGCGTTCCCTTTCAAGCTGCTGTTGCATGCGTAGTTCCATTTCCTGCCGCCGCTGGCGCTCCAGCTGCTCCTGTTGCTGTCGGTGTCGCTCGAGCTGCTGCTGTCGCTCGAGCTGTTGCCGTTGCAACTGTTGCTCATAGTACTCACGCTCTAGACGCGCTCGCTGCTCCCGCTCATAGCGTGCATCCTGCTCTAGACGCAGCTGACGCTCGAGTTCCTGCCGTCGCTGTCGCTCCAATAGCGCTGCCTGCTGCAGCTGTTGCTGCTGATGTTGCAGCTGCTGTTGTTGATGTTGCTGCTGCTGATGGTTGTGTGGCGGCTGTGGTGGCTTACCCTTCGTTGCCGTTGCCGCCTCACCCGTCTCAAAAGTGTGCTTGATGTTGCCAAACTTGTGCGTCCAATTGGAAACTGAACGAGCACCCGCCCAACCCAAGCCACCCTGATGACTCTGCTTGTTGATAAAAGCCAGAAACTTATGATCGTTCTCGGTCTTTGGTTCGAATGGTGGCACAACATGTTGCACTCGTCGTTTCACACTAACTTGAACCGCTCGCTTGAGACCCACATTGCTGCCGCGACTGTGATCCTCCATCTCCGAGTCAGTGTCACAATCGGCGTTGGCGATTAGCTTCGCTTTCGCCTTGGGTATATCGATGGTATTGGCGCGTTTCATTAGCTGCTTCTTGCCGTTGGCAAAGCGATTCGATTGCATCGAAGACTCAGCCGGAATATGCTGTGCTGCTGCAGCGGCATAGTTTGTAAAACTCACAGCATAATCGCCCGAGAGTGGTCTTCGGGCTGGAGTGTTGGTGCTGCCTGCTGGTTTAAGTTGCAACTGTTGCTTCTGCTGCTGTTGTTGCTGCTCTTGTGTTTGGGGTACAAACTGATTGGGCCGATAGAGCTGGGTGGCGGGAGCACCAAGCATTGCACTCGAACTGGCGTTCTTCTCGAGTGGCAACATAGCTGACGGGCGAGTCTCCAGCATTTGCATGTCCTCCATGTAGCGACGGGCATCGGCCAGTTCCTCGCGACTTACACCGACCGTATGGCGACAATTGCGTTGACGGCGCTTTGCAAAACGCTGACGAATGCTTTGATCCGGATCGTTGCCATCCACATCTGTTGCGTCTCCGGCCAACTTCTCGGGTGCACTTAGTCCACTTTGAAGCCGCGCAATGAGCGCAAGTAACGCCTGTCGTTGACCACCATCAACGGCCAGCTCTTGACCCAACTTCAAGGAGCACTCGAGACGAGTGAGGGCATCGGTGACCTCATCAAGGAGTCCGCGATTCGCATCGCTACGCTGCTGCAGCGTATCTCGTAGACCGGCCGCAAGCAGACGCAAATCTTCACCGCTCTCCGTGCCAGAGTCCTCCTTTTGTGGTACACTTAATCGCTTCACTTGTGGCATTGTTGTCTGTGGTTCTTTAGTCGTCGGTGTTTTCACTAAGCTGCTAACCTTTGATTGGGTAGTGTTATTGCTACTACTGCTACTTTGGCTACTACTGACTGTGTTGGGGATTTTTCTACTCGCTACTTGGCTATTACTAGTTTTTGCTTTGGCTGTTGCTGCTGCTTCAGTTGCTGCTGCTGCTGGCTGTGACTTTGGCAGCGACTCACCCTCTTGACCGTCAACTTGAGTTTGTGGTAGTGTTGAGGCTGCGGTGCCAGTTACCACCTGCTTGCTGAGCTCTACTTTGGCCAACTTTTGCTCCACCTGGGTGGTGTTGGTGCTAGTGCTAGTGCTAGTACTTGATTTTGATTTTGATTCAACGTCCGTTTTAAGGTCCTGTTTCACCTCTAATTTTACCTCCCTTTTCGCGTCTTTTTTGATCTCGGGTTTTGTTTCAGGCTTCGGCTGCTCCTCTTCGCTGCTATCGTCGTCGGTTACCTCCTCAATTATTTCCTCATACTCGCTGGCGCTGCTTTCTTCTTCAGCTTCAACCTGCTTGGCAGCGGCACTTGCACCGCTTGCATGCAAATTTTTTTGCTCTAAGATACGCGCAACGCATTTATAATTGAAATATATGTATAATGAATGAAAATGATCAAAATAGAGAAAGAAGAGAGAGAGAGAGAGTGAGAAAGGAAAGAGTAAAAGAAAGAGATATTTATTTGTATGTATAAATGTGTAAATAAAAACAAATCAACAAAACAACGGCAACAAAACGTTGAAATGTGGAAGACATTAAGCACAAAGCGATCGAAGCTCGGAACAGGCCGTTTACTTGGGCTGCCTTGTAAAGAGTAGAGAGAGCTCTCGCCGTTTTACGAGAGGAAACGAGTGGAATTTTGTGAGCGAGTCCTTAAAGAGACCCTTTTTGGCGAGACGAGTAACGAGTAGCAGAAAAAAGAAGAGAACATAACTTTTGAACGTTGAACGAGACAACGAATGACGAAACAAACGAGTGAAAGTATAACAAGTAAAAGTAAAAAATGTATCGAATTAAAAAATTTGTTGGTGTAAACATAACAAGAGATATGATGTTTTTTGAAGATTGATGAATTTTATGATTTAAATGGGAAAGTTGCAATACCTGTCCTGGATAATTCGCTCTAAATAACTTTAGTCTAGCTACGTGTATGCGCTGTTTGCATATCTACAAGATACAAATACAGAACACCATCAGTAAGCCAAAAGACAGATAGATATGTAGATTAAAGATAGATAATAGAAAATAGAGCTAAACCTTAATATACAGTCGAGTCTGGATATAGTGAACACCCTAAATAGTGAACACCTCGAAATAGTGAACACCCAAAAATTTACATGGAGTACTCTAAATAGTGAACAAACCGAAAAACTCGAAATAGTGAACAAAATTTTTTAATAAACTTTAAGCAGAAAAAGAACGTAATAATGCTCACACTTACACTACTTAACATTCTTTGCTTTGCTACACTGTGACACCAAGGGAAATTCGAGTAACGGAGTTAAAAAAATGTCTAAAGCGTGTGACAAGGATATAAATTTCACTTTTTTTTTCATAGTACATAGTTCATGAATTATCTCATAGAAGTCATAGATATTGTTATTTATTTCAACTATAGCAACCAATACCTAAATTAACATTCCGTGTCCTAATTCAATTTCAAATTATTTACACTTTTTTTTGTGTCTTTGGCTGCAACCGCTCACTGTGCACTTCATTGTGTGTTTTTATACTCGTTACCGAAGGTAAAGAGTATATTGGTTTTGTGCAATGTCCGTCATGGTGTCTGTCCGTCTGTCCGTCCGTATGTGTGCAAGTTTTTTCCACACCCTTCAAGCTAGAGACTTGAAACTTTCAAAATCTCTTTATCTATGGGATAGTAAATTAATGTGTCAAGATTGGGGTTCTACGATAACTGGTGGCCTGGCAAATCGCTAAAGTCGATAACTCAAAACCGATAAGTCCACATATTTCGCACATTCTTACAGCTAGAACTACCAAATTTGGTAAGAAGATAGCTACTAGCAACCTCCAAAAAACTGCATCAAAAAGTTTGGATGCCACGCCCACCAATTATGCCCTAGCCTCCCCAATCCGCCCTTACGCTTCGTCAAAAACGAGAATGCGTGTATCTTCCAGAGTTGTGAAGCTAGAGCGACCAAATATTGTAGGAAGATAGCTGGTAACGACCCCAAAAGAACTGCATCAAAGTTTTAGAGCCATACCCACATAACAAACTATGAGCTGGAGTCACCAAATTTGGTATGAAAATAGCGATTGACATTCCACAAAGATCTGCATCAAATATTTGGATGCCACGCCCACCCATACCACCCCCAGCCCCCCTTTCCCCGCCCTTTACAAACTTTGATCTAGAGTCACCAAATTTGGAAGGAAGATAGCTGGTGGCATCCCCATCTGCATCGGAGAATCATGAAGGCAGCGTACACCCCTGCCGCATCCGTACCCCTTTGCAATCAGGCCTCTTTTTACCGGTTTTAATAATGGTAACGAGTGTACCGCAGTCGGTTGCGTCCGACTGCAACGTTTCCACTTGTTTAAAATTCGGATTATGAAGTTCAAGGGGAATTGCATAATGGAAATAATATTAAAGCTTCCGAAGCTATAGACAGTTTTGACAAGGCTAGCGCATGGACTGAGGCCAATACTACTGACTTTTCTGCGAGTCTAAAAATGCGCTGTCTACGTGAAATAACTGTCCAAAAATTAATTTTTGGACGCTTAAAGCAATTATTAATCCGCGATTTTTGTCAATAAATATACATATTTACTTTAATTTGTTTACAAATTTATTTAATTAATTTTAAATCTATCATTTCCATACACAAATGTGTATTTTGAGCAAAAAATGTGAGTCTCGAAATAGTGAACAACCTCGGAATAGTGAACAGGCCTTGCAAAAATTAGTTCACTATATCCAGACACGACTGTATATTGCGCACACTCCATTATCCACGGTTAAAGTCCGTTTGACTTGCCATATAATCCCGTTATTTGTTAGGCTTATATAAGTTTATGTTTGCTAAAGGTTAGGCTATTAGGCTTTATATAAAGTTCAGATGGGACTTACCCTCGCGTTCCGCCATAAGTTCGCGTAAACGTGCACGGATCTTGCGACGCTCCTCGTATGTGGAGGCCTGTTCCAACTAAAGAATAAGCAAGTGCATTTTTAACAACAGTTTACAAAGAGATATTTGATGTTTCTAACAATAAGCAAAAAAGTTATTTGTGCCAATCTTATGTCGTATCGTATAGAATGTAATAATTTATTTGGTCCCATATCAAATACTTACCAATTGCCTAAGTAGCTGCTCGTCCCAAATTTCCTCGATGTCACAAGTTGTGCGTGTAACTGGTGCTGAGGATGTGATATTTTTGGTGTTGTTGCTGCTGCTGCGGCTGCTGATGTTGCCTGTGTTGCTTATGTTGCTGGTGTTGCCAGCTTTGTTGCTGCTGTAGCTGCTGCTGCTGCTGCTAATGCGTGTCGTTTTCACCTGAAAACACAAGCAAACACGAATACACAAAATTAAAGTAAAACTTTTTGTTTATTAACCGGGAGAAATGATTTTCCTCTAGCTACACAGTGCGTGCTGAAAAGCAACCGCCAGCTGTTTGCTGAGATTTCTTTTTTAATATTCGCGCTCGTCTTTGTTTTTTCTTTTTTTCTTTTGGCTAAATTAAACCGATGAGCACATTCACCGGCAAAAAAATAAATAAAAAAAATTGCTAAAGAAAATTGAAAAAGCAAAACACAAACAATAAAGCCAAGCAATATACATTAAGCATCCCCAACCGCTCTCTCCGCTTCCCCTTGTCCCTCTTAGCCTCTTTGTAATCGTTTGACCCTGATCGAGCGATGATAAGGCACAAATAAAAGATATAAAACACAAAATAAAATCCGCAACGAAACGAAACGGAATCGAAGCAATTTGTCGTCCTTGTCAAAACGTTTCTTCCGGCTTTGTTCTTCACTTGATTCTTGCCAATTGCAGCCATGAGCCAAAAACGAAAAAACAGCACTAGCAAAAACGTCAACAATGTTCAGCTGCTGCCAGAATACCTGGCGTATGCGTAATGCTTTAAGCAATATTACGCATACACCGCATCGACATTGGCGATAACGTCTTGATGCTCGAAAATGCTTGAAATCAATAAATAAAACTTTGTTTCTGCATGATTTATCATTTGTTTAGCTGTCTAAATAATAGAAAGAATATCTACAGCATCTTCTAAATATTCTATTAAAATAATCGGGCAATGAAAAAAATCTTAAGTAATTGATGAAAATTAACGTTAATTAAGTATAAATATAAATGAAAATGAAAACTAAAATGAAAATTAAAATAAAATTGTTCATCTATTTTAAATACGTTTATTTTGTTCAGTACGTCAGAAGGTTTTCAGCTATATTTCACCCCCAGTTTCCTTATAACAACAAATACAACAATAACAATGACTGCAACAAAGTGACACTTCTTCCCCCGCCACCGGCTTCGCCCTCTCCCACAAACAAACACGAACGGTCTACGATTTTTGGGATGTTTATATGAAATTTGACCAAATTTGGCCAGCACAATATTTCAAAAAATACCAACAACAAAAATAACAACAAGAGAGAAAAAAACAACAATTTTGAAATTTTTCAAATGTTTTTTTTATTTTTTTTCGAAAATTTTCAGAGAGTTGCCAATGCGATTCATTTTGAGAGCGACGCCAAACACGCGTTGCTATTTTTAGGTTCAGAGATTATAGAAGCACAAACACACATACAATGCAAATCGAAAGAGACAGGAATAAAGAGAGAGAAAAAGAAAAAGAGAGAGTGAAGGAGAGATGATTGAGAGGTAAGCGGTATTCTTAAATATTTTTGGTTGTACGCATTAACAAAAACGTTTTTCCATTTCTTAATATAAAACTACACATTATTTATAGTATACCCCAAATGGCAAGGTTTTTTTTGTCGATTAGTTGTCACAATGTGTAAAACATTTTAAAAATTATGAGACATGAAGAAGAAAATTGATGGGTGGATGCAAAATAATTTTGCTGTGAACTATTGTTCATGTTTGGTTAGATAGTGTGGGATAGTTTATACAGTCGAACTTCCACATAACGAATCTCAAGGCGACAAGAAAACACTTTGTTATAAAGAAAATTCGTAACAAAGAATGATTTATTGGTTGAACCTAATTGCAGGTTTCTGGAAATGAATGCCTAATATAGAAAACTTTGTTGTTTCGGAAGGTATTTTTTATAATTTTCAAAGTGTTGTAAAGTCGCGAACATAGATTTCTAAATTCTTTAATTATTTGCTCTAGTTGCTGGCTATTCTTTTTCTACAAGCAAAATCATCAAACAAATAATCAAAAGCCAAAAATAAGAAAACCCAAAAAAGAAAAGCAAAAACAAAAATAATAAAACAAATTTGCCAAACATTTTCTTTTAATTTTCATTGTGGCCCAAAAAAACAACATCAAACTATAAAAAAGAAACGAAATTATACTTTATTTAACTTAGATGTAATTTATTTTTATAAAAATCCTAAGAAGAGTTTTGATGTCAATTTGTTTTTTGCATTCATTTATTTATAATAATTTTTCAATTTATTAGTGGCAACCTGTGACGTTTGGGCTGTGTTCTTGTGTGTTTTTGTTGTCGTTATTGTTGTTGTTGCTGGCAATATGGGCTTGCCAAGTTATTTGGTGCAATTGCGCTAAAGCGTAACAGAGCCCATCGAAATTGCTGCTGCAGCTGATGTTGCAGCAGCTAGCAAAAAGGGGTCGCTGTGCCAGCTGGGGAAAGGGTGGTAAAAAAAGAGTGGGGGAGGGGGGGTTGATCGCATGCAACCAAGCATGGAAATCAAAATGGAAATTGCAGGCCCGAAAGGCACAAAACAATTAGAAAAAAAGCTACAACCAACAAGTAAGAAGGCTCTAGCCGGGAGAGCCCGACTAGAAGATACCCTGAACCCAGTTGCAGTAAATATATTCGTATACTGACTTAACTTCAATCGATTAAATTCGATATCTCCGGTGTTTCATAACCGATTTCGACGAAATTTTCAGAAAAGTTCTATCGTTACCCAATATTTCAACCCCCATTTTTACATTTTCCAAATTCGATATTTTTTTGTAATCGATCACATGTGTATATCGAAAACCAGAATAGTTATCGATAATTTGAAGCAAACTTGTTCTGCTTATGGTATAGGAGAACTTATATTCAAAATCTGAAGTCTCTAGCTCTTGTAGTCTCTGATATCGACGCATTCATATAGACGGACGGACAGACGGACATGGCTATATCGACTCGGCTGTTGATGCTGATCAAGAATATATATACTTTATGGGGTCGGAGATGCTTCCTTCTGCCTGTTACATACTTTTGCACAAAACCATTATACCCTTTTTACCCATTCTATGGGTTCAGGGTATAAAAAAGAGCTGCAGCAGGCAGCAAGGTGTTGTTATGTTGTGGTTGTTGTTGCTGCTGCTCAGCTGACCAAAGCGAGTGCAAGCAGTTGCAGTTGTTGTTGTTGCTATTATTGTTATTGTTATTGTTCAGCTAGCTCGAACAAATTGGCTTTGACACTCTCGCCAGCAACAATAACAACAACGACAACAACAACAACAAAATACATATGATTAAGTCTTTTCAAAGTGTCTAAAGTAAACAACAAACTGAAATTGTTGTTAAATTTAGCAAAAAGGTGAACATCAACGTGTTTTAGTGAGCGAGAGAGAGAAAGAGAGACTGAGAAAGAAGGCTAACAAAAAATATATATTTAAGTTTTAAATTTTGAGTTGAATTTCAGTTGAACTTGCCTCGGTGTGGAGGGATGGGGCAGGCAAAATAACAACAGCGGGAGGGCAAGGCAAAAAAACAAAAGAAACATACACACACGCCCACTCGACAGCCTTCAATTTTCCAATTTTCCATGGAAAATACTACAATGAAAAACGTTTTCGGCATTCAGCTGCATATTTTTAGCCACATAAAGAGAAAACTTTTTGACATGCAAAATGCGAAGAAAAATAATAAAAAAAAAAACGCGAAAACAAAGATGAACAGACACACACACACGCACATCGATTATGAAACGGCAAAAAAAAGAAAGAAAAATATAAATTGAAGTAAAGCTAAAGAAAAGCAAAGATTTGCCACGCTGGGAAAATTGCTGCAAGCCAAACAGTTAACTCGAGAAGGCAACAGCCAAGCTAAAAAGCCAAGAAAAAAACCGGCTTCCAAAAGCTAAAGCTAAGCCAGAAGACCGAAGACCGAAGACTGAAGCCAAACCACTTGCTGCTGACTCTACGTCTGCGTCTGCGTCTTCTTTTTTCTCCATTTGTTAGAAGATGAGGAGTGAAAGAAAGAAAGGCGAGCGGAAGGGAGGGAGGCGAGTGGATGGGGCTGGGGCTGGGGCTGGGAGGTAAACTAGCGACGACAGCAAACAGTAGCTGCAAAAATATTATTATAAACATGTTGCGCTCGAATGAGTTTTAAAGCGTTTATAAAAAAAAAACCGGTTCGGAACCGAACCATAAACCTACAAAATTACAAAAAAAAAAAAAAACAATTGCATTTAACACTCAGGATTGGAAAAGCACAATTAAGTCAACGACTCTCAACAATGCAAAGCTACGAAAGAAATGCTTAATTATAACTGAGCGTATCATAATTATAAAATGCTAGATTAGTCAACTTTATAATATTAATACACAACTTGAGCATTTCAAAATCATAACTTTGAAGCTATAAAGTTTTCTCAAACATAATTTAAAAATAAAAAACATTAGCTAAATACAAAAGACTATAATTCCAGCTTAATTGTTTTTGTTTTGACGACTATCTCAATTCTAAGAATAAGTTTTTATGGTCTGCACGAGAGAAAAAAAAGATAGCTTGTTTTTGCATTTTATGGCTTCTGCTCAAGCATTTTTAAGATGCTTCGCTCTGACAGTTGTTTTGCTTGCCTGACCTTTCAACTGTGCTTGGGCTTCGTTTAGTTTAATATAAATGGACATTACTGATTTCTTATATCAAATAATGTAATGCGCTAATATTTGTAAAGCCTATTCCTGAAACTATTCTGCTATCAACTTGCAGATACTCTTGTTGTTGTGTCTAAAATACTTTTAGTCTATATTGAGCATTGTTTTAGGCGTCTTAGGGGGACTCTTTTATATAAAAAGCATGGATGGTATTTGGTGCACAAGTTGAAAGAATTTCAAAAGAACAAAAAAGAAAAAGACAGAAAAAAAAACCAACGAAACGGACCACAGTGCAATGCACAATCCATTTGTATCTGTATCTTTGTATCTATAGTTATATAGGCATGCTGATGCTGCTGCTGCTAACGTGTGTATCTTTAGCTCGATCTGAATCTTTAGCTGTATCTGCCCACTGGGCGCTCCAACAGAGACGAAGAAGTTGTTCCGTCCGTATAAATAGTGCCATCGTTGCGCTATTTTTGTCAAAATTTTCCGTACGCTTGCGCTCTCATTCATGCAACCTCCCCTTTATACGATTCTTCCTTCCCATCCCCCCCCCCGTTCCCCCTCCATTCTTTCCCCCTTACGCCACCTGACTTTGCTTTGAATTTTATTTATTTATTTTTATATTATTTAGATGTTTTTTTTTTTAATCTTTTTTGTCGCTTTTCGTTCTTGTCAGGCTGGGAAAATGCTTGACTGTTGGCTTTGTATCTTTCTATATCTTTGAGGTGTATCTGTGGGATATTTGAATGTGTGTGTGTGTGTGTGTGTATATTTTTACAGTCAACGCTTGTCTTTCAGGTGCATTTTGAGGTGTCGTGACAGCCAAATTCTTGCCACAAAATTATGCACACTAAAAATAATTGAACAAAAAAAAAAAAAAAAAAACAACTAAAGAACAAAAATATAGTATATATAAGTAAAGTATCGAAATGAAGAATAAATTCTTCGAGTCGACAACAGCTGCCTATTCCAATGAATCTTTCTAGACACGCCTTCTATCCCTTCCTCCAGGCCCCCTGCCTCTTCCCGCTTCTTCCCTTACACTTACGCGCTGCTTTGGATGCCGTTCACTGCTGTTGCTGCTACTGCTGCTGCTACTGCTGCTGCCTTTGTTGCCTTTAGCCGCTTTGACCAAAGTTGGTTAAAAACACTCGCGATTCGACTACAAACCGTTTACCGCATAGCAAAAACAACAACAACAGTAATAATAATAATAGTCGCAACAAATAACGTTTATAAAAAAAATACAACTCAACTGCACTAAATAACAACAACAACAACGACAAGTATCATAAATAACAATAAAAAAAAACTTGTCTTTTATATTTGTTTTTTGTTGCCTTCTTTGGTTGTTAATTTTTTTACTATTGATTTTCTTTTTGTGTGATTTTTTTATATTTTTTTTATTTTTTCACTGCCGTCTAAAGATGAGAATTCTGTCTCTAGCCTCTCCTCACGCCTCTCGTCTTGTCTCGTCTCGTCTCGTCTGTTGTCTCGTCTTTTACTGATCGGGAACACAACAAGTCGCACAAGTGATCGATGCCGCCTCTGAGTGTGTACTGAAATGGCTAACAGACGATGACGATGACGACGACCGACAACCGACGGCTTATTCCCGTTCCTGGCCATTGGCACAAGAAGAAGAAGAAGCAGAAGCATAAGCAGAGGAAGAAGAGGCGCGCATCACATCACGCACAGCTGCGGCACACGGCACTAACGCAAACAGAGAGAGACAGAAGAGACAGAGAGGGAGAGAGAGCGGTAGCAATGCTCTCAGAGAGGGAGCATGAGAGCATAGGTGAGAGAGGCAATGAGAGGTAGGAAGGGGGGTGAGAGTAACTCATAGACATACAATTGCTGATCATACACGTGGTGGGTTGGCGACTGTGCGGACGATTGCCGCTGGTGGTTTTTCTTTGTTGGTTGTCCATCAAAAACCAAAAAAAAAAAAAGCAACGAACTCATTTGAATTTGTAGAATACCCTCTAAACAATATTCAACTCTTCGGTTGTCATACCAATGGAACTTAATTCAAATTTGTTTACCGCTTCTCAAAAACAATGTTAAATATAAATAAAAAGAAATTTGTTTTCTTCAAACTACAATCAGAAAAACTTTGCTATTGTTTTCAAAAGGTGTGTCCACAATTTCAATGAAAAGTACTATTTGGCACGATATATGTTCATAAATTTTCTTGGATTTAGTTATTTAACTTTCAGTCCTTAAATCAAAATATTTTTCTGATGGTGATTTTATGCAAAAATAAATCAAAAATGTCTAATGCAATTATGCAATAAGAATAGATCGCTCGAACACTAATTTAAAAGAATTTTTATAGAGTTTACAGAGTTGCTCACAGGGTAGCGTTTAGTCGAAACTAGAACAAGTTCTGGTCTTGTCTTGTTTTTTTTTTTTATGAACAGTATTGGTTGCTTTACTTACCGCTTGATTGCTGCTGCTGCTGTTGCTGCTGTTTTTGTTGTTGTTGTTGCTGCCCCTGTGTAGCTGTTGCTGCTGCTGCTGTCGCTGTCCCGCCGGCAACATAGTTTCCACGCCTTGCATTATAACGCTGGCACCAAGGAATTTATTAAGCAAAGCACGTGCCTCACGATCCTCGCTGCTGTCGCCTGGCTCTACCACTGTTTAGGGGTAAATTGGATAAGAGTTGCAGTTTCATGTTGTCAAGTGTGTTGTTAATCTTCACTCACCATTGTCGGCATTGCGCATACGCTCAAGAACATCATCGACACCGCTTACGATTCGCTCCTCGCCGCTAGTGTTGAGAAATGAGCGTGTGCTGGAGCTGGTTCTGGTGGTGCTGCTCGATTGTTGTCGCATTTGTGGCGTCTCCATTTCTATGACACTGCACACATCGTTCGACTCGCTGTCCTCTGTTTCCTCCTCGTCGGCTTGGCTTTGAATGTGCGTGCTGTTGTTGAAAGCCAACGATTCCTTGCGTATGAAATGCTCGCTCAGCTCCTTAACCGAACCACGTCGCTTCGATGTGGTTGTGTGTTCAATGGCATCGACGGCATCTGGCAACTGGTCCTGTGCATCGATAAGTTTGAGTTCACGCTGCAGCTTGGTATTGGCATCTGTTTGAGATTTGCGCTTCAGCTGCTGCGATAGGGAGACCAGCTCATCGGGATTACTTGAATAGATGAGCTCCTTACGTTCGTGACGCGGTGGCGATTTGTCATCCGAATAGAATTGCTCCTCGATGATATAGCCTGTGACCTCTGCGTGAGGGAAGAAAAAGAAACATATTTATTCAATTGATAACTCGAAACATTAATCGATTATATGCTTAAGTACTCGAAAAAAGCTTTTCACAAAAGATTATAATTAATCGCTAATTTTAAATTTATCGATGCATTTGTGGAGCTTAAGGTTGACTGGAACTTACCCTGCTTTGTCTCACATGGCACCATTGGCTGTGTCTTCTTCTTGAGTGCCCGTATACCAAAGAGGGGCAGTCCATTCTCATCGGTTGGTCCGACACCATAGCTGGATGTAATGGAGTCCTCCTCGCGTCGCTTGTTGGTGGCAGTGCTATTGCTGCTGCTGCTAGTACGTGTGCTAGTCATATTGCTGCTGCGCGTCATCTTGCCGTTGGTGCTGGTGCTGGTGGTGCTGCTGCTGGTGGTGTTTGTGGTGCTACCCTTGCGTGACGTTGGTGAGGCTGAGCCAGTGGCACGCAACACCTTGGTGCGATCCGTCCAAATGGGACTAGTCTTGCCTGATCCTTTGCTGGGGCGACGCTCTGATGTCGACTGTCCATTGCTGGTGCTGCTGTTGGTGGTGCGTGTGGTTGTTGTGGTAACGTTTGATTTACTGGTTGGACTACGGTGACGTGTCTGTGCCGGACTTGCACTACGCTCGCGTGGCTTAATTGGCGGCTTGCCGTGTCCAGTGGTGCCAGTAGTAGTATTAGTGGTGCGTGGACTCTGACTTCGTTCGCGTTGCGATTGCGGTTGAGGCTGCTCACGTCTTGGCGGCAATGGGCTGCGACTGGGCGTAGAGCTGCTGCTCCTGATGGTGGTGCTGCTGGTAGTGGTGGTGCTTGCACCTGCGTTAATCATATTTTTTTTGATCAATCGCATTTGAGCACGTATACGACGTCTTAGCTCATAGCTGGTGACCGTCTCCAGCAGTTGCTCGAGTGTGGCCAGCTCAAAGATCGCCTCAATATCAATGTCAGTGTCTTCACTTACGCTGGTAGTGTGCACCACTATCTCGTTGTTGCGCGAGGTGCGACGTGGTACATCAAACTTAACAGCTGCATTGGGATTGCGTGGCTCAGTTTCACCATCTTCTACAGACGATTTGCGCGAGTAATGCGTCTTATTGAACTCAATGGAGTCGCGTCGTATGTGTTCCAAAGAGCTCTTCGTGTGATCCATGTAGGATGGACGACGTCCGGTGGGGGACTCAGTGGTTGGATTGGGACTGGGACTGGGGCTGGGCGATTGCTTCTCAAAGATGTTGCGACGCGAGGCCACTGTACGTCCGGGTGTTGTTTGTGTGGTGGTTGGACGGCTGCGCTCTAAAAGTGGTTCAACGTGTGGTTGTTCAGTGTCAGGGGAGCTGGCAAGGATTGGGTTAGTTGGAGGACTATGTGTTTGATTTGTTCTTGTTGTTGTATGCTTGGTGGTGCTGTGCTCAGTGCTCGCTTTAACTACGGTGGAATTCAAATTAATGGTGGAGGAGCTGTTGATGGTGGTGGAGTCGCTGTTGGGCTTAGTGGTGGCGTTGGGTGTGCGTCTGTGAGGCTGTGGACTGCCACTGTGACTGTGATTGGGTGCATCTACATCGCTAGGCAGCCACTGCTCGTGGCTACGCGTGGTGGTACTGCTAGTAGTTGTGTGACGCGTCACTGTCTCTGTCGGATTATCGTTTGGCTTTTTGTTTACCAGCTTGTTGCGTGGTTGTTCTAGAGAAGGTTTGCGTGGTGCAATATTGCTACGTGTAGTTGGCTTTGCGGCAGTCCGACTGCCTGGTGACATTGGCTGTGGACTTCCACTGTGGTGGATGGGTAAAGTTTCGTCAACGTCTACTTCCACATCACTACGGTGCTTGGTAGTGCTGGTGGTGCGACCCGTTACTTTCTCCAAATGATAGTCACTTGTCTCTTTAGCATTTGGCTTTCCACGTTGTTGCTCCAGTGATGGTTTGCGTGGTGCAGTCGTACTTCCTATCGTTGGCTTAATAGTGCTGCTTGTGGTTTGTTCGCTGTGTCCTGTTGGTTGTGGACTGACGCTGTGAGAAGCAGGCGCATGTTTAACTTCTTCGACATCCACATCATCGCAAATCACCCACTGCTGCTGCGTTATGTGATCCCGGCGTTTGGTAGTGCTGGTAGTGCTGCTGCGTTCGGTGTCATTTGGCTTGCTGCGAGGTTGCTCCAAAGAGGGCTTGCGTATGGGTGAACGTGAGCTGGGACTAACATTTGAGGTGACATTACGTGGGTTCTGTTGATTGCGATGGGATTTACGCTCCTCTGTGATGAGTGCTGTGCTGGATTTACCACTATTGGGTGTGTGCTTAAACGTTGTGGTTGGTGTTCGCTGGCCAAAGACCGATGGACGACTAAGAATATCCTTTTGGCGCTTCAGCTCAATGGCTGTGGTGTGGTTTTTGGTCATGGGCAGCAGATCATCGTTTGAAACCGGCTCCTCGGTCTCCAGATCGGAGGGCTGCTCCGGTTCCGACTCCTGCTCCAGTTCTGGTTCGCTCTGACGTGAGATATGACGCTCAATGTTGGCCACTAACCGGGGTGACTTTTGTGGTGCACTAGGGGCCAATTTCTCAGCGGTGTCGATAAACTTGTGCACCTTCTGCGATACGCTCAGTATGCAATCATCTTTGCGCAACTCCTCATCTATATCTTCAAAGTTAGGACGCTCGATTTCGCGTGTGGGTGTTGTCAGTGATTGCTTGGTTATGTTCTCGGCTGTCTTTAGAAAACGATCCACCTTCTGATCAATGCTCAACAAACACTCATCGCTGGCCGAGACCTTGGCATGCTCATCGAACTGGCGACTAAAGGGTGTCGACGATTTGGGCTGCTTCACCTGGTCAGCGGTGTGGGTGAACTTGGAGACCTTCTCGTGCACGCTCAACAGACACTCATCGACATCGATGCCAGGCTGAACAGTGCTTGGCGTATTGGTACTGTACTCCAAGCTCTGAGGTGCTTCCACCATGGGATTATCGTGAATGTCCGCATCGATGCCGTTTGGATTGCGCAACTCAGAGATCTGACAGCCCACATAGGCGTTGGCCTCCTCTTCAAAAATGGGTATATTTGTTATCACCGGTTTCTTGCGCGGCTCATCCTCCGGCTCCTGCACCACATCTGGATAGCGTGGCTTGCCCGTATACGTATCTAGCATAGCGTTCACTGGAGTGGGCACAATACGATCTGGTGAGGGCTCCCTTGAGCTTTTTGCATGCTGTATGTCAATGATGACGTTCTCCATTTCCTCGCTGTTGATCAACTGTTCGCTTAAATTAATCGTCTTTGTTGTAAAACACTTGCTGGGACGACTGCGCTCGGTGGAACGCTGTGCTGAGCTGGGATTTAGAGTGTTCATTTCGGGCGTCATGGATTTGTGTTTTCCATTAACCACTTTGATGACATTCTCACTGGTGGAGCGCGTCACTTTGTCCTTGTCGCGACGCGTAACACGTGGCACTGGTGCCGACTCTTTGCGTTCCGTAACCGGTAGCTTTCGAATAGGACTGATCGGCACTTTCGTTGGCGTTACCTTGCGCTCCGTTTTCGGTGAGGGCGTTTTTGGCGTCTTATGATCTATGATAATCTCTGTCGTCACAGATATATTGCTCGAACGGCGACGCTCGCTGGGAATACGAGTTGGGCTCGTATCCGGCGAGGTAGACTGTCCGTCAACGTCATCTGGTTGGGGTTTCTGTTTGCGTGGCGACGAGCGCAGACGATCCTTAATCGTGGGTGAAGTGCTTGTATCGTTAGGCTTTCTATCCTTTTGAGTGGTATTCCGAGTAGTTGTTGTTGTTGTTGTGGTGGTGTGAGTTTCGTCCACCAAGCTGTCTCGCTTAGCTGGCTCCCGTCTAGGTAGTGACTCCTTGCGTGGACTTTTGACGGCATGCGGTTGTGATTCCTTCACAGGCTGCTGAGTGATGCTAGTCTTAGTAGTGCGCGAATTGCGTCGCTCCGTTTCTATTTTGGTGCTTGAGGGTTTCTTTGAGTTAAGCTGTTTGGGTTGTATCTCTTCCGGCTCATTATCGATAGGTTGCTTCTTCTTCGGTCCTACAGTGGGTTCACTTGTGGCTCCAATTGTTGTTGTATGTTGCGTCTTGCTTATCTTCTCAACTACAGTTTTTCCATTGCAATCGATAATTTTTTCAGTCACAAAATGCTGCGTTTCAGGCATTTTGCGCGTGGGTGAGGGTGACTTAGAAGGCCGCTTTGTAATAAGAACAGTTGTCTCTTCAGTTATGTACTCTGCATCGTCCTTGGGATGCTTGGTAGGCGCCTGTGCAATGGGATGTTTACCGCCTGCAGAGCGTGGCTCTTTGCCTTCCATTGGCTGCCTATTAGTTTCGGGACGTGGTCCTGACTTATCCTTAGTAGGTTTACCAGTACGTGGCTGCTTAACCGTCTCATGCTCATCCTTAGGGCAAGGCACAGACCCATTGCGTGTGGGCGAGGGTGACTTCGATGGACGCTGCGTTATGACAATAGTTGTCTCTTCATTCACATTTATGGTTTCCGTAAAATTTGTAGGAAGTGGCTCTGCCTCATTCTTTGACTTCCTACGATCAGCAGTTGGTCGCGGTTTCTCATCGTTTTCTGGGTGTTCCAAAGTTTCCTTCCGTGTAGGTGATGGTGATTTGGTTGCAGGCGTTTTTAAAGTACGTTGCGTTGTGACTTTTGTAGTCTCCTTTTCAACATTAATAAACTCTGCATCGTCTTTAGGATATTTGCTTGACTCAGTACGTTGTGGACTTTCATCTGTATGCTGTCTAGGAGTTGCGGGACGTGGCTCTACTTTATCTTTTGGCCATCTAGCATTTGTAGGACGTGGTTTTGCATTTTCTTCAGGCAAGCCACCAACTGATAGTTGCTCTATATCATCCTTAGGCTGTCTACCAATCGAAGGACGTGTCTCTACCGTCTTTTTATCAATAGTTTTCTCTGTGCTGACCAACGTTTTGATTTCCTCTGTCTCTGTTACATCCACAGAGAACTCGCTGCGTTGCGGCAACTGACCCTCTGGCTCTGATAAAGGTTCCTCAACTTTGATTACAGGCTGCGTGCGTATAATATAGGTTTCGGTAACTTGTGTGTGCGTCTGATCATCCTCATCATCATCAAGGCAGTCCTCAATCTTAAACTCAAAGGTCTCTGTCTCTTTTACATGAGCAGTTGTTTCCTTTTTTTCTGTATCATCATCCGTATCGTCTTGAGTTTTGGGACTGTAGTTGCCCTGCGTATCGCCATCCTCTTCCATTCCCAATATATGGCGGCAGCGATCCTCGAATGTCTCGCGACGAGTCAGGCCCTTCTTTCGGAATGTGGGCTTCTGATCCTCCGGCTCTGGACTCTTTGATATAAATCCACCATCCGGCGTTTCAGACGTCTCAGGAGTCTTGCGAGTTGCGGGCTTGTCGCTGGATTTGTCAATCATATCCTTGTCATCGGGGATTGAGCTTATTGGGAAATGAGTTTCGGGAAGTTTTGCTTGCTCAAACAGATCTTGCGGCTTGCGAGGCTCCGGTTGAGACTGACTTTCGTTCGCTATGAATTCTTCGTTAAGATTTTTCGTAGTGTTTGTCACACGCTGGGTAACGGTGCTTCTAAACAGCGCATCCTCTCTAAACTGTGTTGGTTGCTGCTTTTCAGGACTCGTGAGATTGGGCTCATCCATGGGCTTTTTCGAAGCTGGCAACTGTCGTTCCTTCGTTGGACTTGGCAACTGCCTTTCAGGACTTGATTCCTTTGGCAGCTGCTTTTCAGGAGTACTCCTGTTTTTAAGCAAGTCCTTGGAAACCGTACGTGGGAGCTGCTTTTCAGGACTATGACGTGGCGATTCCTTGAGGATCGAAGCTGGTAATTCCTTTTCGGGAATCCGACGTGAGCTGGCAGCTGTGCCTTGTTGCTGTTTATCGGGGCTACTGGAACGGGGTGATTCCTTTGGCCTTGCAGGAGCTTCCGCTAGGAGTTGCTTCTCTGGACTTTGTCGAATCGATTCCCTAGGTAGCTGCTTCTCGGGGCTAGTTGATCGTGGCAATTCTCTAGGAAGAGTTGCTGTAAGCTTTTCGGGACTACTGGCACGTGCCGACTCCCTTGGTTTTGAGTGTAGCTGCTTCTCGAGACTCTGAAGCGGCGACTCTTTCGGTTTTGAAGGAAATTCTGCTGGTATCCTCTCTTGAGTTTGCGATGGCAAGTTTCTGGGCTTATCATTACCTTTCGGATGACGCTGCTCAAACTCCATGCTGCTTTCATCGATAAATATTTGATCATCGATACTGGCCCCATCCTCTGGCAAAAAGTCACGATCCAAACGTGTCTCAAATGTGGTCTCCCGTTGCAGTTGGCGTCGCTCAACGCTAGGCGACTTCGAGCTGCGCCTGGCTGGAGTTGGCTCATCGTCATCGCTGCGGCCTACAGTGCTGTGATTGGGTTTTCTATGGCTGCTTGATGGGGTGCGACTGGGTACCCCACTTTTGGGTCTGGGTGCATGTGGTTGGCTTTTGGGCGATGCTGCTGCTGGGGGGGAGTCAAGGCATAAACGAATAGGCCGCGTTCTACTAGATTTGGTTCGTGTGCGTGTTTTGTGCTCACTACAAGTTGCATAAGCACTACGTTAGTAGAGGGATTAGTGACGACTACAACAACAGCTACATACGTCGAGTAAGGCACACGGGTTTTATTCAGGCGGTTAATTGCTTTATGGGGTTAAAAAGGCAGCAGTAAATCAGACAGGCAGTTGGTTAAGCAGGCTAACAGGCGGGTGATATTTCCATTAGAGACGCTTTTACAAACTAACAAATTTTGGTTAAGATTTTGTTTTTTTACAGAATTTGAAACTTCGGCTAGTGCAAAAAAACTACTCCCAAAAACAAGGATCATTTACAATTTAAATCGATTCAGAAAAAAAGCAGCCAATCAACAACAAAATCAACTTGATGGCATTTATATCAAATGTAAACCAAAATTCGTTTTCGTGTAAAGTGCGCTCTGTACAAATTGGCATACTAGTACTTGGGTTACCCCCTCCCAAAAAATTATCCGTGTATTTGTTGTGTGTGTGTGTGTGTGTGTAGACCATACATAGAACATTTCACATTCGCATTTTTGGTTTGTATTTTGTATAAAAGTTTTTATTAGCAAAGTTCCAAAAAAATCAAGTATTACGTGTTGTAAAGATAGTTTTAAAATGTTTTCCATTATATAATAGATTGTGATGTTGGTTTATAGGAAAAAGTAATTGTTTGTTGGTTGCTCTTGTTGTGTGTGTTTATTTTTTATATAAAAGTTTTTTTTTATAGACTTTATGCTTTTATGCCTTACCAACGGTTTCAGTACTTGTCACCGCCTTGGTAATGCTGGCCGATTCTTGTGAGCTTTCTGTGGTGGGCGTGGCAGTGGGAACATCCGTATCGCTCGGACCCAGCTTGTAGTAGTGCCGACGCACACAGGGTGGTTCAACGGCTGCAGCGACAGCAGCGGTTGTTGCTTCATTTGAGCTCAGCTTTGTTTTTGTTATCATTTCGTGATTGTTGTCATCAGTTTTTGGATTGTTCTGGTTCTTGTTGTTGGTTGTTGTTGTTGTTAGTGTTGTTGTTGTTGCGTTGTTGTTGTTAATAGTAGGTGTTGGAGGAGTAGGAGGCAAAGAGAATATATCGGCTGGCTTAGTAGTAGCATACGTGTACAGTGATTGGTTATCTGAAGGATACATTCATATACATAGGATTTTCCGAGATAGATATATTTTGTTTAAGTTGGTAGATATATAAATATACACATATAGATATATTTATTAGCTTGTGTGTGTGTTTTTTTGGGTTTGTGTGTGTGGGTGTGCTTTGGACTAATTCGTACCTGACACATTGGGCGTCTCAGTTGGAACACTGCGAGGAGCTGAAGGTGCTGTAGGAGTTGTCGGAGTAACGGATGAAGGAGTTTCTGCTGGTGCTGCTGGCTTATTGACAATCGTCGTTGCGGTTGTAGTAGTCGTTGTTTTCGTTGTATGTGCTGGGGATTTGGGCGAACGCTGCGGCATAAGATCGATTGTTTCGTTAGAACCTTGAACGTTACGGGTCTTCACAACAGATTGCTGCTGCTTGGTAACGAGTGTTTTACCCACGCTCTTCGTAGCTGGCACGCCCACATGGCGCGTCACTGTTGTCGAGCTTATGCGACTGGACTCCGATGGCGCATGGCTATCATGGGAGCCCTCACGCCCATCGCGCCGATACGTACGGCTCGAGGACACACTTGAGCGCGGTGTCATGCGCTGTTGGTCCGAATGAGCACTGTCGCGACGTGGATGATTGTGCGAGCCGGTCGAACCAGTACTCTCGGCTGGAGAGCTGCTACGCAATGAGGCGGCAAATGCACGATGTGCTGCATCAACCTCGCGCTCCTTCTGCAGGTGACGACGTGTCACTGTTGTGGTTGTTGTGTCCGTTGCGGTACTGCGACCTGGTGTACGGCTGCCTGCTGCTCCTGTTGTGGTCGTGTTTGGCTTACGGGGCGGCGACTTGGCCAGCGGTGAGCGTGGTGTATTGCGTGTGGGTGAACGTGCCGATGGGAAACCGTGTGTGCCATAATCCTGGGTACGACGAGGACTCGACGGTGCTTGAGTATGGAGTGGTTGCTGACGACGAGTATGCTCGGGCTCCTGCTCCACTTGGGTCTCAATGATGCGTTCCTTATGGGACTTGCGACTTGCGTTGATCCATTCTGCATCAGTATGATCAGAACGTGGTTTAACAGGAGAGCTGCGTAAATCATCGTTAACATGACGTCGGAGACTAGCCGGCTGCTCCCAGCTGGGCGTAGCTACTGGCAGTGGTGGATGTTGTTCATCGATGTACTCCGTTTCGACGGTGCGCTGCGAGGTGCTACTTTCCTTAACATTGCGACTAGAAGTCTGGGACTTGTGCATTATGTACTCCTCATCTTCGGTTGTCGGCCGTTGTCCTTGAAATTCCTGTGTGGGCTTATTACCACGCACTGAGGGAAAACCATGGGTGGAGAAATCATTTGTTTGTGGCCTGGGCGTAAATGGACGCTGATTGGGAAACTCCTGAATGGGATTTGTCGTCTTTGCTGAAGGAAATCCGTGTGTGTTAAAGTCTGGACGTGAAGGCGATGCTGCCTTTAAGGGTTGCGATTGCGGCTGCGACTCATCATACTGTTGTTCGACAGTTTCCGATGTAGTTTCGGTAGAGTAGTTACGACTGGACGATGACTTTTTCACCGTTGAATAGCTCTCCTGCTTAATGACTTCCTCGGCATCAACTGGCCTACGCACCGGTTCTGCATTGTCAACAACATCACGTGGCTCACCGCGAGGGTGACCCTGCTGGCGATACTGCTGGGTGGTTTGTTGATCTTGTGTGCGTCGCTGATTGTTTAGCTGCGTTTGATTTTGAGTCTGCTGAGTAACCGACTCCGTTGAGGGAGAGGACATCTGCTCGGTTTCATAGCGCTTGTTCTTGACAATGGTGCCATCGGGTAGACGTTTGACGGTCGTAATCATCTTGACATTGGGTTTTGGGTATTCCACCGTATTAGAGATAATCTCACCTGGCTGCGCCATCAGGTTTTGCACATGTTGCTGGTATTCCGGTGATGCCTTGTCCATATCCACATAGCGCTTGTTCTCCTCGTAGTGCTGCTTTGTCTCTACGTTGCGGGTGCTATTCGATTGCTCGCGACTTTCCGAGTAGCGTTCCTCGCTCTCTTGTTGTTCCCGCTGGTGACGTTGTTCCTGGAAGCGCTGTTCCTGCACACGCTGCTCCTCACACTCACGCACCTCACGCTCACGTATCTCACGCTGCTGTTGATGTTGCTGTTGAAGATGCTGTTGTTGTTGATGTTGATGACTGTCGAGCAGATGGCGCGGCTCATCATCGTTTATCTCCTTGGTTGAGGAGGAGGACGACACAAATTTCGATGTCGACGATGAGGTTGTAGAGCTCGTTTTCATTTCTGTACGTCCGCTACTTTCATCGCCAAAGACGACCTTTTCCTGCAGATGCGTATTGGAGCTCTCGGCTGCCTTTTTCACAAAGTTCTTGTCATCGCCTTGATGCGAGGCACTCGAGCGTTGCTCGTTGCGACCTTTAAACTCGGCAACTCCGCCACCATTGAGCTTCTCAACACCTGGATCGATTGTTGTTGTTGTTGGCAGTGGTGGTGGTGGTAGGAGGAAGGTGATTTTTAAGTAGTTGGCACGGCACAGAGACATACAAACAAACAGAATTGGAGTTAGACACAGATTTATACATACGAGCTTAACTAGATTATGTTTAAGTGTTACTTTAGTCGATAGAACATAAAACCCTGTACCCAGCTTTAAAACTGATCAACGAAAAAGATTACATAAGAAACTAGACAAAAACACAAAGACGAACTCTGGTTAAATATGTAAGTCAAGTAGAAACGGAAGTTCTTTTCTCTTGTTCTATTGCACTTAATGTTTGTAGGGGTACAGGGTGTAAAGTGGTAATTGTTTTGATAACTTACCATCTGTTTTGGCTAACGTCTCGGTGCGATAGGCACGTCCATCGGGCGATACTTCCGATGATGTCTGAACATCCCATCCAGTTGTGTTCGGCTGAGCGAGACTCATCGAATGGAACTTGAGCTCATGGGTGGGACTCATCGAGTCACGTACCTCCTTAGACTTGAGGCTCTGGAAGTTCTGATCCAACAGAGCATCACCGTGGCTGGTAGCCAGCGGATCCTTGCCATAGCCAGAAAGAGTATTACCGTTCGGTTCGGACATTATGCTATCCGGTTCGTGCCTATGAAGATTCCTAAGACGCGATTCGCGCAACTTGTACAGATGCGAGCGGATTTGCTTCTTGCGTTCGCTATCCTCTGATTGTTGCCACTGTAAAAATAAACAAACAAAAGTTAACCATAGTAAAGTATAGTATTGATTGTGTAATAAGAGCTTGAGACTTTTCTCAGCAGTGCTGTCCTTGGGCTAATTGAGCCGGCTCAAATGAGCTTAGCCGACGCTGAAAGAACCCACGCGCCATCTTTTTTTAAAAACGCGCCTTTTATGGACTCGATTCGACGCCTCACACTGTCCGCCAATTAGCTGTAGACAGTAGACACTCATAAACAACAACAAAAACAAGTTGAGAGTTGGATGGCTGAGTCAGCAGCAGTCAATACAACCATCACTGCACCACTGACTACAACAGAGATTCTATACTTATACTTGTATTCTTAACAACAGCACATCCACCCACTTACTCAAAAATGACTTGCAATTCTAAAAATAGCCTAAATGTTTGAATAGAGGAAAATACGATTATAGCAAATGGTTGGTTTACTGTTTAATATTAAACTGTCCCACACACCAAAAAAATATTTTTTATCTTAACAACATTTGGATTCATTTAAAAAAACTTTAGCTTGAATTTTAATATTCAATATTTTTTGTGTCATATGGTATGTTTTTAACACCTAGGTATCGGCTCGACCCTTGCACTGAAATTGAACTAAAAGACGCTTTGTTTATAAATAAAGTAAAAAAAAATATACAGAATAACTGCTGACCGATAAGTGGACGGAACTTGTCAACAGCTTTAGTTGAACTAAAAATTTAAAGGTTTGCGTGTTGGTGCTTTGAAAGTTGGTGGGTAGCCGTTAGCCGGTAGTGTGGGCCAGGTCGAAACGGGACAAGAGAGGCGATCAACGAAAAAAATAGCAACGTTAGCAAGCAAAATTAACCAAAGTTGTTTTTGTGGTGGTGATATCACCAATAGCAACAATAACAGCTGCTTAAATCGAAAGCGGAAAAAATGCCAAATCGCAAATGTATTAACCAACAATAATAACTACAATATAAATAAAAAAAACCAGCAAATGCTTTGTTAAATTTAGATGCTTATAAACATGACACAATCTTACTGGAAAAAGAAAAAATTAGTATTGATGCATACACATCAAATCTAACATCATAAATCATATTTTCTTTTTTTTTTTTTGACTATTAATAATGTCACGTTGCACAACCTTAACCTTCAACTTCATTTGCATATTTTTGATTAATTTAATTAGAAATATCAATCTATTCAATTCAGCGGAATTTAATTAACAATACTTCATGGTGGTGAAATTTAGATTGATTTTTATTCCCTTTCTGGTTGGGTTTTTACACTCATTGGAAACAGCTTCAGTAACTACTTTAAAAGGAAGCGGAGAAATCAAATCATCAGAAGATGTTTGAAGTATAAGTGAAATGCGAATTAGAGACTTTCGAATTCAGCGAAAATTTTCAAATAAATATGTAGTTAGTAAACCCTTTTAGTTCTTGGACACAATTTTGAAGAAAGAAAAAACTCACCAAATTGGTTTTAAGTTAAAACTTTTAACTTAGTTTTTTGCGATACTGTTTTCCAATTCGAAATCCAAGTAACAGATACAACTTCAAATGTTATTTGAAAATATTTAATTTCAACTTTGACAAGTTCGCGTTGGAGAAGCACAACTGTGAGTGGAAGACTGAGGGAGTTAACAGAACGAAATGCAGCAAAGTGCAAAAAAAATATAAAGAAGAAAAATAACAAATACTCTGCCCAGGAACTAGTCGCGTCGTATGCGTCTGCGTCGCCGTCGACGTAGACATCGACATCGGCGTCTAGACTGCAGAGCAGCGTCTTGAGACGCGATGCGAAATGACGTAATTTCTAAAAAGCTGCCCGTGATAACCAGTTGAAGTCGCCGTCGTCGCACCTCCGCTGCCACCGGCAACCTGTTGACGTTGACGCCGACGCCAACGCTGACTTCAGTTCCAGCTGCTTCTGTTGCTGTTAAAGATGATGATGATGATGATAATGATGATGACGTGACATGCGAGATTTTGTTGATGCGAAACTGCCGCAAATGCTGATAAATTATTATTTATTATTTTTTTTTCTTAACTTTTTTTCTTTTTGTATTATATTTTAATTTTTTTCGTCGTTCATTTTGTGAGCTGTCGTGTCAGCTTTGGAGGTCAAAACTATATTTTGTATGTTTCGTCTATTATTATTGTTGTTGGTGTTGTTGCACAGTTGTTGTTTAGCAAACAGACACGAAAAAGAAATCTGTTTTTATTTTTTTTTATTTAAATTAAAATGTATTTAAATATAATTAGGCCAAATTTGCTAACGAACAAACTTGCTTAAAGGAAGTGAAATGCATAAGGTCTAATGACAAAAGCTTTTAACTTCGCTTCTAATCTTGTTCTGTATTTATGAACATAATTACGAGTATCTTTGCAATGTGATAAAGCTGCAATCTTTTTTTGTCCCATTTAAACTTTCTTATCAAATCAAAAAGCGAAGAATTCCAATCGATCTATGTAATAGAATAGTACTTAGAGATTGCAAAAACTTTGATAACTGATACTGATCGCCGCTGCAGCGACACCTGTTGACGTTACCACGCACAAGTGCGCCATCTGTCATTTGGCATTTGACATTGACAATCAGCTCAATTTAAGTTAAGGAAATCGCTTGCACTTTGCTGTTAATAATTGCCCGGACTTGGCTCACTTTTTTTTTGTCGTCAGACGTTATTTATAACTACATATTTCAATTTAATTTCAACTCAGTGGCGCAGCATACAAACATACATGCATGTATCAAAGTGGGCGATCTAATTGCGAGACGAGAATCGCGATTCACATTCGCCATTTGTTTTCTTAAATTGGCCGCTGGGTGGCGCATTGTGTAATTTTTAAGCCAGCGGAGACTTTTATTGTTGTTATTGCTTATTAGCACCTGCGCAGCAAAAACAGAAATTAAAACTATTTAAAGCTGTGAAAGGTTCTGAATATACCCTGCGTTTATTCTAGGTATGAATAAAAAGGGGTAGATAGAGAACAGCTTGTGAGAAGATGTTTTTTTTTAGCATCAAGGAATGATCAGTTAACAAACTAAAGTTAAAGTATTAAACATTTGTCAGAAGTTTGAAAATTTACATATTTACATGATATCTTTTATTCGTGAATTTTTTCTGTCTCTCACATTCTTCACTTGTTTTTGTCATTATTATGTTTTTGTCATGCACACAAAAGATTTTGTTTTAGCATGTTTTCAGTTTCAGAGTTCTTTTTTCCATTTTGTTTGGCTCGTTTTTGTTTTTTGTTTACTTTTTATTGGAATATGACATTGCCCAGGTGAATAAAATATGCGGTGTCTGTTCTTGAAATTTGGAGCGCTTTCGAGGTTTCTACATACATCATGCATATTAATCACATACAAACTACATTTCTTACAAATAAATTCAAGACAAAATAATCACCGCTGAAGTTTTTGTGTTGTATGGGAAACTTTGTCAAGCTGATCGATGGAGTTGTTAACAACTTTAAAATTAATTATACAGTACGAACTGTATTTGGGTCAACAGTGAAACCTTAGCTTTAAAAGAGAGAAATGGAGCTTTACATGATAAATATCTAGAAAATATAGAGCACTTTTTTCAATTCCTGATAAGTTCTTAATAACATATTAAAATTTGTATATTTAGAATCAACAGATTATTTTATCTAGCTTTCCTAAAGATAGTCAAAGTCTTCAATGATCATAAAGTAATGCGTCTTAAGTTCTTGATGTTACGGCAATTCAAGCAATTCTAACTGTCACTACGAATTGCAGTCAAATTATGATCGATTAACTGTAAGCAAAGTTAAATATACATTATAGTGTGGGTGGCGCAACAATGACTACAACTTGTCGGTAGTAAATCTAGATGATTTTGTTTCACCTGTAAATTCTAGACTCACATTTTTTTTCCACTTAATTTGAGCCTAAGGCTTTTAAAGCAATTACCAGACTATATTTCCTTTGACTATGATCATATCGCAGAGATAAATAGAGATAAAGAGACAGGGAGACAAGGCCAAATGCTTGCTTTTGTTGAAACTTGAAACAGGTTCCACTGTAATTAGATTCAGATCGAGATTAGCATACGGGCTGCTAGTGAAATAAAACACACCTCACATCCTCCCCATATCCGATTTTATAGCTCTATATATACTCTATAAAATGATGACACGATCACTCATTTTCACATACTATATAGAAAGCTAAAAAACAGTAATGCCTTCACCTTTTATTCGTAATCATTTTCGCTGCTGTAATCGTACCTCTAAGTAGCAAAACTTGAGATAAGGGTTTCATATGTTTGTTTACATACAACCGAAAATGCTGACAATGACGCCGGCATCGACGTTAACAGCAACGCTTACATTGCTGACTAACGCAGCGTTATGCAAAAAACAAAACAGTAAGAATATTCGTCGACGCTACGCTAGGTGTGAAAATTGAAAAAAAAAATAATTATTTATAATAAAAATTTACCTCTGTAATGACAGTGGCTCCTCCAAATGATAGAAGCACAAAAAATAAAGCTTCTTTTAGTTTTGATGCAGGTAAAAATTATTGTTGAACTGCGCCCTTTTTTCGAATTTCGTTGAGTTATTGTTGGGTTCGTTCGTTATGTGATTTTATTGTGTTTTCTTTGTTGTTTTACTGCAAACACACATGAAAATAAAAACACTCGGTAAGGTGTGACTAATCCTTTTGCTGATTTTTGATATTTTTTCGGCTTATATTCTTAAAGCTCGTTCGGCAAATAAATCAATGGTAGCCGCAAAAAAAGGTTTAAATAAATATGTACAAGATAAAAAAAAAAATCAATTTGTTTTGTTGTTTGTGCTTGTTGCTGCTGCTGCTTCTTCTTGTTGAAAGTTGAGTTCGTTATTAACCGAGCGTCGGCACGTTACAATCGATCGAGCACCAAAATCAGACTGAAGTTCGCCCATTCAGAATCAAAGCCGCGTAAAGTG
Source organism: Scaptomyza montana (assembly GCA_018904305.1). NCBI lineage: Eukaryota > Metazoa > Arthropoda > Insecta > Diptera > Drosophilidae > Scaptomyza > Scaptomyza montana. The sequence continues at coordinate 8,619,266 of JAEIGR010000002.1, read as the reverse complement.
GACGAAGCTTAGACGCAGCGCTAAAACAGCGCAGCTGATGACGACAGGGCAGCGCAGTTGGCAGCAAAGCTCTAAGCAGCAGAGATGTGACCGAATACGACGACAACAACACCGCGAAGATGACAGCGCAAGCGACGGCTATAGCGACATCGACGGCGACGTCAACGTCGATCGAGGGCTATGCGTGCTTGTTTTGTGTGTGTGTGTGTGTTTTTGCGCTGCCTTGATTTGTACGCGTGTGCGTTTGTCTGTTGCCCACTATCAGTGCAGCGGCCGCTGTCAGCTGCGCTGCCTACCTTTCGTTGTTTTTGTATTAAGTGCACAAAACGTACAGAATAAAAATAAAACAACAAACAGCGGCTTACAGTTGCCGGAATTTTTTATGGTTTTTTTTTTGCAAAAAATCATGTCTTTGGGCATCAACAACAAAAATAGCTATTTGTAACGGAGAGTTTGATTTAGTTTCGTATTTCTGTTGTTTTCTAGGGCTCCATTGACTTTCTTTCGTAAACTAAGTATTTCCTGAGAATTTAATGATGTTTAAATAGATTTCACTTTTCATTGAAATATTCTAATACGATAATTAGCTTAGATGCGTTTGCAGTATTACTATACGTGTGTGTTGGATGTTCAACAAAAATACCAATTACAGTTAAGTTTAAGCTAATGGTGCGGCGACCATAGCGTTAAGCTAGCTTCATAATAGTACCGCTAGCGGGACTCTGCTAATCGATCGTGCCAAAAACGAAATAACATACCTAAAGCACGACAACAACAACAACGAACGTGTTTAAGTGCACAGTCCAACTAACATCAACATCAATTGCTGACCAATCAATTGAAGCGACAACAATTTGAATACCGTAATATACAGTGAATCAACCCTAAACACAATTCTTAACAGTCATTCATTAGAGTTAACTATTTTGTACATGTATGTATGTACATGTTTGTATAACATATTTATGTAAATACGAGTATTATTCGTTAAATCACATGCGTTTGGGTGGGTGTCATTGTTGCAATGTCAAATCGTAAACATTTTATTTGTTAGTCAACACGAATGGCCAATGAATTCAGAGACGCCTCCACATCAAAGCAAAAAAGAGATAGAGAAAGAAAATTACTCATCGGAGACGCTGCGCAGACGCAGACGCAGAAGCTTTCTTGTGGCTAGACTACGTTCAGCCGATAAACTATAGACAGACAGAGACAGAAAGAAGCAACGTGACCAGTTCACTTGCTGTTTGACTGCATTTGGCCGTTTGCCATAGATCTGGTCAACAAACAGACAGACAGATAGACAGATGGCCGTAGCGGGTGTCTCTGTGCCAATTTGTGGCTCAGGTTATTTTGTATTTTTATTATTGATTTAACAACATCAGCATCAGCATCAACAACAGCAACAATAACAATAATAACAACATACTGCACCAGCAAAACCCACGCAACAACTTGGCTTCAAATCATGGCCAAGAGATTGGCGCAATTGTAAAGCGGCCAACGCTCAAAAGCCCAAACAAAACGCATACAGCTCGAATATATGTACATACATATGTATATAGACTTGCCAATTGCCAATTGAGCTGACCAGCTTCAGATACAGCTGCCGAGCTTGAGATACAACGACTTCAATTTCAAACTTCAGCTGTGGCGTCATCATTGCTTCTAAGGAGCTGGCCAAGCTAACTGGATTTATTTTGTTTGTGGCGGTCAGGCGAGTTCAAGAATTGATTTATGCTGCATGAGTCATCATCATCATTCAACATACTTAAAACTAGAGATGGTCGCGTGTTGCATTCCTATAAAAGTTTTAAATTTATAATATTCCACTTTTGATAGTAAAAGTAAAAGGTTTTTAGTCGGCAACTTTTAAGATTCTTTCTTCAAGATTTAAATGGGAAAAATCACAAATATTAAATGTTGTGCAGTCTAACTTCAGTTAAACGAAGTTTCTACCTAAGGATTTTATTTATTCGCGAATTTTCTCTATAAAGAAGTGTTTTTTTCACCCTTACGATTCGCTATTTGAAAGTACGACTGTATTACAAACAACATTTATTTAGGTTAAGCCCAAAATCAGATCTGAAAGAAAACAACGTCGCATTAAGTCGTGCCTTTCCGTGTCACGAACGCAAAGACAACACGCTCTCATCTCTTTGCGATTCACTTTATCAGACGGCCCAACTGAGACCACAACGAGCGAGACAGGGAACGAGAGATAGAGAGCAGCTTAAACGCGTCGTCGTCGTCGTCGTCGTCAGCATCGCAGTTGCAGCAACGTTGGCTGCGTGGGCTGATAAACGTCTGCTGCTTTTTTTGTAAAATTTTCGTATTAATGATCGTTATTAATATAGATAGGTTTGTTTTTGCTATTTGTTGTTTCTACTGTACAGCCAGGTCGTACATCATTTGGCCAAGTTAAGCGACATCGTCAGCGTTTTTCTATTGATTTTTTTTAACGACTTTTTAACGATAATTGTCAAGCGTCTAAGCCAAGTCAGTCCCAGTCAATGCAGCCCACACAGACACAGACACACAAATCAAGCGATGAACAGATCAGCCGGCCAACCCCATGAATGACCCAATTTGGTCAGGTTGATCTGGGTACTGGATAGCAGTAGTATGTATGTATGTTGACTGGATTTTAGCGAATCTCCTCCAGCTTGTTCGAGAATCTCCGAGTTTGAGCTTGAGCTTTAAAGGCAATGTGACTTGACTTGAATTGACTTGACTCACTGACACATCGAAGGCAGAGAGAGAGAGAGAGAGGCAATGAACTTGCAAACAGGTGGTCTTAACTTAAAAACAGAAGCAGCGACAACAAAAACAGCAACAAGATAAGAACCAGATAAAAAAACAATTACAAAAAGCTTCCCTCAAAGCCAACGATGGCTATAAAATGATAAACTTTTTTTCTGAAAACTCTAACATTTTGAATAAATAGGAAATTTTATAAACTTTAGATTTTCGTAGAGGGTAGAATAATTTTTTTGAGTTTCGATCGAATTTACTTACCATTTTCCTTAGTAATTCCTCGTTTTGTATAGCACCCAAATCGCATTCCAACTCCATTTCCAAAAGAAAAACACAATTAACTTTGCGCTCCTGCAAGAAGAATCAATAACATTTAACAAAAACAACAAAAACTAAAGAAGTTTTAAAAATTGTATGATGATGATGCAATAAATAAGTTCTCAACAAATCGAGTTAGAAACTTTTAAGTACGTAAAACACATCTAGAAAACTTTTGCATCCAAGGGTATTTGCTAGTCGGCAAAATTTTCTTATGCGCACAACAAATGCGAGTGCATCTTTCATTGCGATTCATTTGATTTAGCTGCTTTTGCGGTTTCTCAAGTGTAAATACAAAAATGTATATGCTGAATTCAATTTACGTTCATAGTTTCAATAATATTATTTTCAATTTATTATGATTTGTTTGTTTGTGTGTGAGGCGACGAGGCGAGCCAGATTTGTGTGTTGTGTGTGTTTTTGTAGATGCCCCCAAAGTCCAAGTCCCCAAGTGATCTCCCCCAAAACAAGTTGTGACATATCCCCCGTAAATGGTTAAAATGAAAAACATGGCAAATGACAACCAGAATTGTTGTTGTTGTTGCTGTTGTTTGTTCATTGGTTTGGCAATTGTTGTGATTTGTTGCAATGGCCGCCAGCGTCGCATTTAGGTTTTCAGTTTTGGTTAAGATCAACGATATTCGTTCGGTCAAAACCAAAACCACATTTCAAATCCACAGCACGTTCTCAAAGTGAACACCGGGGATGAAGGGGGGGTCAGTTGCATTTCAGTTAGTTTCGTCCGGCAGCCAAAAGCTGCAACAAGTTCAAAACCACAATTGGGCAAATAGGCTAACAATCAGTCAGTTAGTCAATAAGTCAGTTGGCCAAGTTGAAACCATAGTAGGAGTCGGAGTTGGAGATAGGGGAGCTCCCAAGTCTAAACTTGAAAAATAATGCTAAGAATATGCCAAAAAATCGTTAATTTATTTGGGGAATCAGAAACAGCTTTTATGAACTATAAATCATTTAAAGTTTGGACTTAAAATGATAAAATATCTGCTTAAACACAACATAAGAAAGAGCAAAATAATTTCAAACCTATATTAGTGTAATCAAATTCAATCATAGCTCATAGATTAACATAATATTTTGTCTACTAATTTGTGATCTCTTTTCTAATTTTGATGTATCAATCGATTTGTGAGAATCGCGTAGGAAGGCGCGCAGCCAATGCCCCCAAAACAAACGATAAATAAATAAATGGCGATGGCGTGCACTCATAAATTTATTTGAATGCCCAAATTTGAAATCGCCGCGCAAGCCAATTAAAAAACGTTTTGATTATCCGTAAGACGAGAGACACAATGTATTTGGTACAAGACGATCGTTAAAAATATAACATATTATGGTAAATATGCGTAAAGCGTGAGTTACATTGGCAACAATAAAACCGCCTACATCTGCTAATCAATCGACAATGCCTAAACTAGGAAATAGAAAAATGCATTTTGTGATTGGGATGATTTATTTGCCGTTAGATGGCGCCAAAGAGACAAAAGGAAAACCGCAAAACACTTTGAATTTTGTGCAACTAAATTGGCATGCACATATGAATGTACGTATGTGAAGATGTTTAACTGTGTGTCAGAACTGCCAATTTAGCTTTTTTTTTTAGTAAAATTATCCCATTGAAAAATAGGTTTGCACAGACTTTGATAAATATTGCTAACAAATTTCAATGGATTAAAGATTTCTAAATAAAAAACGTATGCAATATTTTTGTTTTAAAAAAGAGCAAACAAAAAAGACCTTGCAGAATGCCTATTATCCACGTTAAAAGTTGACAGATGTGGATGCAAGTGCAAACTGTAAGTTTGTGTGTATGTATTTGCTTATGTGCATGTTTGTGTGTCTGTGCCATTCTCACCTGTTGTTTTAGCTGCTTATCGGAGACGCCGTTGACAACGTCGCGGCTTTGGTAACTGGAGACAAACACAAAGTTTATGACCAACAGCAACAACAACAATTTAAATACACACACACACATACAAAAATAAAAAATAAATAAAAATAACCGTTAGATAAAATAAACAGACACAATTTGATATAACAAAAAAAAAAGCAGCTCTATTCAAATATTGAAATTGTATTAAGTGCGGAAAGAGCTTGAATTACGCGTCTGCGTTAATTTTCCACAAAACGATCGAGAAACGAAAAGGGCAGGAGATGAGGAGTGTGTGTTGCACGAAACTTTTGATTGATTTGTGGTTGTAACAAGTAACTGTTATATGTTGTTTTTGTTTTTTCAGTTTGTTTTTTTTTTTTGCTATTACCGGCAAACGCGACTTTTGCGTGGAGAAAAAAATAAAACAAAACGAAAATGTTGAATCAAACGAACGTCGCAAAAAATAAAAAACAATATATTGCAATGTTATGCAAAATTTGTTTGCAAATTGTTTTAATATTTTGCTGTTGTTATTGTTGCTGCTGGTGGTGTAACTGGGATATGTTTGCTGAGATAACTGAGTTGAAAAAGAGATGCGCACAACCGTTTGGCACGAGCGGAGGCTCTTAACTGATTGTGCTAGCTGCAATTGTTGCTGCATTTAGGCTCGCCTCGCGAATCGCGATAAGTGCCAAGCGGCAGCAGCGCCACTATCGGCAAGCAGCAGCAACTATCAGAGCAGCAGTTATGGATGAAAGGGGGAGGGGGCTGAGGGCTCAGCTGTGGGCAGCGCTGTCAACTCCCAGTTTTTCCCCAGTGCGGATGTGGTTCGCCTCGTCGCAAATGTCGCTGATTAAGTATGTGTCTGTGGTTGTGTGGGGCTGTCACAAGGAATCAACAGCAATTCACAAATCAGACATAACCTTCAAAGCACAAGGCAACAACGAACAGAATTGCACACCAGATGCAGGTACAAGGACCTTTTTTGTGCTATAAATGTTACGTAACTTTATTTAACACACAAAAAATATAATAAAAATTATATCTATTATTCAATTATAACTTTTGCAGTGCGCAATGCAATAGGATTTTATTGCGCCTTGGCGCATCAACGAAATGCGCACACACTTTGATCCCGTTGAATTGCGCAGAAAACACTTTATTTATTTTATTCGAACACTTTGCAAATCCGTTTAACGTACTGTCAACACGATTTACCTTTTATTTTAATATATTATGCAATTTAATTGTAAATATGTATTAAGAACTGTAATTTCACTGATGCGCATTTTGTGCTCACATTAATACACACATAATAAATTCCCTCTAGTTAAGTACCAACTCACTCTCTGTCCCTTTTTAGTTATTCCCTGCAATAAATTGCTCCCATTATTTTGCGCGTAGCAGCAAGAACAAAATACGCACGCACCTTGATCCCTTAGACTTAATCAGAAAACACGTTGAAAGCATTTCTATTTTTTATTCGAACACTTCGCAAATCCGTTTAACGTACAGTCAATTTTATCGCTTTTTAATTGTTAATATTAACAACTTTAAATTCATTGTTGTGCACTTTCTACTTACTGACTTTGAAGCCTTTATTATAATTTCCCTTTAGTTGGTACTTTTTGCGATCACTCTCTGGTTCTCTTTATGTATTCTCAGAAATAAATTGCTGCAGTTTGCCATTATGTTGTAGTATTTTTTTCAATCAGCAACGGTTGTTTTGTATTTTTGTAATGTTTTGAAAGCAATGTGGGCTAGAAAGTTAACAGAAACGAGCTTGGTGTATGCATTTAAATTTAATATTTTTTTTTCTTTAAAAATTTTAGCAAATGAAGGCAAAACTGCAATTCGTTGGTGTGTTGTTGTTGTACCAATCAATGAATTTTTTTTTTTCGTCATTTCTGTCTTTCGCGCTTGTAGATGTATTTTGGAATGCTTATATTTTATTTAAAGTTTATCAGGGGTCTTATTTTCATGTTCGAAACGCTGGAGCTTGCGGCGGCGGCGCCGAACATGAGACATTTTACCTACATCCAGCTCGGAATCACTGTCACTGGATGATTTTGGAGATTTTAGGTGACGCTTGTTTTTTGCGTTTCTCGATTTATTTGTCTTTACGTCCATTTGATTGAAATCCATGGATTTCAAAGGCGATGCCGAAGCCGATAACACTGAAGATGCCAAGGCTAGTGGATTATCAATTGACCCTTCATTGCCCCACATAACTTCTGGTATGATAGAAGTTGGCCCCAAAGGCATTTCGGAAGCTGATCCTACAGGTACTGTTTGGGATGGCTCCTTCGATGATCCGTAGGAGATAGCTTCTGAATTAGTGAGCGGTGCCGAAAATGATCGCACTAGAGATTTCAATGTGCCTTTAAAAGGTGATGATGGAAGCGATTTGGAATTGAGTGCCAAAGCCGGTTGCTCATCAATGAATCCTTCATAGTCTAACATAACATCGGATACGAAAGAAATTGACTCCGTAGTCGATTCGGAAGCTAATCCATCAGATCGTCCTTGGGATAACTCCTCCGATGATTCGCCAGACATTTCTCCTAATTCACGGCATCGCACAGCCATAGGCGTATGCTCTGGCAAAGCATCTAATGCCGAAAGAGAATGCTTCATAGGCGATTTGGAAGCTGATCCATAAGATCCTGCTTGGGATAACTCCTCCGATGATTCGTCGGACATTCCTCCTAACTCAGGCAGCGGTTCTGAAAGCGATCGCTTAAAAGATTGGGATAGGCTTTGAGAAGGTGGTGATCGATACAATACGGCATTGAATTGCAGAGCCATAGGTGTATACTCTGGCAAAGCATCTAATGCCGAAAGAGAATGCTTCATAGGCGATTTGGAAGCTGATCTAGCAGATCCTGCTTGGGTTGACTCCTCCGATGATTCGTCAGACATCTCTTCTAATACAGGGAGCGGTGCTGAAAACGGTCGCTCTAAAGATGGCAATGGGCCTAGAAAAGGTGATGATGGAAGCGATAGGGCACGGCGTGGCACAGACATAGGCGCACGCTCATGAATGCACCCTTCATTGTCCGACATGGAATCTCCCTGATCACTTTCAGAAGATCTATCAGATCCTGTTTGGGATGACTCATTGTCCGACATGGAATCTTCCTGATTACTTGCAGAAGACCCTTGATAGTCCGACATACCATTTGATGCGAAATGAGTTGGCACAGTCATAGGCGCACGCTCATGAATGCAACCTTTATTGTCCGACATGGTACCTTCCTGATCACTTTCAGAAGATCCTTCAGATCCTGTTTGGGATGAATCATTGTCCAACATGGAATCTTCCTGATCACTTGCGGAAGATCTTTCAGATCCTGTTTGGGATAACTCCTCCGATGATTCGACAGACATAATTTCAGATCTAAGAGGCGGTGCAGAAGCCGATCGCACTAAAGATGCCAATGGGCCTGGAATAAATAATAACGGAAACGATTCGGAATTTATTTCCAAAGCTGGTTGCTCATCAATGGACCCTTTATAGTCCGACATACCATCTGATACGAAAGGTGTTGGCTCCAAAGCCAATTCGGAAGCCAATGCAACAGGTGATCCCGATTGGGATATGTCTTTTGGTGATGCTAGAGGTGTTGGCTCCAAAAGCGATTCGGAAGCTAATCCAGCAGATCCTGCTTGGGATGACTCCTCCGATGATTTGTCAGACATTGCTCCTAATTCAGGGAGCGGTGCCGAAAATGCTCGCAATAAAGATGGCAATGGGGCTGAGAAAGGTGATGATGGAAGTGATTTGGAATGGATCACCAAAGGTGAAGGTAATGGCACAACTATTGATCCAAGATCTTTAGAAGTTGCCGTCGAAGACTTCTCCGAGTTCTCAAAAGTGACAGTTTCTTTCTGGATCTTTTGCACTTTTCCAACTAAATTTTCGATGCGTTCATCAGTTACAGTGGGCAAGTTAGCGTCAGACATCTTGAAATGATTGCCTTCGTTCTGAAAAGCAATTATTTAATAACAGCGAATAAAAAAAAAAGCAAAAAAATATGCATTTCGCTTTATATCAATTATTTGTGCAACTAAAGTTGAATTTTTAGCAGAGGTTATAAATCACAACGAGTTCGATTACTGAAACGAACACAAAATGCTTATTGCTATACTACAGCCTGCTGCCAACGAGTAACTGTACCTACTCGCTGCTACTGCGCTGTCGTTATCAAGCTTTAAATTGTTGGCAAATAAAAAAGGAAATTACCAACCTGCGCTTTTGTTATGCCTTCAGACAATAGATAACTTAATAAATCGGCGGTGCCTTTGTTACTTTCAAGGAAACAACAGTAAAACAGTCGCGAATAAACACAATATAGGTATGTTTATTATTTTTTTGTCTTTTCAGTTCTGTCTGCAACCTCAAATTGAATTTTGTGCAACTGACGTATTAGCGAAAGCAAACATGCATATACTATCGATAGACATTTTAGTGCCTGCTAGGATGCAATTTCCTGCAAGAAGTAATTCTGTAGCAAATGTTAAAATGAATAACCGCTTTAAGAATTTGAACGTGAGGTTTCTTTATAAGGCAGCGGCTCCCTTGTGGCATGCAACATGCCAAAATTGCGCAGCCTTATCGAAATGCAAAGTGCAGCGTCAAAATAAAAAAAATATATATATATATATATATACAAACAATGCAAAACCCACATGGTCAGTGGGTTGCTTAACAGTTTTGGACAAAACCACAAGCTGGATATGTAGAAAACAAGTGGATGTATTCGATGATTAACGCAACTTTTTTTGCGTGATGTTGTTTTAAGTGCGTGTGCTTTGAATGTCAACGCCAATGTTCAGTGTCAATCAAATGAAATCGCATAAAATGCAGCAAACTTCTAGGAAAACATTTTTAAAAAGCAACTTGTACAAGGCGATCAGCAAATAAAAAATGCTGCTAACTCTAAAAAAAAATTATTAATTGTACCTAAATGATTTTTTTTTTTTAAACAAAAAGAAATAATTCAAATTTAAATTGCTTAACATGGGTAACCTAGTTCTTTGGTTCCGATAACAGACATCGCTTGAAACGTAATGAGAGCGCAATGTTATTGGAAGTTTACAAACACTTAAAACTGTAACGATAACTCAACCGGGAATGAATAAATGCGTTAAACGAATAAAAAACAAAATTTATGTTACTTATTTTGCTATTTGTATTCATTACATATTGATGCGTTGTAGATCTGTTGATTTTGATGCAAGTTCGATATTATTTGCTTAACTTGTATAGCGATTGATATATTTTTCTTATCCCACATCTAGAATTGGCGGTGTTTAGTGGCCATCATAGTCATATCCAGCTCGGATTCGTCTTCGCTTGATGGTACAGATAGAAATATATCCTTGTCACCATTACCATCTTGATCTTTGTCGCAGTCAACATCGCCATCGCCATCGCCGTCGCCGTCGCTCTCACCACACACATCTAATGGCAAATCTGAATCCATAACCAAATCCAATTTGTCGGCATCTTCAGCGGAAATCGGTGCGTCTAATGAGCTCTCCTCCTCAGAACTTGTTTGTTCCATCAGATTTTTCTTCTCGGCGAGACCTTCATAGCTTTCATCCGTTATTGTGGGCAAACCAACAGCAGACATTTTAGATTTTTTCTTGGAAAAAAAAAGTGCGGTGAGTAAAAAAATTAAATTTTTTTTTGCTTTAATGTATGTTTAAAAAATTTTAGAATTTCTCTGCGGTTGAAAACGAATTTGTTGCCAGAACACGAAACTTCAAAGCTGACTTCACATGGAATTATCGAGTTAATACTTTCCTGTCAAAAATGAAGTAAAGAAAACAAAATCGAATAGGTAAAAATTAAAATATGTATAACAAAAGCTTGTTTTTTTTTTATTAGCGTTTCTCCCTTTTTCCTTCAGGGCAACAATCACCCTGCCGTGGCAAGTGGCATATAGAAACAAATGCGTCTCTAACGTTCAAACAAAGCAACAGCTGGCAAAAAAAAAAGAAAACAGCACAAGGCCGATCATGCAGTGAAAGTGATGCAACTGAAGCGAAGGTTAAGCTGTCCTTGCCAGGGCAACAGTTGAATGGAAAAAGGAGGATTCAGGGGCAAGAATGCACAACAACAAACGCTGACATCAGCGAGCGTAGGCAGACAACAGGCACGACAAGTGGCACTGCCACAACTGCCTTAAAAGGATGGGAGCAACTTTTGTGGCCAATAATATGCAACCGACTGCAAAAAGAGCCAGCCGAATTGGCAAACAGCAAGCGAAAATATCACGCATGATAAATGCACAAAAATTGATTTTAATTTATTTTAAGTGATTCACAGGCGAAATCGCTTAATAATGTACGTACGTATTGAATGTACATATACAAACCTTGGACGCGCTTAATTTGTCGCTAACAACAACAATGAGATACAACAAAAACAACACCGCAATTAAAATGCAGTCGATTTGAATTCCAATTTTGCATCTGCGTAAAATTTTGTGGTTGAATTCCAAACAGTAGAGATGAAACCAAAAAGAACAATGATTTGAAAGCGAACATTAAAAAGAGTGGATATCTAACGCAACACCGAAGATCATGTACCCTTACGAAGCAATTTCCAGCTTTCGCTCAACAGTTGAAATCATTTTTAAGATACTTGTGTTACAAGAACTAAGCTTCAGTTGTATGAATCGTTAAGGTAATCCCTTGGTATAAGACAGTTTTAACATATGTATCGTTAACGTTTATAAATATTAGGTAACGATTCCATCTATAAATTGCAAAAAGCCGAGAGGCGTTTTAAACATTTCTGCAGATTTTTATTTTAAACTTAGTTTACAGTAAAGACTATATTTGTATAAAAACGTTTATAGTTATTGCTTAATTAATGTCATACTGAATGCAATTAACTAACAACTAATCAGTGCTAAATACAACTTAGTTATATTATAAACGGGCATGCCCAATAGCTGTCTTTTTAATATATGTATGTATATATTTTAATCTAGATGTATCGTATCGTATGTTCGAGAATGTCGTCGAGATGATATCAATATGAAAGCAACAGTTATAAAAAAAAAAACACTAAATGTATTAATTGTGTGCAAATATAAAATAGAATACATATATGCATGTACTTATGTGTGTAAATGTATTCGTGTGTGATTTATAATGAATATATGTATATATATATATATATATATATATATATATATATATATATATATATGTGTATGTGTATTATTTACTAAATGTTTATGAGTTAAATTCAAAAACGTATTCCAAATTAAATCACAAAGTAAAAGAAACATTTAAGAATGGCCACTGAACTGATTAATTGAATGAACCGAATAAAAAGTGTACAAATAAAGAATGATTTGAATGAACTATATCAAATAATATTTCAAATACAATCACATAAGAACATTCCCTTAATAGTTAGGAATGAACAAGTAATACAAGTGAAAGGATATCGATATGATCATTTGATTAATATATAAATTAAGCAAAATGCCTCTAACTAATACTCTGTAGTGCATTGCTATGGCTGTATACGTTAAAATAAAGAACTATACTGAAATTTAACTGAGATATGGTTATAAATTCGAGTTAATGAAAGAAACATTTAACATTCGGGAATTTTGGCACAGCTTAAATATACTAAATACATAATACTAATAATAGGTTCTCGGGTTCCTATCGAGAAGAGAATGCATGGCCTTACAGACTAATTGTAAATATAACTATATAAATTCTATATACTATTAAAATACAATACACAATACAATACATGATATGTATGCATTACTTAACAAATACAAATTGGAAGAACAGATAGAGATTCTAAAAGTATATGCAGATTTTTAAATGGAAATTGCATTTGCATTTGCGTTTTCTTTTTTTAGTTCTTGTTGTTTAGGGTTCGAGCAGCTCGAACGCTGGCGGACTCATACAATGTATACACAAAATATATATATAAAAATTAAAGTAAAACAATTAAGTTAAAACAAAAACTGAAATAAGATTGCACACACATTGAGATTTTTAAAAAATTAAAAGGACATTTGGAAGAGCGAAAATATTGAGATAAGTTTAGGCAGACCGCAAACAGGCTATATTAATCCGTAACGCCCAGATGAACGAGCTGCTGCATGGTGCGTTGCAAATAGGTGGGATCGGGAAACATGTTAAACTGTGTCTTGTGATCAACACTATTCCATATGACAACATCCTCGCGACCGGTGGTCACCGAACGTCCAATCGAGAACAACAGTCGGCGATCGAAGGCGATCTTGAGAAAACGCAACACTTTCCTACCCAGCGGACAGTCCGGCAAATAACAGATGCGAGGAAAGCCAACGGCAAAGAAGGCGCGTCCCGGATGTGGATGCTCAGCAGTTTGTAGTCCCGATGCAATGCTAAAATTAAAGACAACAAGTAATTAGTTATAAGCGAGAAGGAAGGAGAAATACCTATAGAAACTTACTCGTATACTATCTGTATGGTATTCTGACCCTCGTGGCCAGGCAAACTCTTGCTTATTATGCTCCAGGACATGCTGCCAATGGGCTGATTGCCAATCTTCTCGCCATACACAATGCCACAAACGGGACACTCAATAAACAGGTTCTGCTGCAAGACACACAGTGTGAAAGAGAGAGAGAGAGAGAGTTACATGATACAGAGCGAGCCAGCATAAGATTTGGGGACAAAATAGAAAGCAGTTGAAATTTCTAATTGGATCACATTGCATTGAAACTGCTAACCTTATTTAATTCATTTTGTTGTGCTATAATCATGCCATTGAGACACTGCAAATGCATCAAATGCTGGCAGCGACTTAATGAAATGGCAGGATTCTGTGCCGAGTGCACCAGCTCTTCCATGCACATGGGACAGGGCTGGGCATTGGGCCACAGCGGTGGCTCAACGACCTTGACAAAACGCGATATCATATCGCTGGCTGGATCAACGCCGACAATCGAACCAGCGATTGATTGCTGTTGTTGAAGCTGTTGCTGTTGTTGGAGCTGTTGCTGTTGTTGTTGCTGCTGCTGCTGTTGTTGCTGATGGTGTGGCATGGGCAGCGGTGGCGGCACTGGCGCCCTTTCACCCAGTGACGATGGCGGCAACGATGGCACAAACACCTCATCACTTCCCAGCGAACAGTCGAGCAGATCATTCACAGATATGGCAAAATTGCGACTGCGCAAACTCTCCTTGCTCTCATGACTGAGATACGTGGAGACGGTATCCACACTCGGTCGCCGTCTATGCGACTTAACGCTATTCGTATCGGTATCGGAGGCACGCGTCCTCGATCGCGAACGATGCGAGCCCATTCGGCTGCTACGCTGCGATTGCAATGATCCTTCGGAGCAGCGACTATGATGGCTATTCATCGAGGAGGTTAGCATGCTCTTGCTGCTGTGCGAGAAGTGTTGCTGATGATGAAGATGATGCTGATGCTGCATCAAATGCAGCGTCGATCCCGTAACACTTGAACCAGAGCCTGTTGCTAAAGTCAAGTGGTTGCTGTTGCTGCTGCTGCTGCTATTGCTACTGTTGTTGCTATGCTTTGTGCTGCTTCCAAAAATGTTTAGATTATTGAGAATCTGGCGGAGATTTGTTGTTGATATTTCACTATGCTTTTTGTGCGGCTTGCGTTGCTGCTGCTGCGGCTGCTGCTGTTGTTGATGATGTTGTTGCTGATGCTGATGTTGTACTTGCTGCTGCTGCTGTTGATGATGATGATTATGTGAATTGCCGCTTACAGACATGGGCAAAGGATGCTGCTGTCGATGCATAGGTGGCAACATGGCACCCAATTTTGGTAGGGTATTATTACGTTGCTGTTGCTGCTGCTGTGCATGATGATGGTAGTCATGGCCATTGCTAGTGTTTGAGACCTTCAGCTGGAGCGCTTGCTGTGGCGTCAGTTTCACCAGCGGATAGGGTGCCTGTTGTGTACGGCGTATGCCCCGCAATGGTCCGCTTGGCTGACGCATTTGCGTTAAGTTGCAAAAGTTAATTGTATAAGGCAGGCTGATGTTCGTGTTGCATAGATCCAACGTTTGTTCGCCCTGCAAAAGTATATATTATTCAATTATAGAATATTTTTTATAACGTAATTTAGTCTTAAGTCAGATATCTAGTTATTGTATTATTATATGTATAAAACTAAATATCTACTTACACGGGCCCAAGCATCCTCAATAATGCACTGTACATGCATATTGTATGGTCGCCAATCGCAGTTGCTGTCCGCACTGCCCGCAGACCACTCCCATTTGGTGCCCTTGCCAGCGGGACTGCTGGGGGCATATAGCATGCGTCGGACACCGATGGTGAGAAGGCCCGCCTCGGATTCGGTATCGGACTCTTGGGTCATGGTGCGCACATTGACGTAGTACTGCTCAAGGCTGGGATCTGCATCGCTCAGCATAACACGGGTTAACTTTTTCACATGGGCCCGTTCCAAGTGTTGCGATACGGCCGGCGAATATGGCAGCCATTTGCCGCCGCGCGAGTCAAATTCCCAGACGCAAACGGCGTGCGTGTGATTGATGGCAACACCACAGCCTCCGTTGCCGGTGCCAGCAGCAGCACCACCAGCCCCGTTGCTGGCCATTTTGCATTGATTTGCACACTCACTTCATTTTGTTCCCACAATTTTTTTGTACGGCTTTTGTTCAATAAGTCTTTTTCTGTTTTGTCTAATTTGCGTTTTGTTTATATGATTTTATTAGTTTTTTTAATTAGTTCTCGTTTTCTGTCCTTGCATTTAAATTCGGTTGCGATCGTGAATGCGACACTGCGACGAAGATGGAACACAAAATAAACAAAGAAATTAAAAATGGTGGACTAGTTGTGAACGGGGGAGGGGAGTGCATTGCAGCACTTCGACCATGTACCTTCTATTGCACTACGCGTGGCGTACGAAAGGCACAAATTTATGTACGGCAGAATAACGCACTCATAAAATTTGTTAAGGCTTAATTGGACTTATGCAAATTTTAACATTTAAGCGCAAGCGCAAATGTTAATGCAACAGGTAGGATAAATTATAGTTAGTACAGTGTAACCGTATTCCGACTGCACTCAGACTATTGTTAATATTTTTCAGTATTTGCATAAAATATTTCACTGCATCTATCGAATATATCACAAGCAACACTGCGTGCGCCATCTACTGGCTGACGGTGGTAAGCTGTATAAAATGCAACTCTAACGTGGTCAAATGTCAACTTTGACAAGCAAGCGACTTCCGCCGCTCTCTCAATTCCTTTACCTTTCTGACGGGCAGACGTAAAGCTGGTCTTTTAAACGACCTGCATTTAAATCTGCATATTTTGTTGTCATCTTTGCATAAAACTGCGTGAAAATGGTTGTCAAGAAGGTAAACAATACCAAACCAACATATAAAATAATAATTTTATGTGAAATTCGTGTCGCGAAGTGTTTAATTTTTATTTTTTTATAAAATTTTTTTATTTGTGTGTTATTGTGTTTGTGAGAAACGATATGCAGACAATTGTTGCTGTGCTGTGATTAAAACTGTATCAATTATATGTTACAGCCCAGGCCAAAGAAGAAGCCAGTGACCAAGAAGGTGGCTCCAGCTCCATTGGCCGTGAAGAAACCAGTTGTCAAGAAAGTTGTTAACCAACTCTTCGAGAAGCGTCCCAAGAACTTTGGCATTGGTAAGTGCAATAACAATAACTTGCGAAGTGTATGCTCACTAAAACCATTCGCACTTACAGGTCAAAATGTTCAGCCCAAACGTGATTTGTCGCGTTTCGTGCGTTGGCCTAAATACATTCGCGTTCAGCGTCAAAAGGCTGTGCTCCAGAAGCGTCTGAAGGTGCCGCCACCAATCAACCAGTTCAGCCAGACCCTGGACAAGACTACAGCGGTAAAGCTATTCAAGCTGCTGGAGAAGTATCGTCCAGAGTCGCCATTGGCCAAGAAGCAGCGCTTGAAGAAGGTCGCTGAAGCCAAGGCTAAGGGCAAGGAAGTTGAGCCCAAGAAGAAGCCCAGCTATGTCTCGGCTGGAACCAACACCGTTACCAAGCTCATCGAGCAGAAGAAAGCACAACTGGTCGTCATCGCTCACGACGTTGATCCCTTGGAGGTAATATTTATTATTCATTCAAAAAAAAAAAAAAAAAACTCCTATCCTCCTTCAATGATGTCAATTTGAATTTCTTCAACTGAAACGATTCAACAAAATGAAACGTGAAACATGTGGTAATTTGACAGCTGAGTTTTTTTATGTTGTGTGTGCATAACAGTGTTGCCAATTTTAAAAGACAAACAATTGCAAAAGGATCGATAGGCATTAGTGAAGAGAGAATTATTGGTAAACATAAAATTTGTATTCAATATTTTGAATTTGCAAATGCTGCGGCGGTTTCTTATATTACCCAGACTAACGTTAAGCTTGTGCCAAATTATGTTTATTGGTTTTTTGACTCTCATGAAGAAAATACGATCACAATCCACCTAACTAACTGTAATATATAAAAATAACAACAATTAAGCTTCGCATTGAAAAAAAATGTTACTAGCATAAAATATAAATAACTAAAAGCTAAATTGGCAACCTTTGTGCGAAGCAAAAGCCCCCACACAACTTATCCCCTGACCACAATCAACAAAAGCACGTGTTTATATATTTAGATATTAATTTGTTATTGTTTTCTGTGTTCTACTGTTGTAGCTGGTGCTTTTCCTACCTGCCTTGTGTCGCAAAATGGGCGTGCCCTATTGCATTGTGAAGGGCAAGGCACGTTTGGGCCGTCTTGTGCGCCGCAAGACCTGCACCGCTCTGGCTCTGACCACCGTTGAGAATAACGATAAGCCCAACTTTGGCAAGGTTCTGGAAGCTGTCAAGACTAACTTCAATGACCGTCACGAGGAGATACGTCGTCACTGGGGTGGTGGTATTCTTGGCTCGAAGAGTTTGGCTCGTATTGCCAAGTTGGAGCGTGCCAAGGCTCGTGAGCTGGCCCAGAAGCAGGGTTAAACAGTTGCAGTAGCAACTATTGTATGCCTAAAATTTGGACGTCGATTCAAGTAGAGTTGATTCCAATTCAATAACAAAGCAACAAAAATAAAAATTTAAGTGTACAAGTTAAAACTTTTTTTTCTGTATGTATAATGAATGATTGGCGCTGGAACGGGCCAAATCCTACACTGGGCGTTCAATAAATTTATAAGTTATTTACCCTTATGTTTGTTTTTACCAAAAATTCTGTGCACTGGTAATTAGAACTTATAAGCGATAATGTCAGTTGAGTTTCGATGATAGCAACATATCAATTAACCATAATTTGTTTTGATCAAGAAAGTGAATATTCGTACAACGGCAAATTGTGCAAATACTATCTGTGTCAAGATAGCAACGGTTCGCCGGCAACGAATTTCGGAACTAAGTTCATGAGTCTGAACCACTCATAAACGTTTGTGTGTTGATATGTTTTTCGGCATGAAATCGATTAAATTTTGATGCAGAATTGTTAAAAAATTAATCGCTTATTGTTTTTATACAACGTTTAACATAATTCAGCAACTCAGAGATAATGGCCACAAAAAAATACTGTCCCGACTCTATTTCATGATTTTAACGGCAAAATAATCAGAAAAATACGGCCTATATCCCAACTACCGTGCAATTTGGGCGATTATCTTGGAAAAAATATAATAGTTAGCAACGTAATAGAACAATGTACCAGTCAGCTGTTCTGCTGTGAACAGAATTTAAATTAAAAATTTTTTTTTTTTTTTCCCCCCCCTTAATTTTTTTTTTTTTTTTTTAGTTAAATTTTACCGAGTCATTCGGTTTTGGTCCCCTATTTTCAGTGCGTGCCTGCTTGTCGAACTGGGTTAATCGACGCACTGTGTAGCCGTTTCACTCACACTCACTTTTCAACGCTTTGAACGCTCTTTCACTCGCACTTATATTAAGGGACTATGATTTTGCCGAGTGGACTACCTTGTATAATTGTATCATGGCGTCCCAAGGCATACTTATTAAGTCCACCCTCCTTTCTTACGACAAAGTAAAACCAAAACAAATCGTGCGTATGTGCACGCTCAAAACGTTCGCAACAAGACTGAATCGTAAGGCAACAGAAAAAGAGAGCGAGCAAAAGAGCTGGACTACCTATATAAGTATGCCTTGGCGTAGCCCATGTTGAAATAACATAAGGTGGTCTCGTCGGCAGCCGACGCTAGCACGACTTGGGCCCTTACCTTCAGTGCATGCTTGTTTGTTGACGCGGAAGGGTGTGCGCGAACGATTTTTTTTGTTCTTTAGCCCTTACGCAGCAATAAAAAAATGAGTTATTGCCAATTTTGCCGCAAGCGTGTGCTGGGTGTCAAATTCGTTCATGCACCGAAATGTGTTGTGAAGCGCAAGTTGTGGGAGGAAAGCCTGGGGTGCAGCCTGGGTGTAAATTCAAAAATCTGCGATACTCATTTTAAAGCCTCCCAGTGGAAGTCTGCACCCAACAAAGGGCAGACTTTTAAGAGAAGAAAATTAAATAATGATGCTGTTCCGAATGGAGAGGTAGAGCGTCAACCGGAGTGTACTAAAGAACGTTACGTTAGTTCGAGCACGCAAACAAAGTAAATATACCGTGTGAATCTATTTGTAAATATATGTAACAATATTGTCACTTTGTTGTAGAGACGAGCTGCTAAATCATGCAATGTCCGTGGAAAACGAGAACCTGAGGAAAGAAATACGTAAAATGAAACAAGAAATGCATTGCTTACGCCAGCAGCTCGATGATTGTCGGAAGTTCGAAATCGGTCTGGGCAAGATTTTTAGTGCAACGCAAATTAAAATATTAAAGAGTGGTGGCAAAAGAGCAGAGTTTAATTCAGATGACATATCTGCGGCAATTTGCCTTCATACCGCAGGCCCTCGGGCGTATAACCATCTGTATAAGAAAGGATTTCCCTTACCTAGTCGCGCAACCTTATACAGATGGTTATCAAATGTGGAAATCAAGACAGGAACCCTGGATGTGGTCATTGACCTTATGGATAATGAGAATATGGATGATGCCGATAAGCTTTGCGTTTTGGCTTTCGACGAGATAAAGGTTTCCGGTGCTGTTGAACATGACAGCTCATCAGACGTTGTTCACGATCCAAGCAATTATGTTCAAATTGCTATTGCTCGTGGGTTGCAAAAGTCATGGAAGCAACCAGTGTTTTTTGATTTTAACACCCGAATGAACGTGGATGCACTCCACACTATCATTCAAAAACTGCACAGAAAAGGATATCCTGTTGTAGCAATTGTCTCTGATTTGGGTGCTGGAAACCAAAGACTGTGGACGGAGCTTGGTATATCGGAAAGTAAGTGTGTTACTAGAATCAAAAAAAAAATTAGTGTTTATATTTTGTTTTGTTTTCAGCAAAAACATGGTTTAGCCATCCAGCGGACGAGCTTCTAAAAATTTTTGTTTTTTCCGATACACCACACCTTATAAAGCTGGTCCGCAACCACTATGTGGATTCCGGATTATTTATTAAAGGAAAAAAATTAACAAAGACGACCATCCAACAGGCTCTAAATCACTGTTCTAAGTCAGATTTGTCAATTACTGAAAATCATATCAATGTTCGCTCGCTCGCTAAGCAAAAAGTGAAATTAGCAACACAATTGTTTTCTGATACAACCGCCAGCGCCATTAGACGCTGCTATTCGTTGGGGCATGAAGTTGATAATGCATGTGAAACCGCAGATCTTTTTAAACTTATAAGTGACTGGTTTGACGTCTTTAATTCAAAACTTTCAACGACAAATTCAATTGAATCAACTCCGGCTTATGGAAAGCATCTTAAAATTCAACGAGATATTTTGAAAAGAATGTCTCAGATTATGCAAACGGAACTCCTTGGCAAACCAAACAGGCTCCCATTTCAAACAGGGATTCTTGTTAACAATGCATCCCTTGATGCATTGTACATTTATCTACGCGAGAAGTATAGTCTGGAATATATACTGACAAGTCGTCTAAGTCAAGACATTGTTGAACATTTTTTTGGAGCCATGTGGTCAATGGGTGGACAGTTTGATCATCCGACTCCGCCTCAATTTAAGTATAGATTAAGAAAATATATAACAGGAATGACAACATTTATACAATCAAATGACTAATAATACATTAAGAATTTGAACAAAAAAATTTCATTTCAAAATTAAAGGCAAAGATTAATTGCAAATTCAAAATTATTGAAAACAAAACTATAAAACTAACTTTACGGACCTGTTAAGGGTTGATCAAAATACATACAGTAACGGAATGTCAACAATGAAACAGTAATCAAAACAGATACAGCTGTTGGTGGTTAAAGGGGATCTGGCCGCTAGTCGTTACTGGCATTCGCTTCCATACTACGCAAATGTTAACAGCACCTTAACATAAAAGTTTGTAGTTTCTTGGCTATATGTTAGTTCTTCTATGACTTATATTTTCACAAGGAGAATGTAATAGACAGAGCGGAATTCAGAGCCAGCCACTTTATGCCATGAAAAGTAAACAACAAAGCGATAATCAAAACATTAGCAGGTGGTCGACGTTAAGGGGTACTGCTCGCTCCCATTACTTTGCCCGAGCCTAAACCTACGTTTGGTCATGCACGAATTTATTTCAGTTGGCAGCTCTGAACTCTGCTCTGTTCATATGTTGCATTTTCATACCCTTAGCCATTCAGTGCGAACCTACTAACCAGCTGTAGTGAACCATTTAATTAAGTTCAGTTCGTAAGCTCGTGGCATCCCTCGTATTTGGTTAATTGTTTGGAAGCAAACAAATTTAAAACACGCACGAATTTTTCGATTGTTAACAAATAGCATATTAAACGGCATAATAAACATAATAAATTTGCATTTGATGTGTAATTAGGCAGGTGAAACAGCTAAATTAATGTGAAATCACAAAGCAAGCTAGATTATCTGTCTTATTCGCACATTTGTTTAGCAGCTGGTTTTCGTCCTTCAGCCATTTTTAATGCAAACGCGCATTCAATGCGAGCAACCGGTTATAATAAAACATTCTTTAACAAAGCAACTGTTTCTTATAGCACATTATTATTATCAAAGCAACTGCTTGTAATAATACGATTTACACAAACTTTTTACATGAGTAAACAAATTAAGAACCACTAATTTCTAAAAATACATTTTACACACTTTTTTACTGCAGTTAACAAAACAAAATGCATAGCACAAACAACAACGAGGACTTAGATCGCATTGGTGCAGAATGCAAAACCCTGGTTTGCAAAATTCTACATGACGTAGACCCCAAGGAATCTCAGAAGTTGTTGGGTATATTAACCATCCTAAGCACCAAACTATTCCAAAATATTCATCACTCTGATAATTCCTAGATAATGTTGTGAAGCTTACCACGAAGTATATTGCCGAAGGCCCAACTGTGGCTATAGCTCCGTTAGCCGAGGAATATTGCATGGATAGAATTACGGCTTTGTTTAAGTCAAATAACATGCATAGAGTTACATCCCAATTTTTTGAACAGTACATGAGAGCCGCTTGTAATGTGAGTGCGGCTGAATTTCTAAATTTTAAATACATGCAACACCTATGTATACTTATGCTTTTGCTTTTGCAGGTCAGGGATCAGTGTCAACGGGACCTACTGTCAAGTCTTATTTTATTCAATTTGGAAAATGATCTACAAAATGACGAATCAAACGACGCCGAGGAAGAAGATTTGAAGGTGCTAATGCAAGCCAAGGCTAACAATTTTCCCCTCAGCAGAAGCTCGAGCAGCATTTACAGCTCAGCTATGTCTATTGGATCTGGCTTCAGTGCTAGTGAAAAAAGCTCGGGTCACAATAAACTTGTCGGACCCATACATCCATACAGTTATGATTCATCGCAGACGAGCATGGGCGTTGGCTTCAATCCACCACACAACTATATGGCGGAGCTATTTAAGCAAAAGAACGTTGATGAAGCCCATGATGTTGTCCAGAATGCGGTATATTCATTTATAGGAATACAGGGCAAGTATCTTAAAAAGGATGTTATTACGGGCCGCTTCAAGCTTGATCCGGCCAGCAAGAAGAACCTATCACAGCCGCAGTGTGGCATGCTTATTCGCCTGTCGGAACTCGGCTATTATCATGATCGTGTGGCCAAATTCTCAAATACATCAACCGGCTACAATGCCATGGGCTGCATGGGGCAAGCATTCATGTCTAAACTAAAGGAGGAATTGAGTGATTTTCACGGCAAGGTGGCCCAATTGCAAGATGATCTTAATGAGCAACGCCAAGCGCTCATGCAATATTACTCGTTGGGCCAACTTAGCTTGCCGAGCAATAAACCAAAGCTGACCCTGATAAGGCTGCTCGATTGGTATGTTGAACCATTAGCTCGCATGCAATGGCTGACAAAAATAGCAACTGCCTGTTTGTTAAAAAAGGGCGGCGAACTGGGATCAGTGCTGTATGATTTCTTAGAACATGGAGATCCGGAAGTCAATGAGTTGGCAGGTGAAATGTTGACAGCGTGCTGTGGCCCATTAGTGCGGATGATCTCAAAATGGATGCTCGAAGGCGGCATTGACGATAGCTATGGTGAGTTCTTTGTCGAATCTCTCGCCGATGTCGGGGTCGATCGACTCTGGCATGACAAGTTCCGGCTAAGACTTCCCATGCTACCCAAATTTATTACACACGAGCTTGCCGACAAAATACTCAAGACCGGCAAGAGCATTAACTTTTTGCGGGAAGTATGCAAAGAGGAGGGTGCGGTCGAGGGTAGAAAAAGGCTCAAGGAAACTATCGATAATAATGGTAAATATATACATAAGTATATACAAACACATAATTTTGTTAGCAGTTTATCTCTTTAACTTTTTGCAAAGTTTCTTGCATATTTTCGTATGTGTCGGACACTGTTTGGCATGCTGCTCTTGAGACTTGCTATACACAAACATCGAAGCATGTGCTGGACATTATGGTTGGACCGCACAAGCTACTAGAACATCTGCACGGCATGCGACGGTATCTTTTGCTCGGCCAAGGCGACTTTGTCACCATATTCATTGAGCACGTTAAGTGTGTATCTAGATTTAAACATAAATTTATGTAAGTTCCGGTTTTTTCATCATTATTTGCTTGCATTTTTGCAGGGATGAGCTGGAGAAACCTGGCATTGAAATTTACTCGCACGATCTGTCATCCATGCTGGATGCAGCACTGCGCTGCACCAATGCCCAGTACGACGAAGCAGATATCCTTAATCATTTGGATGTTGTGGTTAAGACGGCATTTCCGGGTGACTGCGGCTGGGATGTCATCTCATTGCAATACACGGTGCGTGGACCATTGGCTACCATGCTGGAGCCGGCGATGCCCACATACAAATCGTTATTTAAGCCACTCTGGCGAATTAAGCACATGGACTTTCTGTTATCCACAAAAATATGGAAATCGCAAATGGAGAATGCCAAGGTAAGTTTATATGTCGTCATATGTATTAATCTATTTAGTATTTATATAGTTCCATTATAACTCCTACTGATAAGTTTTTATGATTATTTATTGGCTTCAAGAAACAAAATGCGTTTAACCTGTTTGCCATAATAGTGTTTCAGAAATGATTTAAATTAACAAATACTTTTCTAATCTGTTAGTCAGTCCATAAAGAAAAGAAAATTTTTTGTTATTGTGAACTAAATTAAAATTATAGCGTGTTTCTATAGATAACTTTACACTGCAAAATCTCCTAAAGACAGAAGATATTGATATAATTTTCTTTTTCAAATGTGTCTTTTAAGTGCTATAATTAAGTTTTTAAGCTGGTTGGCCTTAGTTCCCTGTTGATTACTTGCTCGTTAACGTCGTTGAATGCATAAAACATGACTATACAATTTTCTTTTATTGCTGCAGCTTCCAATAATCAAATTCGAGCGACCATTGTACCTACATACATATATGCGAATCACAACGATTTAAATGTTTTGCTAATTTTCTAATCAAAATAAGATCAACTAAAATGAAACAGTTCAATATTTGATTAATTGTTTAATGCAGGCATTGCGGATAATATTGATAGAAAATAGTTTCTAATAATCCGATAGACAGTTGTGCGTTGACGTGACTTTGGACCCCTGTTATGAATCTGAATGTATCGATTTGCTAATTGCTGGATAAGATTAGGGCACATAATCTAATCCATAGCACTTAGAAAAAAACAAAAAACATTCTCGTTGCACATTTGTGCTTTTGCCAGCCCTGGTACGAAATCAACCTATCGGTATTAGGGCGTAGGTATCAAGAACATGTTGCCGATCCTTTTGAAGGCAAAAATAATAATCACGCACAGATTTCTTTTTGGGACTTATGTATTATTTTGTAATTACACATAGTATAAACATCAACGACAAAAAACCATGCACATTGTGCAATTACGGTTGAAATGTAACGTAATAATGGTGTAGAAAATAGAAAAAAATGTATGCAAATGTACGCAAACTGTGGGTGGTTTCAGTGATGTACGCGCGCCGTGTGGAAAGTTTTGGAAGTGATGCCACCAAGAATTAGTTTACAACTTGGCGTCCGTCTTGAGGAGAGGCGCCAGCTTTTGTGTCAGCATAAGGTTGCCGGCAATTTTCAACTTGCCCTTCATAAAGGCAGCCTGTGGATTCAGTTTGCCCAAAGCGATATCAACCATGTCCTCATCGGCAATGGTTAATGTGGTGTCTACCTTGATGCCCTGTGCTGGTCCCTCATACACCTTTGCGTTTTTGCAGTCCAGAGCTGTTCATGAAATTTTACAACAATTAGTTACATATAGTCGGCATTCGTACGGTATTCGTACGTGAGTTAACTGCACTTTGAACTTTACACCGTGAATCATTTATTGCGAAACACTCGTTGTTGGAAACAGTTGAACAAGAACATTTACTTACTCCATTCTTTGGCAACCTTGCCGTCCTTGGTGATCTTGTAGAGGAACACACCGTTAATAGCCTTTGCCTTGGCAGCATTTTCCTTCACGCCATCAATGATTTTCTGGAACACGGCGTCTGATTGTAGTGACATTATAATTTTTGTTGTTTGAATCTGTGATTAAAATAAATTAAAATAAACAATTCTACGTTATTCAATTATGTTCAGTCGAATCGCGCAATATCTTATTAACGCTCGCTTAAATGCTTACACCTGAACAGAAAAACGACAAATGATGTACAAGCGGTCGATGTCAATATTTATGTAGTCTTTTTTTTTGCACGTTCTGCTTTGCTCAAACCTTCGTCATGCGAACTATCGTACCGCGCACGCGACACACACACACACACACACACAAAAATCGATAAGTTTGTTGTATGGTGGAAGTACAATTCCACCATCGGTTATTAGAGTTTGCACTCTCACAACAGCACTCTCGCTGTTGTTGTTCTGTAATCATAACATGAGCAAAGTTTTACGCCCTTTATCCCCACTGTGCAAAGTGCACTATCAAATTAAGATAATAAATGAAGAATTGGGATAACGATAACTATAAGTGGTCACCTGTGGATTAGAGGATTGACTCGACCGACCTATTGTTTCCATTTAATATGCACATTAATAAAAAAAATATAAGTTAATTTGTACCGACAGCTGTTTAGAGCATACATACATACATATGTACATATTTATAAAAACGTTTGCATTCGGTTCTTTATCAGCAGATTGTTATTTATTGTGCACCTTGTATATGATTTTATCATTCGTATGTACATATTTACATAAATGTATACTTGTTCTTATTAGATTATGCCGCGATGGGTTTTAAAATTTTTCTGGGTTGAGTCCGGCCTTCTTCATCTCGACGGCAATAGAAAACAAGTAATCATAACATTCCGACCTGTAATCATTCATAAACTTGAAACCCTCTTGCACAATGTAATGGCTAAGTTTATAGTTTACTTACATAGTTTTAGTCTTTTCCCAATTCTTGCCCCATACGTAGACACCATGGCGGCGGACAAGAATTGCACTGCATCCGGGGTATTCCATCATGGCCGCATACATGCTATCTGCCAAGTCACGTTCTAAGGGCGTGTTCTCAATTATTGGCACGATCAGCTGCTCGTCGTAACGCAGATAACGTTCATCCGCTTCATCGTAGACGCCCTGCATGATAAGACCGATTATCAAAACGATTATGAATTGCGTATTGTCTTAGATTTGCATGTTTGAAAAGCTCCTTTCAAACCTTAATCATTTCCAGGTGTGTGCAACGAAATGTCTTGCCTGGCCAAAGCAGCGTAGCCATGACGGCGTGCTGGGAATGCGTGTGAATAACGGCGCCGGCATTACGGTGGTTGTAGGCTAACATGAAAAGCGGCGTGCACTGACTTTTGCTTAGGCCCTTGATCTCAGGAGGCAATTGCAAATTCTTGCCATCAATGTCCTGCACAAATAGATCCTCTGGCTGCATGCGTTCCTTTTGTACGCCCGAAGGTGCGATGTAGATTTCATCGCTGTGTGAAATATGGTCAACATTATTTTTATATATTTATCATGGTTTTTATAACACTTGCTTGTATTTAATGCTCATGCCGCCTCCAGTGCCGGTCACCCAGCCCAGGTGATAGAATTGCCTGCATAGAGCTGGTATCAAATGGCGCGGATGGTCTTCGGGTAAATCTTTGAAAATTGACATTGCCATTTTGAAACGGAGCAGGCAGCAGGCAGGGCTTGACAATGAAGAAGTGTGGCAGTCACATAAAAGTCTATTCGATGGTTCAATTTTATGTCACTGCACACTGTTATTGTTATCGATAGTTTGTATTGTGAGTGCCGCTCAATTTGAAACTTAATACATATATATTCTTTTTGATTTTTTAGGCACTGCGCTCGATGAGTAGCGAAATTAACAAAGTCACCTATAGACTGAATCTGTTCACATCAGAAGTTATGCACTTTGTTCACCAGATGCAGTACTATGTGCTATTTGAAGTCATTGAATGCAACTGGGTGGAATTGCACAAGCGCGTGCAACAAGCTACGGCCTTAGATGACATTCTCGATGCACATTCAAAATTTCTGCAGGCTATAAGCATAGGCTGCTTCGTGGACTCAGCGAGGGGCATGGAAAACTATCTGGAAGTTGTGTACGAAAATATTATACTTCTGGAAAATTGGCAGTATAGTTTTTATAAAGACTGCTATACTGAGTTGGCCTCACGCCAAAAAATGGCCAAAGCAATTGCTGAATCTGAAAAATCTGGAAGCTTTGGTTTGACTACTGAGCAAAAAATGGAACGCGACCAGGAGCGCAAGATATTTGAACAAAAACTTATAACCTCATATCGAACTTTTGAAACCTTTTCCCTTTCTTACGGGAAAGCTGTGGGCGATTTTCTACTGGCGCTAAACTCCAGCGACGACCACAATTTGCAATTGTTTGCAACTCGTCTGGATTTCAATGAATATTACAAAAAGCGTGACAATAGTCTCAGCAAGCCGCTTACATTCGAGCATTGGCGCTTGAGTAATGTATTTGGCACAAACAAACTGGGTACTCGATCTACCACCTCGCTGCTACCAGTCTCACGGGAATAGCCGTTGCAATATTATTATACTCACGTTCAAAAGGCAAAAACATAGATACAACAATAACTTCAATGAGGGGGACTACAATTATAGTTTTTAAAATTTATTGTCACAAATCGATCGCTTTGACTCGACGTCGTCTGCATGCAGAACGCATGCTCTTAAACTGCTGCGATATTCTATGAGCAAATGAGCTATTTTATTTATAAGTTTTTATAAGAAAAGATTTTTTGCCTAGCTTGAAATAGCGACTGCATGCAAAATTTTAACGTTGTTAAACTGAATACTATACTATAGATGTTTATACATCATTTTCTTTTACATCCCCCCTTTTTATACTCAATTAACGTTTACTTTAAACATGCGGAACAATGTGTATATAATACAATTCGACGCTACTGCCAAATCAAAATTCAAAATTTTACATATACGTATGTTGTTTTTTACATTCAGAGAACTCGTTCATCACATCAATCAATAAGCAAGATTAGAAAATTAACAGTTGCTTAACTTACTTAACTGTATATAAACTCTTAGTGCCATTAAAACAATTTGTTTTTTAACTAGCTAAATCAGAAAGTTTAAATAGTTGTAAGCCATACAGAAAGCTTAAGGGATGTTTGAAATTAAATTGTATGTAATGTTAAAGCTACTTCACAAATGCTAAATAAGTGGTTATGTATTTACAATTTAGCTAATAAATTTTTATCTTCAAAACACAAAAAACAGTTATTTATTAAACAAAATGTATGCATGAGATATTAATGCCGGGATGCCATACACTTTTTTGGGTGTCATAACGCCCACGGGCGTTGTCATATATATATATATATAATTTGTTTTTTGCCTATGCAATGCCTACATCTAAAAATATTTTGTACCATTAACGTTACGGCTTTGGAAAAATATCCTCAAAATGCTCAAAGTCCTTATATGACTTAATTTATGATGCAAAAATTATAGTTTTTGAAAGTTCTGGAGTGAAAGCTGTGGAGAAATATGAATCAAGATTATTTTGAGTGCATATTTGATAGACCAGGCCATTGGACTGTCTTATTTAACGATTCCAAGTATAAAATAAGTTCGTCCAACACTGTGATACAAGAATTGGCAAATTAAAACACATATTTCTTAATTTTTTCCATTATAATTGTTTATTATTAATAATTAAATAATTGCCTTGTGGTTTGCTATATTTTACAAAGTATACATAAAAAAATAAAAAAAAATAGGTTTTTCAAAAGCAGTTTTGTTGGTTTAAGTTGTACATAAATATTAAAGTTAAACGTTAATGTTAATACGTTTTATTTTTAAATGTGTTAGACTGTATGATTTTTTATGTTTTTTATAACCGTACCAGTTAAAAAAAAAACATTGTTGTAAATGCCTTATAGTGTGTGTGTGTGTGTGTGTGTGTTTGCTGATGTGTTTATTTTTATTTTTTGAATAAAATTTGTGATTGTTTTGTTGTTGCTGTATTTGGTCTTAGGTTGATATAGTATATGGTATATGGTTTATAGATTGTATACATGCATGTGAGTTTGAATGAATTGCAACTGCCTTAAAATAGAGTGCAATATGTAATATGTATTGCGTGTGAGGATGTGTAAACATTTAAGGGTATCCTTTAGAAAAAATGGCCATATGCTAAACTTTTGGCCCACTACGCTATATAAGTTTATATATGCATACGCATATCTACATACATATATATATATAGTTGTTACACATAGTTTATATGATTCAATATGTTTATTATTTATTTATTTATGTTTATTTTTGTGTATATTCATAAGCAAAAAAAAAGGAGCCACAGAACTGACAACAAGTTCTGATTATTTTATAATGATTTTGATGACAATAATGATAATGGTGCAAGATGATGAGAAAAAAAAAATCGCTCTTAACTCAATACTGTTGTTGTTTTTGTTTAGTTTTTTTTTTTTTTAGTACACATTAGATGTATTAGCGTTAATTAGCTTTACTTACAGGCTACTAAGTATATTTTAATGTAATAATAATAAATTATTAATCAAATATGCTTTTTAGTGAGCAAGGGGGCTTTTTTTTGGGCGTGGAAAAAAACAGAGCGAGACAGAGAGAGAGAGAGAGAGAGGGAGAGTGAGGGAGGGATGGATAGAGAATGCGGCTCGATCTCAATTAATTGCCGCTCGCCTGTGTTGCGGTTGTGGGCCATGCGATCTTGGCATCGATACGCTTATAGGCCAACATGCAGTGTTTGCCCTTGGCCGCCAGACGTGCATCCTGCGGACATTCGGCATCGCTGAGCAGCGTCTCCTCGCCATCGACGAGCTTGAAGAGGGCATAATCTTGGGGATTTGTGATGCGTGCCTTATGCGCTATGATCCGGCAAACCTCACGAGTTGTCGTGTGCGGCCGCACTGGCAATGTACGGGTCTGCAGCGAGCCATTGCATTCGTCCGGTATGATGACGCGCAGCACGCTTGAGCAGGCCGGCAAGCAGCTGGAGCGCCACTACAAAAACAGAAAGATGGCAAGATGGACAAGTTATTGAGTTTGTGGGCATTGAATCGATTGAATTTAAGACTTACATCAAGGGAGCCACTGCCGCTTTCACCCTCCGATGCCATAAACGTTTTGAGCACCTGCACGGCGCTGCAGAGTGCGGTTAGATAGTAGCCCGGTTCGCCATTAAGGAGCGTCGGATGCAAGAGACCCCACATGAACTCCGCCTCGATTTCAGCGCCAACAAAACCACATTTGGCTACCACATACACCAGCACGGGCAGAAAATCATCGGCACCGAGCTGCTGGCCACACGGACAGCCCGTCGCCTCGAACACTGTTGAAATGATACAGAGGAAGAGCTCCAGTTTGTCGAGTGGCAGCTCTGCCTCCTGCAGACGCCACAGCAGATTGGCGATGAGTCGCAGCGCTGACTGCGATGGCGGCGTCACTGTGGCACGTATACCAAAATCTGTGGCATCCCGTTCGTAGGCATAGCGCACATTTTGTGCCAACAACTGAATATCCTCGCTGCGCTTGTAATAGTCCACAAATATGCCATAAAGGTGCTCGCGCAATGGCAACACCACCAACTGATGCATCACTGTCTCCAGCATGGCGTCGAGATTGAGAAATTCATCGGATTTGAGACGCGATCGCGACGACTCGAGTTCGGCATGAAACTTGCCCTCACCATGCTTAACTAGATAGTTTTTCATGCCGCTCATAAACTGACGCATGTTGCGCATAACCACTTGGGGCGCTGCCTCGCGCGACTCCTTGGTGCAGCTTATAAAGTTCTCGATGTTGCGGGCAAATGTTGAGCTTGGATCTTGGGCCAATTGCAGTGTATAAGCGCGTAATGAATCACCAGGTCCAACGCTTTGTACATTTATCTTGTTGCGGGGATGGCCTACAAAAGAAAAAGCGAGAAATAAGTATGAGTAAGTATGAAAAAGACAGAGATGGATAGATAGTAAAGAAGTTAGTGTTCTTTTTCGATGTTGGATTGTTGCATGGGTTTCCTTTTCTCCTTTCTTACCACATAACAGCCTATGGATCAGTCGTAGCAAACAAATGAAGGGTGCACAGCAGCCATGATGACTTTGACAGCGCTTCTCATTGGCACACTCGCAGTCGCGTCGATAGCGACGATAGAGACGACGAGATTGTGCCTGAAGGGCCAAGCCAAGTGCCTGGCATTCAACAATGTGCGTCATATTTAGCAATATGTTGCCCTGTTCATCGAGATGAAAGAACTGCTTGATGTCATAGTGATCGCAGGTGTTGCGCTCCCCACGAGGATGGCACACATCGGCATCGAGTATAGTATCATTGGAGCCATTGTTGCTCAACTCTGTATTTGGATTTGGGCATTTGCCAATGGCGCCCATTATGGATCCGGCAAGTGCTTCAGTCTTCAGTTGCTTGCGATTGATGCGGCAGTCTTTGAACACCTGTTGCGGACAGGTAGCCGTCGTCGTCGTCGTCATCGTCGTCGTCGTCGTCATCGTTGTTGTTCTTACCAGTGTTGACATGGAGCCCAAACTGGAGGATAAACTGTTGGTAGCATACTTGGTTTTCTTGCAGAGCAGCTGTTGCTGCTGTTGCTGTTGAGCGCTGGACATGGGATTGGGTAGTGCAATGCCCGTTTGTATATTGTCAACGAACAGTAGTTCGAGGAATTTGCGTTTGCGACGGCCCATCTTTGGGGATGGTGAAGCTACATCGATTGTTTTGTGGTCCTGCTGCAGCTGTGTGGTGCTTGGTGTTGTGCTTTGTGAGGTGCGCTGTTGTAGCAGCTCCTCCTCGAAATCGGCTGAGAAAAAGTTCTCCTGCTGCGGATGCTCAACAATTTCCCATTCGGCCATGAAATTTAGAAACATTGCCTCCTCCTTGTAGTGCAGCACATGAACCGGATCGTGAAAGAACTCTTCCGGTTCGAGACGCTCAATGCGCTCCTCCTCCAAGCTGCTCAACGATTTTGACATATCCAAATCGTGTCCACCACGATTATTATTATTTGTTGAATTCGACGAATGCGGGCGGTTCGCGACATTTGCGCGCGACGATCTTCTGAACCAGCTCATGATGGATTCTGTAACGATTTTTGCCAGCTAAAACGAATTGGCGAAAACGCAAGTTTCTCATCGGCACAGGCGGCAGCTGTTATCGATCGGGACAGATCGTGTTCTTATCGTAATTATATGCTTTTTGATTGTTGTTAAAGTTGTTGTTGCTGCGTTGCGCTGCGTTCCGTTGTATGTAGATTTGCGTGCGAGTGTGTGTCTGTGTGTTGTTGCTCTAAACACGGCCAATGCAAAACTAATGCTGAACTTCATACGCATTAGTTTATAAGACTGCAATAGCGGCAATGACGCCAACGTCGACGCAGACGCCGACTGCATTTCAACAAAAAAAAACAACAAAAAGATAGCAGCTAGCGCGACACTGGCAACGTCGACGCCGACGTCGACGTCAGCGTCAACGCCTGCCACAGCTGCGTCCTAAATTGCGAAGCTCAGCGACCTCATTTGCCTAAGCAAAATAAAAATGCCTGCAAAAGATTACCAAGACAGACAGGTAGATGGGCGGTTACTGGCCGTTAGGGTTAGGAGATCTTTAGGCTGGTCTTGGGAATTAACGGATTTAGAAACACAACAAATTTGGATGATCTTGCTACCTGTCTGTAGTCTGCAGTTTTTAGATGTTTGCGCAAATCGAGTCAAGTATTTATCAAGCGCAAAAAATGAGAAAGAGAAAACTGTGTCAAGAGGAAATTGCCAATGAGTCAGACAGAAGCTAGGTACAGAGGCAGGAAGCTGCAACTGAATCGGTGGCTATCAGCTAATACTCAGACCTACATATATGAAAATAGTATACCTCGTTCAATGCGCAAACAGCACGTGTGCGTTTAGAAAGTTGTTAGTATTTTCAGGTAGCTTGAAAGTTTGATGAGAATACAAGTGAAAAAACCCATGCAAAAAGGGCGATTAAGCTGCTTGGGGATTTCGCTGGGCTTAGGCTGGAGAGAAAGAAAACTAAAGAGCTGAAAAATAGAGGAATAGAGAGTGAGAGAGGGAGAGAGAGAGAGACGCAAGGCTGTTTGAGATAATGAGTTGATTCATAGCATAGCCTAGCTAGAAATGAGAGCTGGAGTAAAACCGCTGTTCATTTGTTTGTAAGCAAAAGGCAGACATATTTAAAAATAGTGAGGGTTAGAGAGAGAAAGCGAGAGAGTGACAGCGAGATAGCTTGTATTAGATTAAAGACAAACTGTCTAATGTTGACACACTCGATGACGCCATCAATCAAATGGATTGAAGACAACAATAAAAGATTCCTTCTTTAACTATGGAAAAACCGTTGGAAATAATAATAATATCAGCGCTAGTGAGAGTGCGAGTGAGACAAATATATATGTCGATGACGTTCCAATGCAATTGCACCTTATGATTGCATCAGCTTTATAAGTCCTAAACTCATAAACTTGCAAAAATCGGCTGCGCAATTTCGAAAAACCTTTCGACTTGAGTTTTTTTTTGATGAAAACAGGAAGTGTTTCAGTTATTATCATGATCATTATTAATGATGTGAATGAATGCAAATTCTAAATATAGCTCTATAGGGGATATTTCCAAGTATATATTTTAGTTTTGTGAAATCTACTCAAGTACAATAATATTTAAACAGGACAATTTGTATGATTGATCTGTTCTGTAAGTTTCAAATGTATTTCAGCTGCAATGCCAAATGATTTTTCTCTTAAAGAATCTACATATTTATTTAAAGTTACATCAAGGTTCCCTTGGGCGTTTGCTTTCTGCTTATCCAGATTTGTTGCTTATCACCAAATGGCTTGACAACTACACAAAATGTTGCTAATTGCATTTGGTTTATGATTGTTTAGAGCAAACAACAGCGAAAACAGTTTAAACACTTTGAAATTGCTGGGCTGGACCCAAACTCAAATGGAAACACAACTTCTAAAAATAAAACGCACCAAAAATAATATTTGATATTTGCATTACATCAGCCGAAATGCAAAGTTTACTCAACGCCTGCGCTGACCTAAAACATAGAAAATCTTGCGTTTCTTGTCTGGATGAAAAACTTAAAAATTTGTTGTAATCAGTGTTAAGCATTGATTGAGCTTGGGCAAATTACGCATCCCGAAACGAGACGCGACGCGGTGCGACGCGGTGCGACACGGCGTGCGCGCTGATAAAAACGCAGCCAGCGCCGTCGTCGGTTTACATTCCAAAGTGCACGACGCGTCGACGCCGGCGTCGACTGTGCCAATATTGGATGTAGAGAATCGCTTGTTGCTCCAAACTTATCAAATTTGTTTAGCTGGGCTTACTGCGACGTATTTCATGAAGCGGCAAAAAGAAGGCGAGGCAAGAGAAGGAACGCAATGAATATTGTGAGTGCGGCGGCGTTGCGCGCCAGATAAGTTTCGGCAAAGGCTTTGTAGTCTGCAGATCGCTGCATCCATCCAGACTTGAAGCTATGTAAGTACGACAATGCGTCGCGACGCTGCAGAGCTGTAGATAAGCATAAACATACTAATCAAATACAAACACAGATCTAGCTACTAGTAGTAGGGAGATTACCACGAGTTTACACCAGTTTTGTTGAATCGAAGTTTTACTCATGTCGCCTTTTTTTTTTTTCTTTTCTATCGTTTTGTTGTTATTAGAGCTAATGGGTAACTCGTGCGCTCAATCAATCAATCAGTCAATATGCGGGACTATGACGAAGAGAATATGATAACGTTTGTTGTTGCTGTTGTCTATGGAGGCCATGAAGCGTAGTATGATGCAACAATAACAACCGATTGCAATTGAGAAGGAAGGAATGCTAACTGAGGAGTGCTAGTGAGTGACATTGACATATTCTAACCAAGCATCAACTAACTATTAAAGATCATAAAAGTGTCACGAGAAAGACCGATAAAGTTTCCTTGTGACTAAAATTGGTCATAATTTCCTTTTTCCTCATCCATATCGAAGCCATAAATCGATTTGTTATCCATTTCATGTGAAGAATTCGTTGAACAGAACAGAACATTAAATCAAATCAAAGGAGGTAATTAAAGCTAATCGAATGTGATCCTTCCTTGTTGATAGGATTACATTCAAAGGAGATTTGCAAACCAAAAAGATAGCAATTTTGCGAATTTGATGGAACATTTTGGCCTTCATTAGAAAGAAAAAAAAAAGAAAAAAGAAACTTACATAATATCTCACGATCCCGCATGCTTGGATTACGTAATATGGTTGCAACTTTTGGTCGCATTGCCTTGTTGCAATTGTTATTATGATTGTTGTTGTTACTGCTGTTGCTGCTGCCAGCGCCGGCGCTGGTGCCATTTTTGTTTGCCTTGAGCGTATCCTGGTTGCAGCTGTCGTTGCTGCCATCTTTGGTGCTGCTAAATTCCTCAATAATTGTGTCATCCTCCGAAAGTGCGGGTCGACACTTGGACAAATGTATAGTGTCCGAATTAATGGTGGCATCTAAACACAACACAACACAACATTTCAACTGATTTCTCTTTATATGTAAGTTCATATTTTTTTTTTAATGCTTACCATCTTGCATGGGCAGAAAGGAGTCCCATTGTGACGAATCCCAGGGCTCGGAGAAGACGGTGCCGTCATCGGATTGTGCCGAAGAATCGATCCCTCCATAATATGTTTGACAGAATGCGCCACAATTGCGCTCCACATTGTCGTAGGAGCTCAGACGACAACCGTTCTGGCTTTGGAATGACTTTTGGCTGCCATCTCCGGCATTTGAATTCTCCAACAACGGCGCTGTCGCTGTCAAGTTCGTTGTCGTTGTCATCTGTATCTGTGTCTGTGTCTGTGGCGGAGTGGAGCAACGTACCAGCTCTGGTAGATTGAGGTCGGGCAGACGCTTGGCAATGATCTGGTGTACGGTAAGGGGACGCTTTTTGTTGCCTGCAGCATCTTTGTCGCGACCCAATGAATTATCCTTCTCCTGCCACTCGGAGGCATTGTCATAATCACCAACACCACCGTTTGTGTCCTGCTTGGGCATAAACTCCCAGCTGCTGTCCAGCTGCCAGTGTTCGATGCGATTGCGACCGCGTTTCGCCGGCTGCTGCGGCTGGGCCAATGGATTGGTCTTGGGTTTCTGCTTCAGCTCATCCAGGCTGCCAGCCAACTTCTCCAGATCGGCGGGCAGCAGCAGTGGTGCCGTATTCGTTGCCAGACCACCCTTTAGAGGCTCCGAGTGCCGCTGATTGGCTGGCAGCAGCTGGCTGCGTTGCTGTCGCCGCAAAATGGCCGCCGCCGCATTGGTCAGGCCAGCCTGACGCAGTGCATCTGCTGGCTCAGCATAGAACGGACTGCCCTGTTTGCTTCGCGACCCAGGCGTCTCTGCCGCTGTCGGCGTTGTATCTCCCCCATCATCATTGCTTCCATTCTGTTCCGCTAGCGACTGCGTCATAGGTGATGCAGCTGCAGTACCAGCAATGCCCAAGTTCGGCAAGAGTAGTCCAGCTCGAGAGCGTGGCGGTGCATCACCAGAGAACTGCATCAGCTGCTGGCTGCTGCATTCATGTCCAGCGCTATTTAGCTCTCTCTCCTCCCGCTCGCACGGCGACAGCAGTTGCTGTATGGGTGTGCTGGCTGCAATGAAGGAAAACCCCAAAAACTCGATAAAATATCAAAAAATCTTTTTTTTTATAATGTCAATTAAATGCAAACTGCGATTGTAATAGAGAAGTTCGACTGTACTTTAAGAGTGCTGCAAACACAATCGATTCACTATCGAAACTATCGATGGTTTGATAGCTTGATAAGTTTGGTTGGTTCGAGGGGTCATAAACCAATTTAAAAAACCTATTTAAAATTTTAAGTTTTTTGTCGTTATCGATAGTGCATCGATTGTTATGGGAGCACTAATCGAATCCTTGAGATTCAAAGCTCTCGCCAGTACTCACGTGTCTCGGCTAACAGATCGGGCCGTCGATTGAGTACCCCACCACCGTGATTATTATTATCGAGTCCCGGTTTGAAGCTGGTCAGCAGACTGGCACGATCGCTGGGATCATGTGACCAGACGTCTTCATAGTCGCTTATCTTATCGCTCAAAGCACTGGCACAGTACTGTGCCGGTGGACTCTCCAGTATGTCCGATTCCTGATAGTGTTTGGATTCCTTGCGTATGCGAGACTTTCGAGATTTGCTGCTGCTGTTTGGCAGAATGCCGGCAACGCCATTGGGCGTCATTGGGGAGAGCATCTTGCGCTGGCTGTGACTTGAGTCTCGGCTGGATTGAGATTGCGATTGCAATTGTGATTGCGATTGCGATTGCGATTGCCAGCGGCTATCATTGGATGAGGAGCCTTGGGATGAGAGCGTATCCTTGCATTCACCCTCGGGCGACATACGTTTTACAAAGGTCTGGAACGTACTGGTGCTGGGCTGTGAATTGAGCAGGGCATTGAAAGGATTGCTTGACGCTGGCGTTGTTACCTCCACAAACTGTGCAGGATTAACCGTTTTAGTACTATTGTTGCTTCCATTGTTGTTGTTGTTCTCCATGGAAAATGTGACCGTTGTGGTAACTGTAAAATTGTTGCCTAGCTGATCCGGTGAATGGGGCTTAGACCAGCGCATTGGTGGCGCTGGCGGCTTGAGATTCAATGTATTCGGCGGCTTAGGTCGCTGCGGACGCACCTGTTCCAGTTCCGTATTGCTAGCAGAATTCGTTTTGAATGTGCTCAAATTATTGCTGCCTGGCTGCAATTGTGCCTGTTGCTGCTGCTGCTGCTGATCCAAGGCTGCTAAGCCAGAGCCATTCGGCAAGTAACCATGCGCATCAACCGGTGACATAGTCAAAATGACCGAGTCCACCGAATTGGGACTCAAAAGCTGCATGTGCTGACCACCGCTGGTCGAGAAGGAGCTCATGCTCGAATTCGTATCCGAAGGTGTGCCCGCCTGGCTAAAGAAGCCCAAAAGTTGGCCGCTGCCCGTTGGACTGAATAGCGTTGTGGGTTGCGGTGGCGCCACAGCCGGTGGCTTGGTGCCGACGATGCAACCAGGGGCATCGCTGAAAAATGTTGCAGTGCCCAATCCACTGGTCTCCGTCAAAGATAATGGTGATTTGGCATCCAGCAGCTGCTGTTCTACGGTCGTTATTGTCTTGGCAATGGGCGGTCCTAGCACCGCTGGACTGCTGGCATAGCTCCAGAACTCCTGCCCGAGCAGCGCCAGTGAGGAGAGCTTCTTGCGATTGTTTGCCTCACGTAGCAGACGTGGCAGCATCAGTTGCACGGGCAGCTCATCGCAACACTGGGCATAGTGGGCAATTAGCGCTGGTATCGAGCCAAACTTGAAACGGGAACTCTCCAAACTGAGTATATTTTCCATCGATTGGATCAGATAGTGTTCGATATATGGACCCGTATCCTGTGGCAGACGAACCGATACGGCCATCGTATTCGGCTGACTCGATCCACGCACAATGAACGTCTAAAAAGAGAGAAGGGGTGTTTGAGTAAGAGATAGCATAAGTTACAGCAGCTGTTTAAAAAAAGGTACTTTTCGATCCCACAGTTAGTTTTGATTTGGATAAAAATTCCTCCATTATCGATAAACATTTAAAAGGCATTTTGTTTGTAGTATTTAAAATCTATTCTCTGATTAAAGACTTTGGATTAGGACATCTCCCAGGCGAGCTCTATTAATCTTCTTTCCCTTTCTTGTTACTTGTCTTTGTTGTCATAATGCCTGCCACGTAAATCAGCGAGTTGATGGCATTTTTGACTTGGACTTCCTGCGACTCCCGCTTTCACATCGCGTTAAATGTTGCGTTAAAAATGCGTTCGCATAAATTTCCCGTTCTTCCCAATATTTAAAAGCGCCAAAAACAATGATAGATGATAAATTGGTATTCCATACGCCGCGGCGCCTGCAAGTATGCAACGCCTTAGCATCATAGCCCCACTCATTCCCCGCCTGTCTGTCCTTTTGTTTGGAGCAGTGGGGCGGTAGATGGGGAGGGCCGAGAAAACTTTGCAGACGCTGCGACAAAGCACAGCCAAGACCGACCAAGCCGTGTGCCAAGTGCCCTGAAAGCACTCAGACCCCGATCTGGTCAAGTGTGCAACAGCAGCGGTGTCCAGAAGGAGCCGCCGGGACATTCTTTGCAATTTTCTTCCATTTTATATATATATATATTTTTTGATTGTTAATCGCCAAAGCAAAAAGTTTTCATAATGAGCGTTTAATTTAAAGTCACGCACAAGAAATTACTTTGTACTAGACGTACGATTGGTTACAAATTTAAATACTTCATTTGTTATCCATACTAGATATTTTTTAGCTGTACTACATTGTATTGTCAAAATAAATTTGAGCCCTTAACATTCCCAGCAATTTATAAAGGTAATACTTTTTATTATTTTATAGTCTTGGCTCCTTTATTTGTAGGTAAATATGATTTAAGGAACATTTTTTTCTTTCTTCTCTTCTCTTTTTATAAGAGCTATACATATATTATATTTTGTGCGTGTGGGTGTGCGTGTTTATGTGTGTGTTTGTGTGTATACGCTTATATATATTGTATGCTTTTCAATTTTGCTCAGCAACCCTAAAAGCATGCAATTATATTTTTTCAGATTTCAATAAATGCCAACTGTAGCGGCGGGGGAATTTGCTAGCTTTAGCATAGAAGAGGAAGTATGAGTATTTAGGGCTGGGAAGGAATTTTAGAAACGAATATGGACACCCCGCGGCGTTGTTTATGATTTCTCTATTCAAGCTCTGTGCACAATTTTCAATAAGCAGTTGAAAGCAAAAAGCAGAAGCATCAAGAAGATAACAGAACAGAAAAAAAACCACACAAACACGGCTTGATATGATGAGGTTTAAGAATTGGGGACATGAGATGACTATATGGTGGCTAGGTTGTAGTCGCAGCAGCTGCAGAAGGCCAAGGGTAAATACTATATAGTTAGGGTGTTCAACAGCTCGTTTCATCGTTTCAAGTTTCAAAGTTGAAACGTCTCGCAACAACAACATACATAGAAAATTTCTTGAAACGTTGAAACACCCCAGCCTATGTATACAAAAAGTGTTTCAAGTTTGAACAAAGTAAAGATGGGAAGAGCACGATATTTATTCGATATTTGCTATCGATGTTCAGTACTTTTAGTATATTTGGTGTATTTTTGTGCATAATAGTAAAAAACACATGTGATTAATGGCCGCCAAATTTTAAAAGCATGTAATTGAGCAACTAATTCAAACAACGAGCTCTTCTCACCTTCAATATCCTCTATTTCTCTAATAACTTGCTTTGCTAAAGCATCGCATAGCATATCTTTAGCACTTTTAAAAAGAATTTTTTATAAATAAAGTATAACCGCGGTAAACAGCAACAGTGACAAAAAATGAAGAATAAGAAATGTAAACAAACAACAGCTGACTGCACAAACTTGAAACGCATTGACACCCAAAATGCCGTTCACGAGTTAATCGTTTCAACTTTGAAACATGAAACGATGAAACGGAGCTGTTGAACACCCTAAGTATGTTTATTTGATTTGGCTGCATTTCAACGTTTTTTTTTTTTTACTTTCTTTTAAAGAATACTTTTCGGCTGTTGATTTTATTACAAGCAGACGACAAACTGTTATGGAGTTACAAGGCGGAGATGTTGGACGCCAGTGAGCTTCATGTTTAAAGCAAGCTGCACACACACATAGAGACACATAGAGGACACAGAGTGAAAGAGCACATTATACACTGATTCAATTTAATGTGGTCATCAGCTTAGGGGAAACGGTGGGGTAGATGGGGCAATTGTGCTGACCCGTCACGGAAATGCAATTTGCGAAGGACAAAAACGAGCGTAAAAATGTCTTAACAAGCGACAAGCCAAGGATAATGCACAAAGGATGGAGCCAAAGAGACAGGGAAAGAGTATGTGTGTGTGTGTTTGTCTGCATTTTATTGATGCCTTGACAAATTAAAGCGAATATGGTTAACAATAAAAAGGCGTAACGGCATTTTAAAAGTCAACCAACAGCACAGACGCCACATGCATTTCAATATATAGAAATACATGCATAAAAATAAGAATATACCCTGTACATAAAGCAGAACAATGCAAAGAGAGAATTGTTTAAACATAAAAAACAACAGATTCATAAAGTATTTTTTGGTTAACATTTTGAGTATACTTACAACAAAGTAAAGCTTTTATTCGTTATTTCTATAGGGTATGTTCATGTGTATGTGTTTCATATGCTTTATACACACACACACATTTATCTTTATATATATGTATGTATGTTTATTTATATATGTAAATCAATGGCATTGTTTGCAGCAGCTCAAACAATAGTTGCAATCAATTGGCTTTTGGCTTTTGGCTACAGCCATATTGTTCAAAGTAGGCGTGCTGATTCGCCCACTTTACACACCCACACACACACTCACACCCACACACACACGCACACAAAATTACTTAAACACAGGTGCAATGGCTTTTAAGCGCTCAGACGAAAAAGGAAACTGTAGAAATGCATTTTACTTCCATTGCAATTCCAAATGCATTTTCACTTAACAGTTCGTTGACTGTCGTCTGCTGTTCCCGTTTACCCTACCTCTTTTCGTTCCCTTAACGTAATCCCCACCCCGCCCCACCCTGCCCCGCCCCTCTCTATCCACTGAAAGCCCAAGCGCAAAAATCTAGCAAACCAAACTCATTTCACTTGCACTTTTTACAGCTCTCCTCGACACTCAACACAAAGAAATACTGTCTGAAGGAGAGAGCGAGAGAGAGAGAGAGATAGAGGTGGCGACGTTTAACGGTTAACATTGGTCAGT
Organism: Scaptomyza montana; assembly: GCA_018904305.1. NCBI lineage: Eukaryota > Metazoa > Arthropoda > Insecta > Diptera > Drosophilidae > Scaptomyza > Scaptomyza montana. Next base: position 8,576,342 of record JAEIGR010000002.1, on the reverse strand, counting down.
GGGCGTGGTCATGTCTCGTAAATTATAATGTTTTGCATGTGACAGCGAGAAACAAACAAGCATTCCAAATTCCAGTTTGTCTATTGGTCTTTCAGTCTGTGTTAGTGTTGGCGCATTAGCATTAAGCATTTAGCATTTCGAATTTCTCGAACCAAATGTGTTCCAAAAAACAATTTCTCTTGAAATAAACTTGGAGTCAACAATTATTTTCAAACAGTTTTGATTGTGTTACAACATTTGGCCATAATAGAATAACTGAGCTCGAATATTTGATACTCTCTTCAAAAAGATTTGTTGGTTGGTTTGTGCTTTTGCATTTAATTGTATGTAAATTATTGCATAGAGCTCACAAATCAGACACACACACACGCTCCTCACCCCCTGTTCCACTATTCCACTCTTCCCCATCCTGTTAATGTCCTTGTCGTTGTTGTTGTTGTCGCTGTCCTTGTCACATTTTCACCCATTTCCGGCAGCAAGTGCACTTTTCTACGGTTCTGGTTTTGGGGGTGGGAGAAGTGACTGGGAATACTACGTAACAACATTTCCGGTTTCCATTTCTCGACTATTTTTGGTCGCTTTCGCCCTTTGAGGCAATGCTCACCCCTCTCTCTCTCTCCCCCTTTCTTCTTGTCGCTGAAATGTCCGCAGGGTCACCCCGTTTTATTTTTTTGGCAGCAGCCTGTAGTAGGCCGCAGGTTCTAAAAATATTGTTGTTCTTGCTGTTGTTGTTGTTGTTGTTATTCTACACTATGCGCAATACGTGTCGCAGCTGCTGCTGTCTGCCTGGCTAAATTTGCGGTCTCTGGCCATCGAATCGAAAGTGCATCCCTTTTTGGGGACCTGGCCAGGGCTGGTTTGGTCGGGTCTACAAATGGCGACTTTTGGAATGTCGTAATCAAGTTTTGGCCCGCAAATAGACTCGTTGCGCTCGTTCGAGCGCCAAGTCTAGTCTATAATCATCAAATCATGCTTCAAGAGTTGTACTTTATACACATGCACATTTTGTTGGCACGGCATATACACCTTACTCCTTTCTCTCTCTCTTCTCCCTCCTCTCTTTTATTCACTTGCTTCCTGTCTATCACATCAAAATGCTTGACATCAAATCTTGACAACTTAATGGCCTCCGGTTGCAATGAAGCGACCAACTAAAACATTCCAAGCGATTGCTGCAAGGCTTATCAGTTGGCCAGGTCTGTGTTCTGTCTGTATGTGTGGGTGGAAGACAGTTTGCAATTTGTAACGAGATGGACACAAATTGATTTCTACATTTGCTGCAGTTAAGTTTTAGATTTGGTTGAGGAAACACCCCAACGAAATTTCTATCTTGCACCCTTATCAATGTAGCTTAGATAAGCTTTAAGACTATTTTTACAATGACAGCTGTTTGATTTAAGATACAAATAAACAGAAGAAAGTTGTAAATTGAAATGTTTATAAAAGCTGAAATGTTTATAAAATCAAACAAAACAATTATATATGTTATTGAACTAATTACGGCTGTTCTGTTTACTATGCATATACAGGTTTAATACATTAGTGAGCGATAATAGCGTTAATAAACGTTTAGCAATATGTCAAAAGCTGACTGCTATATACATACATGTACCAAGTAAAATCAATTTAATAAAAAGTGTTGCCTGCATTTAGGCGCAATGCTATAGTAAGTTTCCAAGCAAACAGCGCTCAATGTGTCCAAGAAAAAAATGTGCATATCATTTGAATAAAATTTGAAACTGAAACATACAGCTCACAATTTTCAACAAGGGAAAGGGGGGTGGGGTTGTTGCTGATGATGCTCTCTACGCAGCAATTTAACACCAGACAGTGCCAGCCCAAGGGAGACACGCAGCCGCCTAATGAGTGTCGGCGGTTTGTATGGTCAGGCATCAAAAGGGAGCAATAGGATTAGAGTCCAGCAACAGCAACGACAGCAACATTCAACACAAACTGCATAAATGTAATGAAATTATGCCAAGTAGCGATTCCAACTGTGCCAACCAACCAACAGAAGAAGAAGAAGACTCACTGGACCTCTATTAACAAGCCATTGGCCAGCCATTAAAAACAAAATAGGAAAGGCGACCGCAACCCAGATGCTGAGCATTAAGAAAAGGACTCCTCGCAACCTCGCTACACCCGCTACACCCTCTACCCTTCATTATAAGTATAATAAAAATCTCATATTTTATTCAAATTGGTAATGTGAGCTGCGAGAATGGCGAATTGTGTTTCATGCGGCTTGCGGCATGGCAACGTCTCGGGTACGTCTCGGAGGGGAAAGTGGGGTGGGGGCAGGGAGCGTTAGTCAGTGGTTGTCAACCCTCACGCCTTTTTAGCATTTGCATTTGCATTGAAATTCATTCCTTTATTTATTTTTTGTGTTTTTGTTTTACTTGCGTTTCGCTTTCTTTGCATAGCAAATTGAATTTGAGGCCAAAACCTAACAATGGACGACCATAGATCCCGCTATTTTCTCTTACCTCCTTACCTCCTTGCCACCCTCCTACCCAATCGCTCTGTTCTTCATCTTCTCTGCTTTCGGTTGTCACTTGGCTTAAATCGTTGCCTTCTCTTTGTACTGTTCTGTATTGTCCATTTGGTTGACCTCTCTCTTTCTCTTTCTCTTTGTCCCACTCTTTCCCCACAGTGCTGGCACCCTTATGTCGTTGCATTGGCCACTAAGCGGCTTTCGTTGCTCAGTTCAAGAGTCAGCCAGTTCATGTTCCCTCTGAGTATGTTTGAATGTATCCCCATTGCCTTAAGCTGATTCCCCTTGATATCCGTTCGGTTACGTTCAGGGGGCTTTCGTTTTTAATTTCGCCTTTTCATCATTGGCAACGTCAGACGCACACACACACACAAACTCACACACACATTGCTGGTTGCTGTGTTATGGGCAATGCTGGCAAAGTGCATTAAACTCATTTGCCAAACGGCTTTCAATTATAATTTTTGTTAATAATTCATTAGCACAATGTGTCGCCAATGTTGCTGTTTGTTGTTGTTGTTGTTGTTGTTTAATGAGCATAGCCAAAATGCATTCAGACAGTTTTCTCCCATCTCTCTCTATCTCAATTGCTATCTGCATGTGTCACGTTGCGTATACGCCACGTGTGGCAAACATTTAAGCAATTGAAGGCTTTAATTAAAAATTTGAAATTTTTTAAAGCTGCGTGCAAAACACTTTTGTCAGAGCAGCAGTTTGAAATGCAAATAATAGTAAAAAGTAAAATTTAAAGTTTAATCAATCAATATCAATTATAAAGTAAATTTGTGTTGAATTCGATTGTGGATAAACAATGATAATGGTTTTTGGGTGCTATTGAATGTGAAGCATCAAAAACTCAAATATTTTTATAGCAATACAACATTCATAATGTGATATAATTCGTTGGAATTGCTCGAGTTAAGGCTTAAATAAGAAGAACAAGCTTTGATTGCGAGCTTATTCAAAAAGTAATTCACTTAAAGTATTCGATGCTAAAGAATTTGAGATGTTATTGTTGCTCATTTTATATACATATGTATGTATGAAAGTCATGCCAATTGTCTCACTCTATACATGAGCGTAATGTTGGCAACTATCCAGAAGTGTTTATGGTATGTTAACTATCCAACTTATATGAGTGCTGCTGCTGTTGAATACATATGGGTTCGATCTGTTCTGTTCTGTTCTGTGTTTCAATGTCGTTCTGTGTCGTTTTGTAGCAACCCTTTTGGCTTTGGTTGTCATCTGGACTTACCCCCATATGTGTAAATGTCTCTACTTACACACACACGCACACACTTACGCCCACACTGCAGCTGTCTGCGGCCTTATCGTTCATCAGCTGTGGCCGTGAGTCTGTGTCCCAGCGCCTGTTGTTGATGGCATACTCGAACCATTCTTGGCTTCGCCCACCCTTTTTTCACCCTCTGCACTGCGGGTGATAAATAAAAACTGTCTGCGCCTATGTGGCTGCTGCTGCTGCTGCTGCGGCTGTAACTGTTTCTTTCATTTCAGCTGCTGCTGCTCGTGTTTTTTTCTTCTTTCTGTTGTTAGCCAAATACTGACTTTTTGCCATGTAAGCTGACTGCACCCCGCTTGCCCGCTTACCTTACACACACACACACCCTTTAGTTGTAGTCGCTTGACATTGAACACACATGGCAAAAGGACACAAAGCCATAGCCATGGTCAATAGCAAAAAAACGAAAAATATTCAATTTGATTGCTTTGTCCGCTTGTCTATTGGCCATTTAAGCAGCCCCAAATGCCAAAGGAAGGAGGCGGATTGTTGGCCATGCATTTGGCGTTAGCTGCAGCTTAACAACTTTATTTTGGGCTGGAATTGAAGCGGCGGCCGCATAAATCAAATGCACTCAAAGAGATCACAAAAAATAGAAATAAGATCACAAATTAAATGCTAAAATTGCAGTCACAAATATAGTTAAATATTGCGCATACGTCATGTGGTGCACTCAAAACCAGCGCGTTTTGGCATTAACCACAAACACACAGATGAAAAAGTATTTTGTATTTGTGTGGAGAGTTTCACTCACTAAAAACATGCGGCTACTGCGAGTTGCTGCTAAATTTGATCATAAGCTTCAATTCAAGGCTCACACACACACACACACACACACACACACACACACACACACACACACACACACACACACACACATACATGAAACAAACACCTTTATCGACATCAACATCATTTACCATTCACCATTTGCTGCTAATTACATTTTGTGGCCAGCATAACAAGTCCGTGACGCCAAATGGTGGAAAAAAAGTCGAAAACAAAAACAGTTACAAATGCTTTATAGACTACGGCGAATAGATACCCTTTGCTGAATATGGATAGCTTTTTACTTGGTGTTTATACAGAGAGAGAGAGAGAGAGAGAGAGAGAGAGAGAGAGAAAAGTCGTTCAGCAACAAATATTTGCTTTATTTGAACCTGCTAAGGTGCAGGTAAGGACATCATTTTTCCTATATGTTCAAAAACATTTTGATTCTAGTGTTTAGAATTTGAATTAAGAACAAATAAAATGGTTGTAAAATAGTTGGTGTTATCTAAATCAAAGTCTATAAACTGCATGTATATACTGTAGTCGGACCGATACATATGTACAATGTACATAGCATGCATAGACTAACATTAACATTACCCCTAACATTAACATTAACATTAACATTAACATTAACATTAACATTAGCATTACATACTTGTACATGATCCCTGTATTATACAGTTACTTTATGCTTTGCGATCATGAACTGGTTGTAGTGCAAGTCCCGTTAACGCTTTAGTTTGTAAGAAAGAACAACGAAATAAAACAGACTTGAGTACGAGAAGCTGCTGCGCTTTAATACTTCTATCAAATTACTAAATAAATCTTAAGGAAAATTCATATGGTTATTCAATTGAGGTACTTGGAAGAGTACGAGAAATGTTTGCTACTTTACTTTTGTACACTTTTAGTATTTGCTTTTTGTGTCTCATTCATAGGGCATAAAACCAGGATAAAAGAACAACAACAACACGCTACACGCATATGTGACCAGATCCAGGCAATTCTGGTGTCAGTTTTCAACTCCCATTCCCGCTCTCATTCCCAGGCACTTTATGATTGATGGAGCAAAGAGGCAAAAAACAAAAAAAACAAGTATGGAAAGAAAGAAGGAAATCGACAGATGGAAACGCAGGATAGCAGGCAAAACAAGTAATTAAAATACTAGGCAGGCAAATGGACCAAAGCAAAAAGTGGCGTCGACAACGATTGTTGTTGTTGTTGTTGCAGCCACATGTGTTGCCACAAATGGGCAGCAACGTAGCCGCATCCGTAGCTCAAACATATTGATTGATTTTTAATTACAAACATTTACCAATGCAGTTTACACAGAGGGTCAAAACCAATAGACACGAAGGCGGAGGAGCGTAGAATGGAGGGTGGTTGCCGCTGTGCGGAAGTGTGGTTTTGGAGCCACTTGAAACGGCTGCTTCAATTTCAATTTCAATTATGCAAATACATTTTTATTAAACGCATAAACAAATGCGTTCGAATAAGAACCTGCTACTGCAATAAATGCCACTAAATGGGGCTACGAGTGCCTGATAAGGGAGGAGGGGGTGGTTTTTGCCTGCAAGGCTCTGAGGCGGGGGGGTATTATAGTGGTGACGCTTGTAATTGCCGACGTCGATGCCGACGCATGCAATTAGCGTTTCAATAGTCAAAAGAAAAAGAAAAACGAGAGTGATAAAGTAAGGGAATGAATGAAAGAAAGGGAGAGAGAGAGAGCGTCAGTCTAAAGTCACAGTACAGTTGGCAAAAAGTACAAAGTTTTTAGCCCTTCAACCAACCCACCTATGTGCTGCAATCAATGCGCCATTGTTGCGACGCGTTCGACAATTGAAAATTGCCGAGCTGAAAAACGCTTTTCACTTTTTTGTTTTCACCTCCCCTCCCCCTTAAGGGGACTTGTCGTCGCGTGCCATGTTCAATATTCAGAGTGCTCAACAAATTTAAAGTTTTCCCATTCACAGTCAAACTTGCAAAAAAGTTTGTAATTGAAGTTTTCCGTTGCATGATTTAAGAAAGGTTTTTGTTGGGCCTTTAATTTGGAATTCAATACATACAATACATAAAAGTCCTTACTAAAATCTTGTTATTAAATTAAAAAGCCTTTACATTTGAATTGATTTGGTTGCAGACAAAATATGTGAAATTATTGTACTTGCTGTAGAAATCGAACTTTATATAACTTTTGCAATAACCTTGTGTGTTTGACAGAATCTTGAGTATGATTTGGGTTTGATGTAACTCAATTATGTTGAAGTAAGTAATTCAATAATAACTGTTGAAGTTTTCAATAAGTTTGTCTTTGGCAACATTTGAGGTTGAATTGTTTTAAGCCTTATTAAAATATATTTTTGAGAGCATTGATTATATCTCAGCTGTCTATAAAATATATATACAATGGCTTTTCTCCTCTATGTATACTTATCACAATATTATTTTCAATTTGTGATGCATTTGTGGCAGCTTCTTGGCCGCCTCCTCGCCCCCTGTCTTATGACCTTCTTGGGGGTAAATAAATGGCTAGCAATTTAGTTGGCATTCGAGCAATTCGATGAAGCATTTCATTCAATCTATATACTTTGTCCCTTATCCAGCTAGCCAGCCTCTTAGCCTCTGTCTGGCTTAAAGTCCAGCGGTCCATTTGTCTGTCTGTCTGTCTGTCTGTCTGCCTGCCTGCCTGCGTACACGTGATAATTGCAAGAGAAGGACAACAAGCAGTAGAAGCCAACAGTTGACTTGGACAGTACGTTCTGGGCCTGGTAACTTATTGAATCTGTGTACAATTTGTTGGGCGTGTTTCACTTTCGAGTCCCTCTCGCCGCTGTAATTTCAATTGTTTATGCAAAGCGCCTTGAATCACAAAATGACCAGCACCCAACCCAAAAGCTGCATGTAAATGTTAACATTCCATTTCGATGGCTTTTGTCTCTCGTCGCTTTTGTCATGTGCCTTTTCGCCCGCCTTTTCCATCTAGCTGTAGTCTGTTGTCTGCTTTTTGCTGGCGTTTCAGATAAATTTCAATGGATTTCGCAAAGCGCAGCACCAGGACTAGCGAGTCCTTTTGGACAACATCCTTGTTGCCAGCAACATTTCTTTGTTTATCTTTATATACATTTACAATTAAAAGGGCTTGGCATTGTTGTCGCTGTCGCTGTCGTCGTCATATTAATGAATCTGTGTACGTATATTTGTACACGACACGCACCACAAATCCCTATTCTCCCATTCAAACCACCCTCACCCACTTTACTTTGTCTACTCACATTTCAGATTTACGTTAATTGATTGCAATTTGTATATGCAAATGCCCACGTTGGTATGCAACACTTTTTTGTTCTTTTTTTTGGTTTTCGGTTGCAAATTGTGTGCAAATTTTGTGGTCAGAGATGTGTTTGCTGATTTAATTCAGCGGCTGGTGCATTTGTTTATTTATAGATTGCATGCAGACGGCAGCACAATTGTGTCTCATTTAATCAAATCAATAAATTCATAATTATCAACACCACTCACCCCTTCCTCCTTGCCCTGCAGCAAGTGAACGGCACCCGAGCGCTGAATGCCAGGCAAAAACCACATTGGATGCGTTAACAGCAATCGTTCCATCAAGCCCAAATCACATGGCGGCGAATTGTCGCTGGAATCGCGGGAGCTCTCCTCGCTCGATGTTTCGCCCTCGGCTAGTATGCCGCCCTCCGAACTGGAGACAAGAGATGTGCGTGACTGCAAGGATCCGATAAGAACGAGCAACAACAAAATGTCTAAAATTAGTATTTGTCTATCTATCTAGAAATCGTTTTATAACTTATAATAAATAGTGTAAATATGTTAATGCAAGTTTTGTGACAGGAAGCAGTTGATTATAACTTTAGATACGAAGTATCTTGACTTTTTAATACAGTTTTGGGGATAGAATGAGATAAAAAATAAAAAGATTTTTCTGGTTTCATCGATTTTTATGGCAGGTTTATGCCACATCGATGTTCAAACTATTCAGCTTAAAGCTTTAGAGAAATGCAGAAGTTTAATTTAAACAAGCGACAACAACAACAACTACAATGACAAGAACAGCAAATCTACTCGACCGCATTTAGCTGCGCTTTCAAGCACTACTCAAGTTGTTGGCTGTCATAGAAAGATTTGAAGCCAGGATATTCGCTTCTGTTCTGTATGACGCTTGACATACGGAGTCGTAGCTGCTGTCTCCTGTCCGCCTGTTTGACATATAGCTCTTGGCCATATTATGGCCGCATAACCCCGCACACTCAAACACACACACGCATACATTGTCAAATCTTGAGTGCAATCTCATGTCATGCCATCAACACAAAATTTTTGGGTACAACTTTAAAAGTGCCCGCAAGCATCATCATTCCAGCAAACATGCAGCAAACCAACGAGTGAACCATCCAACCATCCTAACATCTGTGTGTGTGTATTATCTACCCAGCAGCATTCTTACACATTTTTGCCCAAACAAAACCAAAAAATTCCGCACAGCACTCGCGTAGGCGTTTTTAATTGAAAATTGCCGTCGGCGGCCTTTTGAAGTTCGAGTCTTCACTTTTTTTTATTTTTTTATTTTTGCTTGCTTGCCTGGGCTGGCGGCTGGCAACAAAATTCATGTCGAGGCCTCTCATATTGCCATAGCATACATTTATGCGCCTGCTTTAATACACCGCTTCAACGCAACGATCCAAAAGTGCAGCCAGGGTGATGAGCTTTATGGAGAAGTATGCTAGAGAGAGCGAGAGAGACAGAGAGATAGGGGGTTGAGTATGCACCCTCATTTGATGCGTAATGATGCCAGCGCTGTTTGATGGATGTTTGCCAACTGTAAGTGATGCCAAATTGATGCCATGGCAACAGCAACACAGCGACTCAACTTGTGTAAATACAAAAAAAAAAAAATGTTTGAATATTGTACAAACAAATACAAACACAAACACATACTATATACATTTATTTCGATTTATATATAACAAAATCGCAAACTCGATAAATATTCTATACCCTAAAAGATGTGGGTAAAATTCGTTTTTGTTTTTGTTTATATGGATAACATTTTTAACTCAAGACAAAACTTAACTTAAAACTGTTTTAAAATCAATTGTTTAGGCGTTGAATGGCTTGCCAGAAAATAAACAGATATCAGATAAAGTCTCTAATATTACTTGAAAGTAAATAAATGTTTGTTTTTGTCATGGCAGGGTATTCAAAGTCAAAATTAACGAGGCCACAAGCCGCTTGCCAGCAGCTGAGGGAGTCAAGTGGCCGGCTACAAGTTGCCTCAGCTCAAACCACTCGTTCGCTCGTTACCGCTAACAGTGTCATGGATAGGGTTGGACTTTTTTACTTACATACATTTTTTTTTCTTGCTATGCGTTTGGGTCTTGTTCTAAAATGTAGCTTGTAGCCCCAAAAGGGTCGCGTCACTAATTGAGTTATTTCTGGCCGACTGTAAAATAATGTTGCCCTGACACACACACACACCTTATCTGTTTGTATATGTATGTATCTATTGCGTTGTGTATCTTTGGTATCTCAGTGTATAAATAGAAATTTGATTTACACGCCAGCAGCGAGTTTTAATTTTTGATATCATTTATTAAACGGGTTTTTTTTCTACGTTTTCGTCTTCCTTGATGACCTTTCTTGACTGGCATTAATCATACGCAGCGTTGTCAAGAGTCGGAAATGAGTTGAGAAATAAAGTCTCAAGACAACGAAACGCAATGGAATAAAACGTTCAACAAAAAATCGTTGCCTGTTTATTTGCCAAGCATTTAAATGCAAAAGAAGACAGGCAGACTGAATAAAAATAAAATCAAATAGAAAATGGCAAATGGAAAATGGCGAAAACAGAAAGAAAAAAGGGAAAATTGCGCAAATCCCTTGAAGAAATGTTTGAAATATTTCAAAGTACAGCACAGCACAGCAGGACACTGCCAGGATAGTAAACGCAGGACGTCCCGCCAAGCCCACAGTGTCGAGCGAATGTTGCAAAATTATGCTTAAATCAAAAATCAGAACAAAAAACAGAAAACCAAAGCAAAACAGTTGCCAGGGTTGCGGTTGCGAACGGGACAACCCTTGTGTGCCTTAAACCTCAAACCCCCCCTCCAGCGTCAGTCAAGTGAAGCCGAAGCGCCAACTTGGAGCTGTGGGCTGTGAGGTAAATGCTGCGCATATTTAATGCCCTGCATTAAGTCTTAAGTATTGCTTATTAAGGCGGTCGACGAGTCCTTTTTTTATTTAAAAACTGTTTTTGTACTTCATGCGAGAAAACTATTGTGGAGTGAAGGCAGTCAGCAATAATGCGTTACTTATTAAGTTAGCCAGTCTCTCATTTGTATACAGTTTTGCGCCAACATATACATACATAGAGAACACAAACATACATATTTTAAAGGACGGCAGCAACCCCTGGCAGTTGAAAGAAAAAAATAAAATACTCGGTAAAAAGCTTTATAAGTAGCTTCGACTGCATTTTCAAGTGCCACTGGGGGTTGCTGCTGTTGTTGTATGCGACTTCCTGGTGGTCGCATGTGTGCCAGCAAAATTGTGTTTGATTTTGGCCAAAAGCAGAGGCAGCAGAGGCGGCAGAGGAGAGGGGAAAAGGATGTACGCTTAATGTTAAGCAAACAGTCGCGAGAAGACTTTAAAATTTGTGCCTCGCTTTGGCGCTGCTTAAGCATAAGTCTGCAACTTTGCGACTCGGTTGTTGCAGCACAACAACACAATGGCCAGCCAAGCGGCACGGCCAGACAAACAGCAGCCAAAGCAGCTGAAGTAGACGCAGCAGTAGCAGCAGCAGCAGCAGCAGTGGTACAACCGGAACAGTTGAAAGCAGTGAATCTTTCTTTTGCAGACATTTCAGGGTCAGGAAGCAGCAGACAGAGAGACACATAAGACGCAGACGTTGCTGTTGTTGTTGTTGTTGTTGCAAGCACAGACAACGAAAGTAAGTTGACTTCCGTTTCAGGCGGCTGGAAATGAAAATCACCAAGCTCCTTCCCTTACAAACTAGTGCACCTTTTGTTAAATATTAGTCTCTGGGTTTGGCTGCCTGATTGCCAATATTGGCAACAATTTGGCTCAACAACGAAATTCAATGGCAATATAAAAATTCCCAGCCAAACTAGAAACACTTGGTAGACTAACTACAATACATTTACCTGGCCAAAACAGCATGGCTAAGGCAAGGGCGCACTATAATAAATTGCACAACAAATTGCAATGCGCTATATTTGTGGAGCAAAGTGCGACCGCACAAAAGTATGCAATGAAATATTTCAAATGCGACAAATGTCAAATAAAGCGAAAAAAAAGAAGGGGGTGAGTGACAAAAGGAGAAGAGACAATAGAAATTGAGATTGGTAGCTGGGACAGTTAAGCATGATAGAGGAGCGCAGTTAGCTACACTGTGAACGATTGAACTCATTCCAATGACACTCTATCTTTTAGCGAGCTGATAATTAATTATTATAATTTAACTCTTGAGAGTTGGCAATTAATTTAAGGCATTTACGAATTGCTTGTGAGGCAAAACCTAACAGTCTTTTTAATCGCAAAAATGTTTCCTTTTTTTAAACAAAATTATTTGTATGTAACAAAAAACATAGCCGCTTAATAATCCTATAGAAAGAGACACATTATATTTTTGTAGTCCTGACAATTTAGGATCATTGTGCTTTGTGGATTTTTGCAACCTTTGCGCTAATAGTTTGACAAAAGGTGAGCGAGATAAGCTTCAAAAGCGTCGCACGTGCGTCTACGTGTGTGTTTTTCGATGTGCTTGTGCTTGTGTGTGTGTGTACAGCAGCCAAATTGCACTCGAGACTGAGTTATTGCCTGACACAGCGCAGCGGCAGCAGCAGCAGCAGCACAAAAACAAATACTACATGTACATAGAACGTGCGAGGCGACACGGCAAGGAGCACAAGACCCAGGAGCTAAAACAAAACTTAACAGAAGTGAGGGAAAGGAGAAGGGCTGTCGGTGGTAGGAGGGAGGAGGGGGGGGACCAACTGAAGTGAGTGCCGAAATAAAAGATAAATAGCAGCCACGTAAAATGCTGTTGAATGTTTTAAAAAACCATAAAAACCACAGAGAATTACATTTAATGACAGGCAACAGCGGCAGCCAAAAAAACCGCAATGGCAACAACTGCGACACAAGCAACAACAGCAACAACAGCAACAACAGTAACAACAACAACAGCAACAGCAACTACATAAATATCAACCACAGTATTTGAAAACTGAGGACAGACAGTGAAACATTTGCTTGATGGTGACATATGTGTGCCTTGTGCCTCGGTTTTTGCCATTTCCATTGCGTTGTGTCTGTCTGCCTGTTTTTGTAGTGTGACCAGAGTAGGCAATAGAAAAGAGGACGCTCACCAGCCGTTGCAGTTATGAGAGTGTGAGAAAGACAAGGAGATACAAGAAGATAGAGGCTCAAAAAGGCTATGATGCTGATGCTGGCTAATTGAAGCGTGATGTTGACATGCTGTCGATTTGTTGTGTGGCCGAATGCACTATGAATGCATAATTAACAGCGTTTTAGTGACGTCTGGCAACGTTGTGCATTGAAAATGATCCACTTTGCCCTTTGAAGTTGAACAGCAGTTGTAATGTTTTGTTATAAAGCTTGACAAAATGTTGAGCATAAGATAAAATTTGTGAAAATTGGCAACGCTGCTGCATGAAGTTGGGCAACAATACGCAAAACAATTTACATAGGCTGCAGCTGCAAACGATGAATAAGGGAAAAAAGCAAATAAATACATAAAAACTATAACAGTAATCTAGCATTAAGGATATTTACCCAGCAAATACAAGCAACCATTGACGACAAAGCCAAAGCTTATTAGCTGCACATAAAATCTATGACCATAAAAGTAGTGGCCACTGGCCACAGGAGAAACACAGACAAATGTTACTAGTTGTATTTGGGGCTAAGGATGCTGAAAAAGGACACAAGACACAGAATATGGTTAGCAAGGGACAGGACACTTGGATATGGCTGTCAAAAAGTCACAGCCATTAGGCGCATCAAGGATGTGCGACACTCTCGGCAAGGAGAAGCTGGGCGGGTTTTTGAGGAAAAATGGTTGGGTCCAACAACAACATGACACTAAGGATGCCTTACTAACTAATGCTGGACATTCGCCACCAACAAAATCCAATGAGGAGTGACAAACTTAAGAGTTAGCTCGGGACATTCAATAGTTGGGAACTGGAAATGAACAGCACACACAATCTCCTCCTTTTTTTGTTGAGGGTTACCACACACACACACACACACACTACACACACAAATACACTTCATTAGAGCGACTTTAAAGCTGTGTCATATCAGCATCCTGCGGTATTTTTTGCGTCCTGTCTGCTTCACTTTCATATCGTGCGGCTGGCATCAGCAAACATTGTTGGCAGGTCAGCAATAACAACAACAACGAAACAAAAAAAGAATAAGGACGCAAGAAGGCACTCTTTGAGAGCATGTGTAGAACATGAGGACAACTGACATGACAAGCTCAACTAAAAGCTGACCGAAGAAAAATAGAAGAGAGAGAGAGAGAGGGTTAAGCTAGGGGTTACGGCTGCCATGACTATAAGCCGCTGACAAAGCGCCACTAATACCGCTGCAATTAGTACACGTGCACCTGGACATGGACATGGACATGGACATTGGCATGGCCCGTGTGGCTGCAGATTAGACTCGAAAGTTGTTTATGGACTTTTTGACTGTAGCATGGGCAAAATGCCAGCAGGGTTGAAGCATAATGAAAGTAATAAAGTTGAGCACATAGCCAAACTGAACTCAAACTCTGCTGATCATCGCCTCGACTGGCGATAAAAACTTTCCACTGCCAGACAGACAGTGGCAGTGTGGCATGCAGCAAGCAGCAAGCAGCAATGCTCATGTGTTGAAGCTGTCTGTGGTTATGGCAACGCCGCCCGGCAAGCATCACAGCACAGTTTACAGCAGACACTTTTATAGCCCAACAATTGTTGTTGCTCTTGTTTTAAGTTTTATTTTTTTATTTTTTTTATTGAATATTCATAAATGGCCGAAATGCGCCAAAAGGAAATTGTTGGCCACAGCTGTGCCACTATATATGTGTGTGTGTGTGTGTGACAATGTGGCAACAACAACTGGTCAACGGCAGTGTAGAAGCCCATTGAAATCAATATTTTATGCCGATGTCGAGACAACGAAGATGTTTCTCCTTGCTGGCATCCTCTCAGTGTCCTCTTCTTTCGTGTATCCCCTGTATCCTCTGTGTCCTGTGTGTCGTTTGTAGGTTTGCCGTTATGCCAAATGCAACAGGAAATGCAACACAAATTAAAATGTGAACATGTGTTTGAGTTTGTTGAGGTTTTTGCATTTGCAAAGCGGTCCAGACAGCCCACTCGTTTGTGGTTTGCCCAGTTCGGTTTTATGCACTTCCTCTGCTTACACTTCTTTCCCCTACTCACATAGCAAACAGGACACAGGACAGTCGTGTATGTATGGAAACTTAATAGCGTGTAAGTTCTCATTTGGTTTTTGACTTTGAACTTGGACAATCGGCAATCGAGCAAGCCAGCATAGACTATCAAGGACAAAGAGTTAAATAACTTGTAACAAAAGTGCTGCCTACTTTGCAGCGCATGAATTTTGGCAACGTTGCAGCGCGTTGCTAAGTTATGTGCAGCACTAGCAGAGACTCAAACAAGGGTAGATACTCATGAAGTCTTACAAGAAACCATCGAAAAGATGGCATACCAACGATTGTCTGTTTTCAGCATTTTCATAATGTTGTCTATTTAGTGGTGCATTGTTAATGTAGAAAATCGGCAACAGCGCTCTCTTTACTGACAGAAAACAAGAGTTATCTGTTTTTAAGCTTAATTTGGAACTCAGCAATGGAATGATATGAAATATTTCTTTAGATCGGAAAATTGGCAACCGTTCAAACGTATTCGGATAAGTTTTTGAATTTTCGTTCACATCTGCATTATGCTGTCTATCCAACGCATTATTAACTTATTATTGGCAGAGTAGAAAGAGTATGCAGCGTGCAGCATGCAGCAAAACTTCACGCATGAACGCGTTTTTGGATTGCGGATTTTATGTTGGATGGTGTCTCGATTGGGTTGGCATATCAAATTAACTAGTAAATTGACTTGTCAAAAAGAGTTTTGTGTAAAGTGCTTCTCATTATTCATATAGTAAAAGGCAGCGTGGCGCCGCCTTGGCTGTAATTTCCTGTCTTCTGCGACACTAGAAAGAAGCGTCGCTTTTAATAATGATGTTGATGACAAGGCAGGGCGACAAAAAGGATTTGCAGTTATTAATGAAGAATGCCAGGACAGAAACAGCACGCACGAATGCATGAAAATAATGATGGCATAATGGAGTTGAGGGGGTAAAAGAGTCGTCAAAGAGGGAACACAAAACAACAGCAACAGCAACGTGTGAGAAAAGGGGAACGTGTATTGTAATTTGTATTTCTGTTGAATATGGGAATCATTTGATGCACTGTTTATGGCCAGCCAAAAGCCACCAGAACCAGAACCAGAACCAGCAGAAGCATTATGATTATGCTGGCTGGCATGGCAACACGTAGCAAATTATGAATGAATGAGTGCCAAATACAGAAAAATGACAAAAGGAGCAACTAACTTAGCTCCTGCTGCTGATGGCCCATTGGCAGCTTGTGTAATTGCCACTTACTGTGCCATCCACACATACTGACTTCGTGTGGCTTTGCTTTGCTCTGCACCCCTAGCTGTGCCTACTGCTCTGAAACACACACAACTCGTCACAGTAATTCCCAATTAAATAATAATAGATTTCCAATCTTTTTGGACAGGCTAGGTTCAAAGGGTAAAATCGGTTTCTTGTTACAGCTGAGACTCATGGGACATATTTAATGTTATATATAATGGCAATAAACACAACTCACCTGACTAAGTTCATCTCTCGAACGTCGTGTGCATTTGGGCAACAGAGCCTGCATATCATCATCGAATGCGCCACCATGGGCCAGATCGACAACATCGTCGGCATCATCGGGTTCGAGGCTGCTGCTGCGTCGACTGTCAATAATGTTTTTGCCGCCATCCAATTGTTGGCTGTTGGGTGTCATGTTGTTGTTGTTGTTGTTTATGTTCTTGTTGAGATTTGATTGGCCATTTAATTTGTTGCCGATGTTGTTGTTGTTCGATTGCTGTTGATGATTTTGTTGTTGCAGCTGAGATTTTTGTGACTGTTGTGCAGCGTTGTTGCTGCCGCTGTTCTTGTTGTTGTTGTTGTTATTATTGTTATTTTTAATATTGTTGCCGATTGCAGAGACAACAACGGCCTCTGTTTTCTCAGTTAGGGGCGTGGCAACGCTAGCTGCAACACCACTACCAGCCACAGCAGCGGCAGACTGTTCACTTGTTCTGCAAAAGGAAAAATTAAAGATATATTAGAATGAAAATTTAAAATTTGCTTAAAATCTATTTAGAAAGTTGACTTTATTGCGTCTATTTTTTTGCCCTGTTCATTTATCATGAACGTCTCGAGGCTCAGCTGTCAAAAGGTTAATTTGCGACACATTTTTTACCATCATCATAGTAATTTTTTCTTTTGGCAATCGCCCCTGTGCCGCCAAAGTGTCTGCAAAGACGCCCACGACGCGTGTCACAAAACTGACGCCCCGAATTGCTGGCAATTTTACGCCATTTTAACAATATTTCTAGACACGGACACGCCGAGAGACAGACAGAGACAGACAGAGAGAGAAAGAAAGGGAGATAGACAAGGCGGGTAACATAATGTTGTCGAACAAATGTTATTAATGAATTTGCCACAAGAATAACGCAAAAGAAAGCAAACAGAATAGAGAAGAAAAAATATTATAAAAATGGCAAGTAAAACTTTTTAGCCTGGCATGTGCTTCCGTTTCCGTTGTGTGACGCCTGCTTCAAGGACGCCTTGAGCCCGAACGCATAAACGGATGGACAACGTCTTCAAGGAGGGAAGCGAGGGTGGGCGGGCTTAAGAAAGTTGCAAGCAATGTCTAAGCTGAAGCAATTTTTTTCCTTTGGTGCGCCATATGACAAGTTGTCAAACATTCTGACATAATCATGTCAAATTTACACAAACAAGCAGCAGCAGCAGCAGTAACAATATCAACATCAACAGCAACAGCAAAAACAACAAAAGAACACGCAACGGATAATAAAACACTTAGAGGAATTAGTCAGGGCGCTCTATGAATTTATGCAAGCCTAAGGACATATGCCAAAACAAGGAGAAATAAAAAGGAAACTATGTGGAGCATTAAATACCCTTTTAAATTAAATAAACTCAGGCAAACATCTGAAACACAATTTTGGGTTTACTTTTATTTTTACGCAGACATATTTGAAATATTTTGTTGTCTATAAATTTATTAAAAATTCCTTGCACTCAAAATTCTGTTAAATATTTGGCAACCAAATCATAATACCCTGTAACAGAGGGTAGACAATAAATTTTTGAGATAGAACATCAGGAACTGAAGCACGCATAAATTTCCGAGCATTTTTTTCTCGAAAGTCAAACAAAATATGAGAAAAAGTCAACACAAAGAAAGAAAAACAGTCAGAAAAAGTTTAGAGAGGATGCTCTGCTTAAAGATACTCTGCAATTGTGTAAATTGAGTTCTGATAATCCAATAACAAAAAGTTCTGTTGTATAAAGTTTTAAAGGAATCAGCATTAAATCTAATCTAAAAGTTAAAAGTAAATTAATGTTAGAAGTAATTAATGTTACCCATCTACCCACATTTCTACAGGGTATATGTTGAAAGTTGAAGGATATTGCGAGCGCTAACAGAGGACTGTTTGTTCGCCAAGTGGATAGAATATCGTAGTTTGTGGCGCCGCATGTAAATTGCCAACGCATGGCAATTAAGATAAAATGCTGGCAAATTGCTGGACGAACTCAAAATGTGGTGCTTTGCGTTGTGTGTGTTTGGGTGTGTGTGGGTGTGTGTAATAGGGGTTAAGCGTGATTATTAAAAGATTAGCATAACGTTGCGAATAGGCGAATAAGTGCTGGGGCCCTAGGTCAAGAGGCTAGCGTTGTTAGGTTATGGTTTTCAAGATATGACAAATGGAAGGAAGTATTTTTCTCAATCGTCTAGACATTAAGGCATTGCCCAAAAACGGCTGTCAGTTGGATAACAAATGAGTAGAAGATGTGAAAAATAAGTATGTAAACATGAATCAACATTCATTCAAACTGATGAAGTTCAACCTTTGAAGAGCTTTTTAGTCAGATGGACGAACACTTCAACTAAATCTGGAATAAAATCAAAGTTGTTCAAAAAAGGACCCACACTTTTTTAAGCCATGAATATTTTGGTTGTACAAAAAAGTAGAATTGGGTTCAAATCAGAGTACAAGCAGGCAGCCGGGCAGGCAGGCAGGCGAAAAAACAAATATGCAACGTAAAAAAAGTTATGCGGCTTTACCAGGCAACCCGGATTCTTCTTTGTTGCCCTAGCTGTTGTTACTACAAAAAAGACATGAAATTCCGGTGGTTACTGCTTCGATTTGATGTGTGTGCGAGTGTGTGGGTGCGAATCTATGCAAATTAGTTGTGACAGCTTTCAAAGAGTTCAACAAAGTTGTCGATAGCAAAGAGAACAGAGGTTTGGGTTTGGGAACGGTTGCCTCTGAGTGCCATACTAATCCATAGAGTACCATGCAACCTCCTGCAGCTTCTATACACAGCTGCTGCTCTTGCAAGGGAAGAGAGAGAGCGAGAGAGAGAGAGCTTGTGATAGAGTGCGAGTTCAAAACGTTCAAAGTTCATAAACAACACACTTCGTATGCATATGTATATGTGTATGTATATATGTATAAAGCCCCGTTGCATTTTTGAGTTATGCCTGAGTGTGGGATGAGTGGGGGTAAGTCTGTGCCCGTGGGGCATGCAAGCCGTAGTCGTTTTTGATATGGTAATGTGGCAATGGGAAAGCGTGTATGGAATGTGCCATTATTAGATTTTCAGCTCTCTCTTTCTCTCTGTGTGTGTGTGTGTGTGTGTTCTATAAGGGATTAAGGGGGTTGGATTGATAGATGGGGTGGCTGGCAGGCACAGAGCAAATTTACAGCATCGTCTTCGTCGAGAGTGCTATAAAGTAGTAATACTAATTAAGTTGTGTATTATGCATGTGCAGCCAAGACGAAGGAAGTGACGTGCAACATGAAATGGCTGCAGGCTATAAAAACATGGAGAAAAGTAGAGTTTGTGTGGGAGTTAGTTAAAAGGGGAGCTGACTACTTGTGGTTTAGTTGTGCCGCTCAAGTTGAGTGAGCATTTGACATCGTTTAGTTCAAGAATATGTTTTGAGGGTATCCGAAACAATACAGTTTGTTCGTTCGGCAGCAAAGTGCTCGAATCCGTAGCCGTAAGAGTTTGGGTGCAGCATAAAAGAGATTCGAGTGGGAAAGATAGTGTGTAAGAGAGAGAGCGAGAGAGCGAGAGAGGATGTATATATCACAGACAAGAGACGAGACTGATTTAAAAGATTGCACCTTGTAAAGTTGGTTAAAAAAAGTGGTATGAAGTTGTCTAAGGTTGATAAGAAAGTCGTCAGATAAGCTCCTAATGAAGAGAACACAGAAAAAACTGAGACAAGAACAGAAAATATTATTATTATATTAATAACTTAAAGTTGGTTTTTAAAGTAAGGTATGCTTGTTGAACATTATGAATACGATGTATTTTTAATAAACTTAAGACTTAGCGACTTACATAGGTAAAAACATAAAATCTTTCTCAAGAAGCATAAATAAAATCCTCCTCAATGTTAGGAAGTTCTCTTAAGCATCCTATAACTTAGGAGTTTCTTATAGAAAAATTACTCCGTCTTCGTTGAAGTTAAGCAACGGACAGAACTTATACTTGATATACAAGTAGGTCTTGTCAACTATGATGTTTGGAAATAGTTGAGCACTTGAATTAAAATTATGCTAATCAAATAATCAAAATGCAACAATGGGGCTCTTTAATCTTAAAAAAGGTCAATAAAAGTTGTCAATGAATAGAGAAATCAAAGAGATAAATAAAAGGCAAACTAGTAAACTTAGTTTCAAGTATAAAGGTCAAAGATAGTTGTTAAAAACCGATATAATAAATATATTTCATACTACGAAAAAAAAGGAAAACTGAACAATTCGAATGGAAAACCGTTGAAACGCCGAACTCACCTCGCCTTGCCGTGAGCTTTGAATTGTGCCACCTCAGCATAACGACGACCCAATGGCACTTCCTGTGGACTAAGCAATGCATCACAGTGTGGTTGTGTTGGTGCAGCAGCACCACAGTTTGCCTGTTCCATTGGCAAAGTCATGCCTTGAAGCAACTGTGCCGCTGTTGGCAGATCATTGACACATTTCAATTGCTCCTCGGTGCGATTGGCAAAGTTTTGGAGCTGTTCGCGCAGCGAATAATCAACGGAACTGCAACAGGATTCAGTGGATTCGGATGTGGTTGAGCAGCTGGGTGAATGCATAACAGATGCCAAATTATTGTGTTTTTCCTGTTGTTGTTGTTGATTATGATTAAGATGATGATGAAGTTCATCGTTATTATGGCTATTGCCATTCTGTAGATCCTGATAGGCAGCATGAGCATCCTCGGAACTGCTGCTGCTGGAGCTAGAACTGGAACTGGAGATGCCATCACTTGACTGATTGCTTTGGCTGGTGTTTGTGGAGAGGCAGCTATCCATGCTGGCTATCGAATTGCGATTGCCATTCTCAATGTGCTTTTGTGTTTTTTTGTCCAACTGATCATCTTGCTGATCCTGATCCTCATTCTGATCCTGATGATGCACCACCGTGTTGCTGGTGTTATCGATTATGTCATCCACCTGCTGTGGCACTATTTTCAAAGAGGTGCGCTTTCTCAATGTATCATCCTTGGCATTCATGTTTTGTTTGAGTGTCTTGTCCGATTTGGTGGTGTAAACAATGACCTCCACTTTGGATGTCTCCTCCAACATAGCAGCCACGGTTTGATTTGTTAGCTCCTGCGACATGCTGCAAAAAGGTTCGATAGGATGATGGATATACAAAAAACAAAACACACACACACACCTGGGACAAGCGAGTCCATTAGTAATAAATTTAAGAAAAAAAAAAAACTTGATGCTACCAACAAAATGCAGCTTGCAACTTGCCACACACAGTCACAATCGACATGCAACTCAATTGAAAACGAGACATGTGTCAATCAGTTTTCTTTTTCAATCAATTCGATATTTAATACGCATTGCAACACCAAACGCTTGGTTGGTTGGTTATCATTTGTCACACCCTCAACGTGGCACTGCGACTGGCACTGGCACTGGCCCTGCCACTGCCACAGCCACTGCCACTGCTTGGGTATCGCATTTCGCATATCCGAACACTCGCAACACTCAATGCATGCATTTTAACTTAACGACCATGTTGAGGCTTTCAAAATGTTATTACTAATAAAAACGGTGAACGAAAAATAAAAAACACAAAACATAAGGTAAGAGGGGGGCAGTTTGGGAGATACAAGGAGGAAGGGGATGGTTTGAGAGACAGCCAGTCGGATCGCATTATATTATGTGACGCACTCTACTCTACTCCTACTATAAAGCTTTTATTATAGAGTCAGCCCAAATGGCCGGCAACACCTGCCTTTCTTTCCCTGATCGACTGAATGTCCGCCCCAAAGTCGACGCCTTGTCAAACACTTGCTCAGGGTTTGGGAGAGTGTATCGGGGGTTATAGCTATGGTAATGTGTGCACTTCCTGATGAGGCATTGCCACTTTGTCGGAGAGTTTGCCATCCATGCTTGTAGATTGCAATTGCAACTTTCTAAGGCGTTTTTATTAATAAAAATCTCCCCTTTAACTTGGCAAATTAATTATTAAATATTTAAACAAAAAAAATTAAATAAATAAAGTGAAGCATAAAAATATGCAAAAATTCATTCCTTATAAATGCACAATATGATTTTGGCTTTGCCAATAAAATGTTAGAGCAATTTATATTCGTTGTTTGAAATTGGCATTATTAACTTTTTAAATAATTCTGTTGCCACAACGCAACGTGTGTGTGTGGCAACTGCGTTGCGTTGCGTCGGGCATATCGATTTCATTTTGTTGAAAACTTATACAAAATTATGAGAAACAATATATTATTTTTTTTATATTTTTTTTTTGGCTTTTTAGCTTAAGTGGGTCTTTTTATAGGCATGGACATTATTTAAATGACCCAAAAAGGAAGTTGAAGCGTTCATACACATTCAAGCACGCATGTATGTATGTGTGTGTGTGTGTGTGTCAGCACTCAACACTTAGCTTTCAGCATTTGAATGCCCCACATACACATATACAATGTATTTATGGCATAAACACAGCCACACTCTAATAAATATGTACACACCATATCATCAAGTGATAAGCAATTATAAACATTTGCTACTTGTTTTATATTTTGTTGTTGTTCTCTGCTTTACATTTGTGCTTCTTACAATATGTTTTGACATCAAAAGAAATTTAAAAGAAACCCCAACAATATATTTACATATGAAATAAAAATGATGGAGCGTCATCTCTCTAAGGCCGAGTAGAGACCAAAGTACGTTTTATTTTGCCTCGTTATGCTTCACTGAATGTTCAATTTATTTATACGACACCCACACACACACAATGTATGCATGTATATGTGCATATTTCGTCACAAGTTTGTCAGAAATTGCTTGTGTTCGAATTTTTTGCAGCTTCTGTTTCCGCTTATCGTTGAGGTCCGTCCGTTCATAAGCAATAAATCGAAATGCATAAGTATATGTAGTATTATGGGTGTATTCGTCATTGAGAATAAATTCTATAGAACAACGATTAATATAGAAGTGTGTCACATTATGGTGATTGGATACAGACGATTGTGTTAAATTGCTTAGCATGAATTAAATATTTTAGTCTTTAAAAAAGGTCAGAGTTTTTTCTTTTGGTAGCGCATTACCCAGATATTGTGCTGTAATATGTTATAAAGTACTAGATGCGAATCGTTTATTAATTTGTTTGAATCTTATTTCGACAATTCTAAACAATTTCCAAAAATTGTGAGTTTTCCGAAAAGTGGTATCCATTCTTATATAGAAATGAGTGTGAAGTGGAATAACATATTGTTAATGAAATATAATCTTATCGAATGGTAAACAAAAATGTTTCCCCTACAAAACTTTCTAAAATCCTTTTGTAAGCATTCACTTTCAGCATTAAAGGAACTTTGGACAGGAAACATTCTCATCAGTTCATCAGTCTATCAGCCAAGTTAAAACAAAATATTGAA
Source organism: Scaptomyza montana (assembly GCA_018904305.1). Lineage (NCBI taxonomy): Eukaryota > Metazoa > Arthropoda > Insecta > Diptera > Drosophilidae > Scaptomyza > Scaptomyza montana. Next base: position 8,552,397 of record JAEIGR010000002.1, on the reverse strand, counting down.
ATATATGGATTTTTTCAAATATTTTTCTAAATTTCTCCTTATATGAAGGTTTTTTTAACGCATCTATTTTCAAAACTGTAAAATTACACTCAGTTTTCTCTCTTACGCCTTAACATTCCTTTGCTCCCATTATTTTGTAACATTTCACAGGCATTATTCATGCAGTTTGGCTCAGTTTTGCGATTTAATGATTCCAAAGGTAAAAATGCTAGCGATATTTTTGTTGTTTTCGCGATTAACCCCTCACCTTGTTTAGTTCTCCCTCCAACTTTTCGACCAATCGCACGTGCTCAATTTTTAGTCCTTATCATTTGCAGTTTCGTAACTTTCACGACTCTTTAATGTATGGTTGTTGTTTTGTTTTTTTGTCGTGCATTGGCAATTTATCAGTTTGTGCCCGAGAGAGTGAGGAGTGTAAAGAGTGAGACGTAAGTAAATTGAGACGCGACATGAAAATATCGCGAGCATTTTGCAATTAATGTCGCGTTTTTCTCTTTTTTTTTTTTTGTTGTTGCCTTTGTTGTTGCTGTTTCAACTTGATTCGCAAGCACAACAACAACTGAACACAATTACAACAATTCCAATTCAAAACCCAATTACAATTGCAATTTGCAATCAAATGCAATGTTCGTGCTCGATATGTATGTATATGTTCATATGTACTTATAAGTATAATATATTTATGTGCTATGTACATATGTATGTTTGTGCTATGAACCTATTTGGAGGTGTGTTTCTAGACATTCGATTCATTCGAATCGATTTCAAAATATTCATTCGCATTCTATACATGATTCATTTCGCTTGATGTATTTCGATTCGTTTCGTGGGAGACAGACAGAATTCCGCATAAATATTGTTTCGACTTATTTTTTTTTTTTCTTCTCTCCTTTTTACTTTAGTTGGCAGTTGAGCAGAATTTTGAACAAGGTTTTCTTATTCGATAAATGCACTCATGAAAGAATCGTAACCAAGAGGTTTTACATTTTCGAGCTAAGGATTGAGTTGATATAATATGATGATTGTTTACTTTAACAATTCTTAGCACAAAAAAAACTTTTTTCATTTTAGCTTTGCATTGAAAAATCAAGTTCAATAGCTTATATTTTTAATAAACGAACTATTCGTTCGAACAGCTGATTTTTAAAGTTAAACTTCAAAATTACTAAACGAAACCATACAACTCTCATAATGAACAGGACTTGCCAAAATTAGTTGATTGTGTTCAAACACACGACTTTATATCAAGTTTACTTATGACATTTTCAACTCAATATTGTCAATTTGTATCTGTAAGTACGACAATACGACAATATGCTTATTGCTCTGCCTAAATGCGCACACATTTGAGACTCAGTGTAATGGTAATAGTTACTTTATGAAGAGTATGCCGACAAGCCTGATTATTATGCAAAGTGTGAAACGCAATTGTCAACAAATTGTCAACGAAACTCATGGCATAGTTGAGCACAATTTTGCTAGAACCACGCTGAGGTTCACGCTGAACGAATGGTTTGGTTTGATGGTGGCTGAGGCGGCGAAATAGCAAATCGCATTTCAGTTATGGAAACCAATATTTATGCGAATGGAAAGCCGTAGACGGAGACGGAGAGGGAGCGGGGAGCTGGAACGCTTTATTGCATTGTAGTTGATGTTTGTAGTGTCTGTTGTTGACTTAATAGTGTTCGATTTCAAGGCCAAACAACAACAACAACAACAACAATACACAAAGTGTGTGTGTGTGTGTTGTTTGCATATTTGAACCGTTTAATGGAAATGCCGACAATGGGCAACAAACTTATGGAGCTCAATTTCTATGTGTGTTGGGCAACAGCCTAATAGGCGTCCATAAATTAGCTCACTTAACTGCTCCACTGTGAATATTTATATATATGTTTATATGTACATATTTATTTTTATATCTTATTTATTGGCGAAATACCCAATCTAAGATTGAAAGCATAAAGCATGTATAAATTGCAGAACAAAGAGAGGGTAAATTTAACTACAGTAAAGTATTCAAAGCAAATGAATGCATTCAATCACTTTAATGCAGTGATGGGCACACACACATATTTTCACAGTTTTCACACGCATACAAGCACAATTTGCGTGCGCTGCAGCGAAAAAACGAAGTCCGATCAGTACAGTGTACGCTGCAAGTTAACGGTTACTCATTGTGCTTATTATTTATTAATAAATAATGCTGTCTTGAAAAATATTTAACATTGCGACAAAAAATAAAATTGCAAATCAAGTATTGCGCTTTGCCATCTTCATTTTCTTTAAAGAAAAATTCATATTCCCATTCGAGCATAAACATTTTGGAGTGCACTGTAAAAAATTAGTTTTCTTGCTAATGCACTGCCTTTCAATAGTTCGCCTTCAACTTAGTCTAATGCATACTTCGGCACGACAAACGACGACGAACGAACAATCGTGTTCTAAAAATAGCTTCGGCGTCTGCCCATCACTGCTTTAAAGTGAATTATTATAGTGAGTTCAGTTTGAATAGTTTCCTTTTTTCGCAGTATGAATGAATTATTAATGAATGATTATCGTTTCGAATTTACACAAACTTTGCCAACATGCCTGGAACATAAAACGCTTAAGGCGGTCGAATAATTCCCCAATGACTGTCAAGCCCTACATATCCACCATTTCTCCATTCTACTTTCCTCTCCCTTTCTCTTACTTCCTCTCTCTTCCTTTTTTCTCTGTTGTCTGAGAGTTGAAGCGCCACATACGTGGAATGCAATAAACCTACGAGATTCGAAACTTGAATATACAAAATATATCCTTTCCATTTTCACATTTTCTTTAATGAATTTTGTAAGAAGTATTTTTTATGTAATTTGAAAGTTAATTTTATGTTTTTAATATCTTTTATTCTTTCAATCTTTCAATCTGTATATGGATTAGAGATCTCAATTCGAAACATAACATATAAAGCTGATTTCACTTAATCGATAACAATAAATCGATTAACGATAACAATATCTAAAACATTAATTTAATTCGCTGTAAATGCATGTGCAAATAGACGAAAGATTAGCGTTTAGAGTATCTATCAGTCGAACTACCTTAACTATAGTATTTTTTTTTTTTGCTGCGGCGTGTGGCATGTAAGGTATACCCAAATTCACATGTACATATATGTATGTATGTATAGGTGGTTTATGTTTTAGCATTTTCAGTGTTTTGGTAATTTTTCAATTCTCCCGTGTGACCGTTACTTACAGAAAAGGGGGTGTAATGGGGGGGGGGGGAAATGGCGGGTGACCTTTCGGTGGTTGCTGGTTGCTTTTTACTACAAATTATTGGCGTTGCGCGTGGCACGTGAGCGTGGCACTCTCAAGTTCCCCTCCCTTTGGTTTGGTTTTTTTTCGAACTGCTCGAACGACTCTTTAAGCTATAACCAGAGCCACCCACACGTTGGAGGGGTGAGGAGGGGGGCTTGCTTTACTGTAATTGAATTCGCATTGCTGTTTCTGTTGTTGTTGTTGTTGTTGCTGCTGTTTGCAATGAATGCGATTGCTGCGTGCCACGCTTAACATTTGAGTTTTTGCTCTTTGGCTTTTGTAATTGGCCGCCAGGGAGGGAGCATTCAACGATCCATCTAACCAAGCTGCTTGGCTTTGGTATGGCTCTGGCCGTGGTGACAACATTAGCAAATTGATTTCCACAGACTTTCAATGGCCGTTGAGAACATTGATGGTTGTTGTTGTTGTTGTTGTTATTGTTGTTGGCATTGAGGCAGCATCCACATCCCGCATCTGTGACAACGACTAAATAACTCAAGGCCCGCACACTTGGCACACACACACACACACACACACGTCCTTCCCCTCCACCACCCCACTTCGAAACTTTCTTAGCGACGCCGCCCACATCAAAAAAAAAAAGACCAGACGACGCGGCGTTTACAAAGCAACAACAACAACAATTATAACGATAAGCAAAGCTAGCTAAATAAATATATATACTATATATATGTATTTGTGTTTGTATATGTATGTGTACATCTGTGTTATGGCCAGCGACATGAGTCCATAAATTGTGTAAATGTAAATCTCAGATTTTTTTTGTTTTTGCTGTTGTTTTTGTTGTTTTTGATTATTTAAGGGATTTTTGTGTTGTATTTTTATTGTTATTATATTTATTTTTGTTGGAAAAAATTTGATTTTATTTTATATGAATTTATAATTTGCCGCAACTGCAACTTTTGTTTATGCTTTTAAGTGGCCCTGAGATCTACATTCCAACAGCTTGTATCTGCTAGATACATTTCGTTTTCTATCTATGTACGCCGAAAGTGGGCGGCCGGCTGATCTGACTTATTGTGTGCGACTAATTGTGTTGCCTCACGGAAGTGCTTACACAATTCTCTCTCTCTCTCTTCTGCCACACTAACTGACATATTTTGGCCATTCGGCCTATTGGTGAAAGGCGCAGCAGCAGCAGCAACATCTAAAACAGAGGCGTTGAAATATTTATGATAAAAGTCAGCTACAAAATGCAGCAAAGTATTTTTTTTTTTTAAATCTTTTTCGTTTCGTTTCTTTTTGATGCTGTTGCAGCAACAGCAGCAGCGGCAGTGGTTCACCATACAATGGAAAACAAAAAGCTGCAAAAACTACAACAAAAGCAGCAGCAACAACAAAATATGAAAGTGCAACAGCAGCAGCAGCACAACTAGCAACAACAATCAAAAAGCGCAATACAGCAGAAACAAAAAAAACCTGCCGAGCAACTTTTACGTGGAACGCATTGTGGATGCCGTGGATGCTATTCACCGACGGCGACAGCAGCAGAAAATAGAAACGGTACCCCCACCACACCCAAAGCACCAAAAAACCACAACAACAATATGCAGCGGTCCAATGCAAAAGCTACAACAACAACGAATGCAAAATAAACATGTGGTTGGAGAACAAAAAAGAGAACACACGCAGTTTCGCTTCCAGCGGTTAATTAATATACCAATAAGTGTAACAAGAAGAAGAAGAAGCAGCAAAGCTGACGTCATTAGCTATGATCATTGTTAGAGAAGGATAGACAGATATAGTGTGTGTGGATTTTAAGCTAAGATCTCAATATGGCAGCTTGTTCTAATTAGAGCTGTAACCAAAAGCTTTCAGCAATCGTTTCTAGGGTGTCAACAAGGGAGAAACAACAGCAACAAGTTGTCATAAAAATACCAACAAAGAGAACAGTAAGGGAGAGAGAAAGAAGGAGAACAGCTGAAGCAACTGTTTAATTTTCTCTACAAAAAAATTTCATTCATCAACTTTATTAGTATAATTTAATCAGAGCTTAAAGAATATTTATGATCCCAACAACAACAACAAAAATGACAATAATAATAATTAATTGATACTTTCACGTTGTTCGATTTGCATATGAATAACATTCAGAAGAAATACAATAATCGGTGGATTGACGTTTATTTAGCTTCTACTCTAGTGAAAAGATTTCTTTGAAGCGGTTAGACTAGCTGGCATTATACATAAAATGATTGATCTAAGATATATAGTTAACTTATTGCAAGAGATCCAATTCTCGCTATACTTTAATTGTGCTAAAATCATATTTTAATTCTTAAGAAGTTTGTTGTTGTTGGTCGCTAGGTCAAGTTGCTGTACCGTTAGCCGCTTTCCCTCCTCCACTAACCACTCCTCACCTGCCGTGCCTGCCTGCCTCTGGCATGCTTTGCGCTATCTAAAGCGCATTAATTAAGCGTTCTACCTTAAGAAATTATATTAAAATACTTTCAATTTGAGTAAACAAACAAATCAAAGAATTGGGGGAACAAAAAAAATTCATAATAATAATAAAAATTGGTTGGAAAAATAAAAATTTTTTATTTTAGTAGCTTACAACATTTTTTTATTACTATATTTTCTAAGTGTTTTTACAGAGCTTTAAATAAAAGCGCAGTTGTTGTTGTTGTTGGTTTTGTGTGTATGTTTTTATGTTTGTTGTTGTTATTTTAACGCCTTGGACTTGTTGAATCATCGACAACGACGAGCATAAAAAGCCATTTGAAAGAAATATGATGCACACAAACACACACACACACATCAAGATACACATGGACCCACACATAGATACAATCCACAGAGCAGCTGCTGCTGCTGCTGTTGCTACTTAATGCTGCGGACGGGCAATGTTGCAATAATTATCAAGACCCCCAGACCCAAGATCCACGAATACAAATGCCAGCTACCTCACCCTCCCCTCCCTCCTCTCTCAACAAATGCCTCATGCCTTTGACGGTTGCCTAGCCCAACGCAACTGTAAAAGTTCAACACAAATATCTGACGACGACGTAAACGTCGACAGCGACGCCCGAAGTTACTCATTTGCAATGCCAATGCTGCGTGTGGAATGTGCGAGAGCACGTTCCAATTCTCTCTCGCTCTCTTTGTTTAACATGATATCTGTAACTTGTTCTCTGTTGTTGGCATGATCCGTTTGCTCTCTGCTCTCGCGCACTTCACGTTTTGCATTCCAAAAAAAAAGGGTGTCGTTGGGTCAGTTGCCGCCGCCGCCCCCCATGTCGTAACTTTAAAACAGTTGTAGCGCTGTTAGCTGGTGATCAGCGATTAACCGTTAACCGTGTAGTTCAGAAGCAGCAGAAATATCATTTCAATAAGCAGAGAAAAAAAATCAACTGAAATTTTCACTGAGATCAATGCGTCGATTACAGCTGAATTGAATTAAGCTTGTAGTGCAACTACACGGATTAATCACTGACTAACCATTCAAATGTTATTTGAACGATAGTTATCCAGACCTCGAAACAAGTAATCGGCACTTAAAGCCACTTTATTAACTAACTAACACACACACGAAGCCAACTTGCTTTACGGTATGCACACAGAATCCACAAGATCCACAGGGTCTAACACCAAGCCGAGGGACAGTTACAGTTATATGTACCTTTAACATAGCGGTTACGGGGGCGATTGCAGGTTGCACATTGCAAGAGACGATGCCAAAAGGCAGGGGGGATTGGTTGACTGATGCTCGGTATCTGATTACATTTTGAATGCTTGCAATGAACCAGAAAATTTTGCTTTGTGCCGAGATTCGTTCGTGCTGTGGCCGCCGCATTACAAAAATAAAAAAAAAAAATATCAAAAAATATGACCTGAGTCCGGTCCAGGTGGACTGTGGACTGTGGACAGTGGACAAAACGGACGGTCGAAACAGGTGCTGGAGTTTTTTGACTCTCTGCTCCCCAAACTCATCTTGTCTTTCACGTCTTTCTATCATACTCCCTACCACTGTCTCTGTCTTTGTTTGTCTCGTCGGTCTTTGGTTTTGTCATCCACATTGGCTTTGTCTGGCAAGCGGCGCATGTAGTGAGAGAGAAAGAGAGAGTAATATAAGACGAAGGAAAAAAATATGTGCAATAGCTGCTGGCAAAGATTTGCGACAACAACGAGATGAAAACGTGACTGGCAACAAGTAAAAGCATCGCGCATCAGCTCCTGTGATGGATGAAGAGCGGCAACAGGGTTTTGGCAAAGCATAAACTACGACAATTACAGTTATTTTATGAGTTTGCAGAGCATAACATAAACGCAGTCGCCGTCGATGTGGCTGTCGCAGTTGGCGTTGCAGTCGACGTCACTTCATTTTGCAAAGAGAGCGGAAATTTAATGAGCAGCAGCCGCACCATTCCCTATTTCCGCCACCACCTTCCCACACGTCGTGGCATGTGTGTGTGTGTGTGTGTGTATGGTGTAATTGCAACAAACTGCGTTCCATCAAAATTTCTCTTGAGGCACACTCTGCTTAACTTGGCTCGGCTCGGCTCTAGTAATTATGCATTTAGCTGATTATTAGGCGCAAAAAAATAGTTTTTTGTTTGGTTTTGTTACTGCAGCAATTTGCAAATACCAAACTGGAGCAGCAGCAACTTGCAACAAGCTTTTGTGGTCATTTAGAGCGCAGCAAAACGAGCCGAGGTTTTTTGTTAATGATCGAAACGCGTGCTCCTGAACCATATCCTAAATATTCCTAACTGAAAATATGCTCATTTTGCATTTGAGTTGCTTCTAAGGGGAATTTAGCTTTCTGGTGTTAAATATTGCATGGATACTATTACTGCTAATGCACTTAGAACGGCAGAAAGCTCAAATGGGCTTTTCTTGTATATTAAAGTGTTTTCCAACACTGATTGTTATACTGAACCAAGCTACTAAGAATTTCAGCCACAGCTCCAGCAAGGCACTTATTATATTAAGGGCTATGATAAAGTAATGAGAAATGTTGTATATTTATTCAAATTTGGGTTGTTGTACAACACTGTAAAGACACTAAGAGTAATCGGTATAGAACAGATAAATATATTTTGCTAAATTTGTATTGAAGTTTGATGGAAGACCAATTAACAGTTGACATTGTAAGTTACTTGTCTGAAACCGCTCAAAAAATACTTTCATAACGATAACTTATCAACACTGATATTACACTATTAGAGCGTTTAAACTAATGTGAACATGAAAATATGAGAAAAATTTGACTTTTGAACGTGTTGCAGAATAAATAAATAGACATTTGGTTTTTTTGTTTGCTGTGTTATGCAACACTGAAACGATAAAACAACACACGTCAAAACAATCAACGTAAAGCATAAATTTAATGGCCAAAGCTGGAGTCCTGTGGCCCTATGTTTATTTATTGACTTGGCTTTATCAAAACACCAATTGTGTGTCTGGCCAAAACCAACTGTTGCCAGGTTACGCCATTACTAGCCACCCACAAAGACACCAACACATAAGAGTCGAGTAGAGTTGAATAAAGTGGAGTAGAGAAGAGAAGAGAGGCAAATCAATCGCTGTAATGACCCAAATGGGACTTTGTTTCGCTTCGTGTGGCATAATTCATGGCTGCTTTATACACTCCATATAATAATATATAGCAACAATAGTGAAGTGTGGCAACAATGCGAATGGCTGCCACAATTGTTGTTGTTGTCCCATATGGGCCGTACGCCGCCTGTCATTGTTGCCACCATTTGCGGCAATTTTCTTTGGTTATTTTATTTTTGATTTTTTTTTGTATTCAGTTTTTTTTTTTAAATTTTCTTTTTTACACAACGCCCTTTTCCCATAACCTTCTCTCATCCTACCCTTACTTCACACCCCCTCCTCCTTTAAAGCACCACCTATCACAGGTCCTCCCGTCTTCTCCTCCTTCTTCCTCTTCTTCTTCTTCTTCTTGTACTACTTTTGTTTGTTCCTTTATCGCCTTGTTTCGTTGCTGTTCGTTTAATTTTATTGCCTAATTTTCAACTTTGATTGCCGGGCACACAACCCGCAGATGCCACACCTCTCACCCCGCACCACCTCTCTATTCGTTTGTGCATCACTTTCACGCTCGTTGACATTTATGTTTTTTGTTTTTTTGGATTGTCTTTGTTTTGTCTTTGGTTTGTTGCCTGTTTGTTGATACAATATCCATATACATATATTTTTCTCACTTTTTTCTTCGGTTTTTTCCCCTCTCGTTTAACATTCAATTTGAGCCCGCGACATAATCAATTTTTATATTTATTTAGCATTTTTATGTTGCGGCAAAGTTAATGAAACCAGCGCCCACTTCTCGCCCAATTAAATGTAAGTCTACCCCAAAAGCCACAACAAAAAATAAAACATAAAAAAAGCATTTGACTTTTTTTTTTAAATGCAATTTGTAAAATTATGCGGCAATTAACATTTTGAGTCCAATTTAACGAATCGAAAAATTTCAGTCTTCAAATTTTTTTTATTCTTGTGTGAAGTTTTTTTTTACTTCTTAAGAACATAATAAATAAAATATTGTCTACTTTTTTTTTAGATACTTTTTAGCTTAAGAGGTTGCTTTATTTATTATATTTTTAAAACTTAAAGAATTGTATCAATAAGGAAAAAAAAAGCCATCTAACAGAGCTCATCTTCTATAGAAGAAAGAATACGAGTTAGATCTGCCGATTTTTGAGATTTTCCATCATTTTCATTCTCATGCTCAACTTTTTTTTAATATAGGGCGATTTAATTCCTCCACCAACTCTTCTAATTCTAGATTTGAGAGTGATTGGTCATGCATGTTTACTGTTGTTACGTCTTCGAATCCCCATTCGCGTGTAAGCCTGATAAGGTGGTCTTCAATGTTTTCTATCTCTTCTACACATGCACCTTGTATAAATCAAGGCAAATAACATATATCAAAACAATATAAATTCTTTCAATCTATAATGCAAAGTGGCTCAACACTTTGCGCTGATGTGGCAACGCTCTAAGTACGCTCTCCGTAGATGAGCTTAAAAAGTCAATGGATTTTTTTTGTGCTTTTGAATTTAGTTTTTATACTTCTTTTTGGGTTTTATTTGGCAGCACTTCCGCTCGCGAAATTTCGCGTGATTTTTCTTTCCTTCTTTTTTTTAATACTCTTCTTTTGTAACGTTGGCGACAACAACATCTACAATGATGATGCTGATGATGATGAGGCTGAAGCAATTGTGGTTGCCAAGAGAGAGACAGAAAGAGAGAGAGAGAGGGGTGGGGCGAGGGTAGCGACGCGATGTTCTTTCATATTTGAACTGTCAGACAGAAACTGATTGAGCTTCAAGTTCGTCGTTGTCGTTGGCAACATTTAATCAAGCCAAGAAGCCAAGTGGAAGACGCCGCCAATATAAGCGCACTGAATGGGTTAGTGGGGAGGGGGAATGTAAAAGGAAGTCCAGCAGCTAACAACAAAGCAAACTGTTTGTTGTTTCTTGCTGCTGTTCGCGATGCTAATGATAGTTCATAGATAGTGCTTGAATTTGGTAGACGTGAGTGCGTGGCACGCAAGAAGTATCTATAAGATACACACAACACAACACAACGGATACTTTCAAACTTGGTCGCATTTTTGCGGGGGCGCCAATGGCGTCGAACTCGGAAAAGATTTATGGCAAGAAGTATTTTGTTTTTGTATTTGTTTATGTTTTAGTTAAGTTTTTTTTAAAGTGTTGGCGTTGTGCTCTCAAAGAAACAACAACAACAATGCACCTGCATCTTTCTGCAGATGTTGCTCTGTAGCATTGACAGCGAATGGGCCGCGCCCAATTCAGCTTTATGCGCCCACGCCAACAGAAACAGGTGTCTATATATAGAGTTATTATTATTATTATTATTAATTAACTGACTGGTTTTGGCATTCGAAGCGATATTTCGCTCTTTATGCTCGATCTTATGCCAGCTAATGGCTTTTAACATGGGCTGCTGCTGCCGCTGCTGCTGACAGCAACATGTTGCTCTTGCTGTTGCTGTTGTCCCGTTGTCGTTTTGGGTCAGGTGAATGGAAATGGGTTTGGGCGAATGCCAAGTGGGCTGGCCGCTGGGTTGTTGCGACAAAATCAGTTATCTTACAGCAACTATTATTGCTGAAGTGCAGACAGATTTAAAGGAGTGCAATGGATTGCAGCTAAGCGAATTGGGATGGGTTAAGAGTGTTGGAAAATGTTAAGTAAGAAATCCCTGGTGAAATTTTAGTCCGCTGAAAGCAATTCCACGCGGAAGCTTCAACGGTGCCACAGAACTCCGAGTGATTTAATCCTTTTTAGCATTTTCACCAACCTACTCGGACCTGTCTGCTAAGGGTTGACACCTGCCCAGATTAAATAATGGTTTTTCTGATTTTCTGCATAATCTAATACCCATTTCATTTATATTAAAATCAGTCAGTACGCGGATTGGTCTATGGCAGGGTGGAATGAAACTCAAGCGGAAGCTATTTCTGTGGCACCCTTGGGTACCGCTAGTCTTTCTAACCAAGGTCCTTAGAACGGTCTCATCCATACCACGACAACCTGACCATTCACAATGAACTAGGTGTTTCCTGGGTCAAAGAGGTTGTTAAGACAGCCAGCACTAGACACGTAGAAAAACTACAAGATCATCCAAAAACACTGGCGCACAAACTGCTGGACAAGTGTCAAGCAACCAGGCGACTTCGAAGAACCTACCCACTTGACCTCTCCATGGAAGATGAGGCTTAGAATTCCCAAGACCCCAATCCCCTTTCCCAACCGCCAATTCCTTCTTACCCAACAAATTTAATCATTGTCCTACAGGACAGCTTTTAAATAACATAAAATTATTGCTAGCAAAGCTCAAAAGAAATGGCATTACTGCCTGACATAAAATAAATTAAATATCACCGATTTATCCGCTTAAACGCTTTTAAATTTTGCCATTTGTGCGGTAAACGATTCATATTTAATAATCGTCACATATAAAAGAAATATTTATTGCTAAATAGTCAATAGGGTCAATAAATTTGTCATGTAACTCATGTTGTAGTTTTTCAATCAACATTTCAAATACATTTAAGTGAAACAACAGCTATCTCTCTCTCTCCATCAGCAATGATAAACGACGCAATTGACACAGTGTTGAGCCAAGAAAAAAAAAAAAGTTTTGTAATCGGTTACAAAATAGTTTCAAGTGGAGACGCTGTCTGGGGAGTAAGAGGAGCTACGGGGGAAGGGGACCGAGACCACAAGCTTTGATAAGGCAGGTGCAAGACGGAGCTGGGTTAGCTGAGAGAAGTAACGAAAACGAAAGTCAATACAAGTTGCCTGCGGCTGATAAAAACTTTTTTGGGGCAGCGGCAAGTATGAAGCAGCAGAAAGGAGATGCGGAGGTGGCGGGGGCACCTATTTGTGTTGCATTTGCTGGCAATTTACAGTTGCTGTTGGCAGTTGTTTGCTTTTTCGTGCGGCCGGCGGCAAACGATTTCATTTGACTTTTGCTACGTTTGTCGCTGTTTGCTCAGCGATTTGTGTAGATACAATTTTGTACATCGCATAGATAAACAGCATAGGGGAGGGTGCGGTGGGTTGCATTTTTGGGAGCACTGGTCTATAGACAAACAAATTACAAACAAATTGTCGTTTGTCAATTGCTCCTAACACAGAACTAGAGACAGAGAGAGTAAACAAAACTTTTCTTGCATTACGTTTATATTCTGCTATCGCTTTGGGTTGGTGGGGCGGTAGGCAGAAAAAGAAGTCGAACTTTGGGGCAACATTCATTGGCAGGTGGCAGCCCATGGGTCGCATGGGTCACTGGCCATTGGCCAAAGCCAAACACTGGACTCGAAACTGTCACTTAATGTGTCTTCTTCGTTTTTTGTTTTGGGAGTTTTGGTAGTTCTGAGCTATCGACAAAGCAATGAAGCGCTGATAAGAAAGATAAATTTCGAATGTGCTGGACTAACTGTCTGGGCTCTAGACTAGAGAGGAGTTGCTATGTACTGGCTGTATCTTGAATTGTCATTCATCTATCTGTTGGCAGTTTTGAGCTTGCAACAATCGCTAGTTAAGTAATTCAATATTAGAGTAAGGAACCAATCAATCTTCAGCAATTTTTTACTGTATAAACTGAAGTTAAAGATTCCTTTTTTTTAACTGTTCTTAATATTTGTAAATATTTTCATTAAATTATACTTTATTCATGATAGTTTATGAGAGATTGTGTAAAATTTCGTCAAATAGGTGGAAAAAGTTAATTCCAAAAGATGGTCTATTTCCAGTTCTGGCTATGTATCCTACCTGATTTGTTGGAGAAAAACTTTTCTTAGTCGAATTTTCAATTCATTTTCAACCCCATAACCACATCAAGTATATAAAATTGTCTTTTATCAAAGTTTTCCTATCAAGTTGATTTCATTTAAAACTCGTTTATGGAGAAATTTGAATTGTTTTAAGTTATTCCCAAGAGTTTTCATTATACTATAATAATAATGACATGCTGCTCATGACTCTAATAATTTCACTTCATATTATGAAGTGCCGCAGTTTAAGCCCCCCACAAAATGATAATGACAAATTCTTCGTTTTACGTTTTGAGTGCAATTTGCCAGAAATTGTTTTTTGTTGGATTTTCTTCACATTTTTTGGTAGCATCAAATTTTTTACATGGTTAGCGGTTCTTTTTCTTTTTTTACTTACGTGAGCAATGTAGAAAAAAAAAACTTTTTATGTTTCGCGAGCTATGCAAATTTGTTTGGATTCTTCCTTCTCTGTTGCGCACTCGTTCTATCTCTGTTTGTGTTTCTGTCACAGTTTGACTTTTTGTTGCTGATGTTAATTTTAATTTTGTATTTTGTATTTTGTATTTTGTTTGGGGGACAGTTCGTTGACGTTTTGTGTAAATTTATTTAAAATGCAACTTGCTGCATAAATTTGCAATTCGTTGCTGTTGCATTTTCATAGCGCTGACTAAAGTATAAACATATGTACATATATAGTATATAATTCGTTTGTGGTTTTGAATTAAAACAAATAATGTTAAAAATAAACGAAGAAATGCGATAAGTTCATTTAATTTTGCGTTGCGGGTTTTCAATGTTTTAATGTTTAATTGCAGTTTTTGTTGTTGTTGTTGGCATTTGCATAATGAACTCAAGCGCTCACTCAATCATTGCATCCACTCATTCATTCATTCAACAACTCGCTCAAGCTGTTGTCATGGCAGCTGTTTTTTCACTCCTCTCCTCTACACTCCCCACATATTATCCCAGTTTTTTTCCCCACCCGCACTCATAATATATGCATGTAAATAAAACTGAAATTTACCCAAGCGTTCAGTGCAAAACAAATTGAATAAAAATAAATTAAAAAAAAAAAAACTATAAGAAAATTGTTGCAACGCTTTTACGATGAGAAATATACATGGTTTTTTTGAACATAGAGTAGAGATTTAGAGGGTGTTGCTAAAAGAAAACATATTGGGAAAGAAACAGTCGTGTCTAAATATAGGGAACAATTAAAAATTAAGAATTTAAGTTCTTTTTACATACAAAAAAGAACTGAAAAAGTTAACAACTTTTTTTTAACATATTGAATTACATTTATTTTTTTTTTACAAATTTATTCCAATAAACTCTAGCATAAAGTTACATAAATGTATATTTTGAGATACAACCTAGATATTGTGAACAGGTCTTGCAAAAACAAGTTCACGATAGCCAGATATGACTGTATTCGTTTTCTTATTAAATCAAGTGTCTTCTGAACCATTTCTACTTTAAACACAGGGTATTTGCTCGTCGCGTCGCTCTGAAATGTATTGTCATGTTTCTTTTTGCTGCATTTGACAGTTAATAAACCGCAATGGCCGCTTAACGGTGTGTCTTATGCAAGTGTCAAGATTTACAGCTACTTTTCCTCGTAGATTCCTCCCTTTTCACCAATTCATTGATGATGTTTTTGTGTGTTGTCACATTTGTTGGTAAAATTGATTTGCTTATGATTTGGCATTAATGTTGTGCCAAAAAAATGTTAAATGAGAAAATATTAGAAAAAAGTGCCTAGATAAAAATGGAGATTGATAAATACTACATGTGTAAAGACACAGGGAGATATCGTTGAGCCTATTGAGCATTTTTCTAGCAAACACACACGCTGTGTGGTTTTTCACTTATTTTTAGAAAGTTAATCACATGTTGGGAGCACTTCGTTTTCTGCATTTAGAAAGATCTTAAAACTAGATCTTAAGTGTGGAACGAATGGATAACAACAACAGCAGTGGCTTTTAAGTACTACAAGTAGTAGAGAAAATGTTTGAGATAATTATCTGCTTAATGTAGTTGAACGTAATTTATCAAACAAGTTGTTAAAGAAATGTCGAAACTTTTAGTTATTTTAATGAGTGATATAAAATCATTTGGAAACACTTTCTGCTTGGGATACTATTATAATTTGTATGTAATTTGATCCATCATTTAAATTCTACCCCAAAATAAGTTCCACACATGGAATCCACAAAGTAAGGTCTCTTATAAATAAATAAATTTGTTGATTGATTATTAAAAGCACTCAATTGGCCCAATCTCTTAATAATTTCTGTGATAATTGATAATATTCAATCCATACAAAACTGCGTCAGAGTCAAAATTTGATTCGTTGGGGAGATACCATGCGACGGACGAAACAAACGAGTTAAATGACGTGACTCAGAGACTCTTTCCGTCTATCCGTCAATCTGTCCATATGACTCTCTTTTAGTCTATTCGTTTGCTTTTGATACGCTCCACTGCGTTCAGTGCGCGCTCCACATATCAAAAACTAGGCAAGTTCCACATGGTAGTTGAAAGCAATTTAAATATTAAAATATCCAACAAACAAAAAAAAGAAAACGAATCAAAAACTTGAAGTTTTATTTGCTGCAATAAATTTTGCATTTATTGCAAGAAACAAAACAAAACAGAACACAAAACGAAAGAAAAACACAATTCAGCACACACACATACACCAAACACAAACAAAACAACAATTCGGGCAGCGACCACGGCAGCGCTGCCGGCGGCAAAGGCAAAGCGCAAAACGCAAAATGCGGCTGCTAGCAAAAACAAACAAACAGCACCAGCACCAACAGCAGCATTGCCAACAACAACAACAACAAGAACGACAGCAATGACAACGGCAATGCGTTCCCTTTTTTTTTTTTTTGTTTTTTGGGTTTTCTTTGGTTATTTTAGTTAATTATTATGTTATAGTATTATATAACATTTGATAGTTGTCCACACTAATAATAACAGCAGAAAATATAAATGTAAAATAAGCAGTTGCTAAAACGCAGAGCAATTTGTAACAAATCGTATTTGGGTTTTGTCTTTTAGTTTTTTTTTTTTCATTTCTTCGCTTTATGTTTATTGTTTGCTTTGCACACAAACGTTAATTTTGATCGAATCGCCAACACACGCACACACTACAGCTACAACAACAAGAAAAACAACAAAACAAAAAATGAGCAACCGCACCGATGCGCTTACAAAAGTTACGTCCGTCGCCTGTGGAACGCAAAACACAACTGAGCGAACCGACGAAGCCGGCTGTAGCCGGTCGACGCCAGCAGCAGCAACAGCCGCAGCGACGTCGACAGCGAAGCTCGTGCTTGTGCTCGTGCGCTCTTCAGCGCTGCCACCCACCCGCTCACCTAAGTACTCCACTCACACACAAAACATGCAAACCCCAATGCACACTGTGCTCCTTTGACTATCAATGGAAAATTGCAGTGCTCGATGTTAAAGTTATTACATGTGGGCTACAAATAATTATGCACTTTTTTAAATAAGGTGTGCAAGTTTGAGATAAATAAAAATAAATGTGAAAAAGCTTAAATTTAATAATGCTTTTTACTAAGTATATTTGTGCTACCAAAAAATCAATAAATATAGTAAACTTTATTCCCTTTGTATGTTTATGATCAACTTAGTATAAGCATTATTTAATTGCCATTACATTGTTTTATTTTTTGACAAAGCTTACTTCTTTTGATTCGGTGTAAAGTGGTAGAATTTTCTTTACACATGTAATTTAATAGCCATTTTCTTCAAATTAAATAACTTTGGGGACAATGTGCGCCTTTTTGTTGGTGCTTTTTAGTTGATGCTGTGTAAGCAAGATAGAGTGTGTGGAACGAGTTGCCCGAGTTGGCGTTCATCGCAGTCGTTGTCGCTGCGTTGGCAGCTGCTGCGCTGCCCACATTGAAGTTAGAGCTATGAGTTATTGTTGGTTTCACTGTTGCTGCTGTTGCTGCTGCTGCTGCTACTGCATGCAAGTAAATTGCGCAAATCGCATGCGTTTTTCAATAGATGCAGATCGCTGGGCGTTGATTGCGTATGCGTGCCATATGCGTAAGCACACTTAGCTGTATTCAACTGGCAACTTTATACAACTAACAACTTGGAACGCATTGCAGGTCGCCTGATCAAAATCAACAAATAGCGAAACAACAACAGACAGCAACAAATAACAAACAATGCGTTCACATTGTTTTTGGTCAACCGCATTGCAGACGCGCATAAAACGCGTGCGTTTTATTTTTGTTTTCAACACACATGCGGGCAAAAAATTACAAAAACTTTTAAAAGGCCCCACTGCATTCTGTGTGCACTGTGCACACAAGTAAGTGTCGCCGTCCGCGCTCCCCCATACTCACCATACATATATATTTTTGAACATGTGTGCGCATTTACATGAGTAAGTCTAAGTATGTAACACTGTCACACACAGACTTGAGGATAAAAGTTTTCGAGTTTTTAAAGCCTTTTTAAACTTAATCGAGCTTTAGGCCTAGTCGCCAGTGATAATATGTACTACTTAATACAATATAGATTAATAATGGCTTCAATAAAACCGCTTCTATTTTGTTAGGCTGTGTAAAAAACGCGCCCAATTCTGCTGACGTCGCTGCAGCTGGCCAAAAAGCTCAGCGAAGCGTGAGAAGCAGCAGCAGCAGCGCCATAGGCAGCCACAGCGAGAGAGCGAGAGCTTGCTAGAGAGTGGGAGCAAATGAAGATCGGCAACCAAGGAAGTGGAACATGTGTGCGAGCGTGTGTTAGTGTGTGTGTGTGTTAAGCATTGTCATGGCAACTTGAACGCGGGAGAGCCCTTTGCCAAGATTTTATTCATGTTGTTGCTGCCATTGTTTTTGCCGTTGTTATTGTTGTTGTTACGGTGGCCTCGACCGATCAAGCGAGCGTAAACGTTCGACCAGCTGTTGCTTTGTTTTGACTTCTGCAGCAGTGTAAGCAAGTGGAAACAGAAAGGGAAAGAGAGCGAGAGAGAGCGAAAGCACAGGAATTGCCTGGAAGCAGACAAATCTGACAAATTGCCTAAGTGAAAAGGGAGAGTAAGGTAACCGCAAAATATATATGTATGTATATGTACATATATACATACATATAAATCAAAATTAATGCCACACAATTATTAATTAATGTAATTAATGTGGCGTTTAGGAAAGCTTTAAGCACCAGCGGACCCAGCCATTATGATTGCCACACACATTTCTTAGCCATTTTGCGATAGGGATTTTGGCCTTTAATTACAAATGCAAAGCCAGGCGCCGAGAGTTGGGGGAGAGAAAGGGGGACGACAGCATGTGCTCACAATTGCATAAGCTGTCCTGCTTTCTCTTTCTCTCTCTTTCTCTTTGGGCATATGCATATATTACACAAATTGAAAAACTATTGACATGCCACAGCGACAACCACCAGAAGACCAAAAAACAACAGCAACAACAACGGGTCCAAATCCTGTTTATGTGTGCGTGTGTGTGTGTGTGGCATTATCACAAGCTATAAATATTTATATGGAAATGTAATGACACTGTCCTTGCCTTGCCTCTTCCTACTCCCCCTTTCTTAATCCACCCTCCTCCCATAGAAAGTTTTGTCTCGAACGTCGCGCAATTAATGTCACCACATCCTTTGGGCCTTATTAATGTCCGTGGGTTGGTCTAGTCTGGGGTGATGTTGGCCCATTAATGTTTGCCCCATCACAACGGTAAAAACAATTAATTTGCCCATAATGCAATTTATATCGGTTTCGGTTGTGTTCTCTCTTACTTCCCTCTCTTTCTCTCTCGCTCTCTCTTGTTGCTTCACTTCATTGGCTTACGCATATCCTGTGAAACACATAGAATTCGGTTTTGGGCTTCAATTGCGGCTGCTTGGCCACATAATGTGCATATTTCTGGTTGTTGCGTTTGCTGCCATTTAAGGCCAAATGATTAATTATAAAACAAGGCAACAATTCGGCAAAAACAATAAGTTCAGGCAACAGCAACAACAACAACAACATTGTCGACCACAAATTATTTTAATGGCCATAAAATGCCTGGCTTACAACAACAAGGCAACAAAACCTCTAAACAGTTCTTGACAGATCGTTGTTGTTATGCATATATATATATTTGTGTGTAGACAAAGGACTTTAAGTCGCTAGCCACTTGTAGCTGCAGTTTTTAATAAAAATAATTGCACTAAAACCGTTTGGGAATTATAAGTGAGAAACTTCAAACTTCAATTGCAGGTCAGAGCGCCTCAGAGTAGGCAACAATTAACACACACATTGCCATACGTTGTTATGAGCTTCGTTATAGGTCTTTCTATAGTCTGGTGGATAAGGTGGACGTTGGCTACTGAATCAGGTTCTTAAATGTCCTACGCTTTAGTCTCCTTGCAACCTCACTAGCCAGCCGGCTCCGGTGTCGCTGCAAACGTGCGTTATATCTGATGGATTTAAGCCTCAACTAGGTTGTCCATGGTTTTCATTCTGAGGTCGTTGTGTAAGGTTGAGCTACGGACGTACCAGTCAGATCCAGTCGTCGACTAGTCCGAGACGCAATGCCACCAATCTGGGTACCATATCTTCAAGTCGGAGCAACCAAAGTTTTATACACCGCCCGTTTGCAGCGTTTGGCGTTAATCAGCCAGTTGACCTTGGCCAGCTTGCGCCGACAGAGCTTAAGGAGACCGTCAATGTGCGCAGAGTCTTCTGTTCAATGTGATCCCCAGGTACTTAACAGGATTCAGGGGACTCCCATCAAGCCAGTCTACCGGTTCACTTCCATATCTCAGAGTAAAGTTGACAGCCTGGCTCTTCAAAGCGCTGAGCTTGATGTTCCATCTGCTAGCCTTGCTTTCAAGAAGGTGGATGTACTCTTGGGCTCCGTCAGCAGCCTCGGCAGAGTGGTAAACTGCCATATCGTCTGCGTATGTGGCAATGAGAAATTTGCACCGTGTAGCGAGCCATACGAGCCATAGGATTTTAATGAACTTTTCAACAAACTCTCCTTTTGTCAGGCTTTAAGTTACCCAATATTTATGTAGCATTTAGCAGTTATATCTTGATAAGCCAATAAAGTTATTAAATCATAATAAATAAGATAAGATCGGTTACGGAACACCTAATATATGGCTAGATTAAAGTTAAACTTTTCCAGACATTTTCGAGGCAATGCAACTAGGAAACTAATTTGTTGATGACAATAACTAATTAAGTTAAAGTGAAAGTTGTAGAAATGGGTGGAAAAAATACTGAAAAACTGTTGAGGACCGAAACAAAATCAATTATTTGTTAATTTTTGATGCTGTGCTTTTCTGCATTTGAATTACTTTTGACATAATTGGGTAGTTTAGTTTGACAGGAACCACCCACGAGTAATAGAAGAAGAAGAAGAAGCATATCGTTTGCAGATAATCTGTGTATCTCAACAATACACACACACACACATGCACACACTGACAGAAAGCATTTGGCCATACTGTAAACAAGCTGTCAGTCCAAGAAAGTAGAAGAAGGAGAGATCGGAGAAGTGAATGGGAGGGGCACAAACTAAAACGAAAATGGGAAAAATCAGAAATGATTTTATTTGTTGCTACTGCTGCAGCTGCCTGTGGCATATGACTATAAAACTGAAGATGAGTAAAAATGATGCTGATGGGATTTGTCTACTTTGTTTTTTTTGCGTTTGCGTTTGGATTTGGTTTTTGGGATTTTTTTTCGGGACTTGTAAGTCAATTGTAGAGAACATGACAAGAACACAGCGCACTTTCTGATGGGTTTGAGAAGATGTCTCGGCGAAAATGCTGTTGACGGTAAGCTCGGATACAGATACAGATACATTTGTAATACTTACAGTAGATACGATCTAAGGAATATAGAGATGTATGTTGAACTCACCTGCAAAGAGAAAAAAAAGAGAGAAATTGACATTAATTCAACAACAAAACAAATAAAAATTAAAGTTAAACAAAATTCGGTTGCGTAAAATAATTAAAAACTTTGAGGCAAAAATTTTTAAAAATTCTTTTGATGCTCCCATTGGCCATTGACGGGGTCAACAGATTGGCATTCTAAAGGGACATACCTCACCCCTCACCCATCACCCACTGCCCACGGTCCACCAGCTTCAATAAAAGCTACCCATCCTTACAACTTGCAAGCAGCTTGAAAATATTTTTTTACAATAAAGACCCCAAAGAACATCGAGCCACAACAAGAACGAGGCCCCAAGGCGTATAGAGTGGGGGGGGGGGGGGTTGATAGACCTGAACTTGGACAGCACAGGACAACTGTAGCCTGTAATTAAATAATGCCCCAACTCCACTTCCGTGCAGCAGCATCAGAAACAAAAACAAAAACAAAACAAAAATGATACAAAAGTATCTTAACGGCATGCGGCGCCATTTGAGGCAAGCAGCGGACGCGAGGGGTGGAGGGGAGCTGTTTGCTGTCTGGCTAGAAAAAAACCAAAAAACAACAACATAAAAATGAAGTACGAAATGTGTGGAAGCGTAAGGGGAGGGGGGTCGAGAAGTGGCATGCAACACACGCGAAACTATTGCTCCCCTAGGATAAATTAATAAATTTTCAAGCGAAAGCTGCCACAGGGTCAAAAACAAAACAAAAAACAGCAAATATACAGAGACAGAGTGTGACAAAGAGAGGTGGAGAAAGAGGGGTCGAGGGAAGAAAGACAGCGCAACAAATAAACAAATAATAAACAAAACAAAACCCTTAAATGAAAAAAATAGTAGAATTATAAACAAAAATAATAAATGAAAGCTTCCTTGATGAAAAAAAAAAAAAAACAACGAATATGAAATGCTCTTACAGCAGATAGAAAGTATACTCTCTCCAAAGGAGCTGTACTGTACTCATACAACTTTTTGCCACCCAGCTATTCGATTTTAATGATACAAATATAATGAAGATGATGATGATGATAATGATGCTGATGGCCATAAGCGACACATTGTATGAATGGCAAACATACATGTTGTATACGTATTAATAAACAACAAACATACAGACATGTTCATACATGTAGTATGTGAGTATATTTATGGACGGGTTGTGTTGCAAGCAACTCTGAAATGATCAAATACGGCAAAATGGCAATTACAATTTGGACTTTCTCCAATCAAATTTGTGCACACATTGCGGACATCGAAATGCGACAAGCCGATACCAATAAAGAATGCAAACCAGGGATGCACAGTTTTGAAAATATATTAATGCATGTATTAGATCTAAAATTTTCCGAAACCCACAAGAAAAACACTTTGTAGAATGCTAGAAAATATGAACAAACCAACATTCCCAAAATTTTAAAAAATTTAAAAAATTATTATTTTGAAAAAGCCTAATATTTTAAATACCAGAAAATTGGGGAAAATAAGAAGTATTAAAATGGTAAGAATGCCAAAAAGTCTTATCTTAAAATAACTCAAACTAAACTGAGTTATTTTTCGAGGAAAAAATAATTTCATTTGGAATAATGAAAATTGCAAGCCCTTAATAAATATATTGTATAATAAAGTTGTTGGAAATTTAATAATAATAATTAGCAAATTAACTTAAACCAACTTAAGCTTTGTGAAACTTATTTCTAGCAAATTAACCAAACACGCATAAGTTAAGTAATCTTAAGCCAAGGCTTCAGAGCGTTGCCACATCATTTCAACTTTTTAAACCCCGGCACACACATGTGTGTGTGTGTGATTATGTTTACTTTGAGTGTGTGGCAAGCGTCATAACGCTTTTGGAGCAACTTTTGTGGTGCCTCCCCAGAGCGTTTGCCCCATGCCACAAACAACATCGCCGACAGCCGCCTTTTAACCCACTTGACACCCTACCATTTTCTTCTTACCCTTCCCACAACAATTTCCGCTTGTTGCTTGAACAAATGAAAACAATAAAACAAGTGAAAACGTTGCAATAGAACGCAACCGACTGCGGTATACTCTGCAACCAGTCTAAACCAATCTGCAACCAGGCCAAAGACAGTTTGATGTAGATCTTCAGCTATTTATCCTACCAAACTTTGTGACTCTAGCTCAAAAACTGTTGCATATATACGTCTTGCCCATTTTTAAAAGGGGGGTTTGGGGGGCATCCAATTTTTCGGGGGACATCAGTAGCTATCTTCTTAATAAATTTGATAACTCTAGCTGTAGGGATATGGGAAATATGTGGATTTATCGACTTGCAGTTATCGATTTTATCGATTTCCCACTGAAAGAAAAATATATTTGCAAAGTTTAAAGTCTCTGTCGACGGACATTGCACAAAACCAATAAACTCTTTATCTTTGGTATCGAGTATAGTAATTGTGGGCAATGCCATTTTCACACTGAGAAAGCGTCTTGGGTTAAAGAAAAGTCTTTGCAAGAGAAAATGTAAACAACTCGAACATTTCGCTAAAGTTTTTATATATTTTTGGTTTTTCATCTTTGCATCTTTGACCTCAAGTTTTAGTTGGCTATACGCCCTAACCTAAGCCCCATCCCGTACCGACCCTTTACAACTCCCCACTCTCTCCCCCCTTCACTCTATCTCTATGTCTCGCTCTCGCTCTCGATTTTGTTTTTGTTTGTCTTTGCCTTTGTCTTTGTCGTCCTCATGCGCCATTTAATCAAGAAAAACACTTTTTATTGTGCAAAATTATGACAATTGTTGCTGTTGTTGTTGTTGTTGTTATAATGATTGTTGGTTTTAGCTGGTTTGCTGCTGGTTGTTAATGTCAAAAGTGTTATTGTTATGCAGACAATTATAGCAAGCGATAAAAATGCTTCATAATGAGCCTGGCCAAATGAGAAAATATGTTTATTAGCCTCTCCCTCCAAAAAAAAAGGGAAGCCGTGAAAAAGAAAAAAGGATAACGACTTTGAAGCAATTGGCAACAGCTGCGACCTTTTGGCAATACATTTCCTTCATGTTCTTGGGCTTTGCTGTGCTGTGTATTGATCAAAGCCCAAACGATTGAAAAGTATTTATTTGTTTAGCCCACAACAGACATACACTTCACAGCAGCAGCGCCAACAGAAGATGCTTGCCACAAGAAGCAAAACAAAACCAAAAACATTCGTTAACAGGCAGAGAGTGGCAGTGTGGCAGGCAGGTGGAGTGGGTTGATCAGTGGCAAGCAGACTTCAACTGGGGCAACTAATAACATATGACAAATGTCAAGTGACAAGTTGATATGCGGCTCGCAACTATGCAACAGCTTCAAAATGTCATCCATCATATCAAAGCATCATATGATAGCATATAGTCGTCGTTCCTGATTGTGGTAAACGCATTGAAGAATCAATTCATCACATATAATTAGCGTTAAACAGAACATAGAAGAACTTGAAGATAAATCTAGCTTATAAATTGATTTCTAACCATAACAAATTGAATGCTCTCTGAATGTTAAGAATTGAAAGATTAAGAGTTAAAACCGTTCAGAATTCAAGGCGTGAAGTCAATGTGGATTGCGAATGATTGCGAATCATCCATCATATTTAGTTAGTTTTAAGTTTATCACACCTTTAATATAGATACAGTTTAAATGTTAAGCTTCCTTAATAGTGGGAATATGTCCGCATCGAGATTTCGACAATTTTCCAGTCTTGTGTTTGCGTTTATTCTAATGAAAATGTTAGATGATAAATGCTATTGCACGTGAAAAATCTTATTGCCATCAATAATAATCGATATTTATCGTTTAGGAAATCAAAATTTGAAAAAAAAGTTTTCTATATTAAATGTCGAAATCTTTCTCTGAGATTCGCGTGCTTGTACCGAAAGACAAACCTAATGTACATATACTATATCTTTATATATATGCATATCGAAATCAGAGATGCTTTCTTCTTGTATAACTTCATTAGACATTTTTAAATCGTTCAAGTTATAACCCACAATTCATTGCGTTGCTTCAACTAATGGAAAACTATCGTTAATCTCATTTATCTTGGTCTAGTAAAGAATGCAGCCAACAAAAGTTGCTGTTATTGGGGAGGGGATTTAAGAGTTGGTAACAGATCGATCGTGTTGTCGCTTTTGTTGCAACAATTTAATACAGTTTGCGGCAAGTGCAACAGTCTGACTTGACAAAAATAGCAATCTGGCGACTTGCTGTTACTGCTGCAACACGATGCAGTTCTTTGGCTTTTGCCTCAAGCTGCCACACGTTGCATTAAGTTGCAGTAGGCGCAGCATTGTCGTTCTTGTCGATCTTTTTTGCATTGCATTGCGCGTCGCCTGACCCATATTTATTTTTGGCATTGGTATTTGCTTGCATTTTGTTTTGTGGTAGTTTCTTTCGCTCGCTCTCTCTCTCTCTCTCTCTCTCTCTCTCTCTCTCTCTCTCTCCTTTATCATCGTTGGGCACTTACCGAAATGGAAAGAACTTTTCCAGAAAATGTCGTCCCAGGCTGGTTGTTGTCATTTTTGTTGTTGCTGTTGTTTTTTTCGCACTGGCGCCCCAACAACAAGCACAACGAAGAAGTGGAAGAGGAAGAAGAAGAAGATCACTTAACTGCACTTTTAGAGCTTATTGACTTTTCAGCCTTTGTGTGTATACGTATGTGTGTGTGTGTGTGTGCAAGTCGCAGGAAACGTTGTGCTGCAAAACTGCGCACAATGCAATTGAAAATACGCTTTAATTAAACTAATCTGACGTTATATATACACCATATATATGTATGTACATATATATTAACATTTATTCACAATGCACAACAGACGCCCACACACACACACACACACACACACACACTGATCGTTGCAGAAACTTGTTCTACATACATATATTTATGTAAATGGGCTTCTTTTGAACAGCTTTTCATTAAATACTAAATTTTAAACACAAAAAAAAAACTATATTTGAACAAAATTGTAAACAACAACAAATAATTGCAAAATAATGTAAGGCGACGACGCGTTTTGTTAGCGTTTTGTACGCGTTTTTGATCGCTCGTTAAATGCTTTCGATGCCACAACTATATAGTATGTGTATGTGGAAGTATATGTGTATGTGTATAAGTGCTCTTTACTACAGTGACTAATCATCATCATCATTCATGTAAGCTTTATAATATAGAGTATATCCCTATGGGCTTAACCATCTTTATCGTCAAATAAGTTTTAAGTCGTTCGGCTAATGGATAATTATTTAATCTGTTTTATATGTAAGTTGCTATATTTCAAGTATATGTTGGTTATAGCTAGGGATATGCCCAACCTATTGTTAAAATTTAGCAAGATTGTGAAATTTGCAAGCTAAAAACTGGCTGGAACTTTATGAAAAATCTGATTATGGTCCTAAAACCAGTATAGTTAAGACAACTGGATCTTATTATTTTTTCAACTATCGAATTTTTTACCAGCTTTCAAATAAGCCAGTAGCTATCCTTAAGAAAAACCCATTTAAACCCAATTCAAGGACAAAAGCTTTATGCTAACAATCCTAACTGATTTGAACTCTAGTCTGAACTTTAATGCTGAAAAAAAAGAGAGAACAACCACAGACAAAGTCATAGTACTGGTAGTAATAAAACAAACATTACATAAATTGCGAATTTCATTTTACTAAACTTTATTGCTGTTGTTGTTAAAGCAGCTTCTTCAGTTTTTTGTCGTTTAACGAAAAAGCAAAATGAAGAAATACAATAATAAAACTTTAGTGCTTTATTTTGTTGTTGTTTCTTAAGCTGTTTGCTCACTTGAGCGTTACCGTTAGGCTACAGGTTACAGCATAAGAGCGCAAAAAAGACAACGACACAGCAACATCAACAACAACTACAGATGAACAAAATGTTTGAGACTGGCGAATTTCGTTTATTTTGAATGAATCACAAACGATCTGCGCGGGTGTAGAAGAAGAGTACAAACGCACACACACACACACACTTATAATCGTACACACACTTCGATTATGTTGCGACCCCAACAGCAACGCAAGAGGCTGGAAGTTAGGGAAAGAACAACGACTGCGACGACGACCGAAGGCGACCGACGACGAAGACCGAAAACAATGCGACGCCCGTTCGCATTGAAACTTTGATGTTGACTGACTGAAGCTGAAACTGATGCGGCGCCTTCAGATCCAATTGCGCACTCAACACAGAGAGCCAGAGCGAAAGCAGGAAAGAGAGAGCAAAAGCGAGTGAATGCTGGAATTAGAGAGAGAGTAAATATAAGTGCAAAGCTATTGCCGCATGCGTGCGAGCAGGAAGGAGGCTGGAGGAATTGAATTGGAAAAATTGGAAGTGGCAAACTTTTATTCTTCTTTCTGTGTTTTTGTTTTTTGTTCAGCATAAACCGCAACAACAACAACAACTGACTGAGTCAGTCCACAAAACTGGTGGTAGGTTCAATCAACTGCAATTTAGTCGCAGTGTGGCAATCAAAATCGATAAGCGAATGGCAGCCGCAACAGCAGCAGCAGCAGCAACAACAAAAACAAAATGCAAATTAATTAATTAGCCGATGTGCCGCATGTGCAGTAAATGGAAAATGCAATTTCGCATCATCAGAGAAATAGTTCCAGTTTCAGGTATCCATCCTCACCCTCTCTTCTCCACCAAACCACTAAATAAGCTTGCACAGCGATTTTCTCTTGACGCGCGCGCGCTTTTCACTGCGAAGGCGCCCGCCCGGTTTAGTCTGGTTTTTCCGCGATTGGCGTTTGTCCTCCACCTGCCACAATACTTACTTGCTACTTGCTGCACTAACCATGCAGTCGCATGCGGAAATGTGTGAAAGAGAAAGCGCATATAATCCAATAAAAGCAAAGCAAAGTGCCACACACAGAAAGCAGCAGGCGTAAAGGTTTCTTTTGTTATTGTTGTTCTTGTTGTTGTGATAAAAAAGTTGACGGCAAGTGCAACAGCACGGCCTAGAGGCATGTGGTAAGGTGAAACCCGTTGCGGTCTCAATAGGAAACAAATAGCTCAACAAAAACAGCAAGAGAGCGAGTAAATGAAAGAGAGAGAGAGAGAGAGAGAGAGCGAACCATTGATCGAAAGCTGAAGCGAAACTAAAACTGGCAACTGCAACAAGATCTCTCTCTCTCTCTCTCTCAGCATGCAAAAAAATCTCCAATGCCAAGTGTTGAATGTGCAACACAAGAACCTCAACACACAGCTCACATCAACAAATTGCAACAATTGCGGCACATGCCATTTGCGCAAGCCAGACATAAAAACCCCGAAACATATAATTCGATTTATTTGTTATCCATTAATGATGTTGATTAGTTTTCGAAAATAATTCGTATCAATCGTGGCCCAAAAGTGCTATACAAAGTGCAATAAGTTGACTCATGAAACGGTTTTAATAGTCTTGCAGGCCAATTTTGTTGTTTTGTCTTTTTAAATCAAATTTAAATGCAATTTTTGGGAACTTGCACAACACAGCAACCACGCAACGCCACGCCCATCGATCAGCGCATCCAAAAAGAGCGAAAAAAAAAAAACAAATAATACGAAAGTTGCAACATTATTTAGCACTTGGCACTTGGCAACAATAATAAGTCTCGGAAAACTACTAATAGGTGCTTAGCGAAGCCAACTAGCCATAAAAGTGATAGACATATTAACCCAGTACTCCACATTTCTCTTCAGCTCAGCGACGACGCCGACGACGACGACGACAAAGTAGCAATTTTCAGCTTAGTTGCGTGTGGGCGGGCGTCGGCGCAAGTCAAAAACGGGAGGGTGGTGTGGGGCTGTGAAATGAGGGTTGGGTATATTGGTATACAAGTGAAGCATGCATGCCAGACACGCGAATGCGATAAAAACCGATGCCGGTTGCTCTGACGTCGACATTCAAGTTGGCGGCGGCAGCGTGGAAAATTTAGTGGCAGACACTGCAACAACAAAACAAGCAAAAGTGGCTGCTGCTATCTGCCCTCTTGTTGTTGTTTGTGTGCTGCTTATTTACGACACGACACTGCGATCCCTGTAACTACTCTTAGGCACACCCCCCTCGGCAAGTTTCCAATACACTTTGCAAAAACGAAAAAACCTTTTTTGCATTAAAAATTGAAAAACTGGTTTATGACCTGGCTAACTTTTGGTACGTGCACTGAAAAGTTAAAAAAAAAGCTGTTGCATGCTTTTAGGCTGAAAGTTATCAGCCTGCTTAGATTATTATATTTGTTCTTTTTGTTTGGGCTTGGGTTGGCTTGGTTCTGGTGTTTAGTGTATTTGGGGTGCGGTCACATGGCCACGCGCTTTGCCTAATGGCAAGCTGATCGCTTAAGCGGCTTAGCCCAGAGAGTAGGGCAAGAGTGGGCCGTATTGGAGGGCGGCAGCATAAGCAGCTTCAACTTTGCAAAATGCGACGCCTTGGATTAAAAATATACAAATGGGTAGGGAGGGTATGACAACTATGTGGTTCAGTTTGTGACGCACCATTATTTGCTATACTTAACTTAAATGAGATTTTGTTAATAAACAATAGTAAAACACAGCTAAAACCTATACATTCCCTCAAAATTATATATTAATATTCTAACTTGAATAAATTACCTTTAATTTGTACAATATTTGATAAGCAAACTGTGAGATAAGAGCAATTATAAGCCGTTATAAGCTCATTATATTTATATTGTCTTCTTACTTTATTTTTGGCCAAAATTTCTTTTCAAAAGAATAACTCCGTTCAATGAAGATGCGTTGTGGCACGCGTGTCTGGTTGGATGTTCCTGGATTTCATATCCTGCACCACCTGTCTATGCATGTGACTGCCTGTGCATGTGCCTGTGAGTGTGTGTTGTGAGTGTGTGTTATGAGTGTGTGAACGAGTGATAAATGGCTTTTATCTTTATAAAGCACTTCACTGCACGGCTTTTGCAATTTTTCCACGCCACGAAGTTGGAGGCTTTGATATTAAAGCGAAATGAAAAAAAAAAAATAAATACCGTGCCGAAGCGCATCTACTGCCAAAAATTATTCCATGTAAGTGCCACGCCCACAGCAAATGTTGGCCTTTTTACGTTGCTGTTGTTGTTGTTGTTCTTTGGAGGCGACTGCAGCATCTGGCATCTGTGACTTGCAGCGTCTGCACGTGTTACAACACAACTGCACCGAGTTCAGCAAAGATCGTCCTTGTCTTTTTTTCGTCTTCGTCTCCGTCCTCTTTGTCTTTCCTTTGTTGGCAATGGCGGCGTCATGTTGTGTATGCGTTATGAGCAAGTTAATTATGGTGTCTGATATTTTACTTACACTTTTCGCATTTTGTGTTTAAGTTTGGTTTTGTTGCTTTGACGCTACTCATAAGCTAATGGAGCATATTAGCTGTTAGCTTAATCTTAAATAGCAACCGAACATATGAGCTTTAAGCTCATTTAAGCTCGAATCAGCTTAACTGAGAAGAAAGCGCATTCAAAATAAAACGAAGCAATAAGTTAAATCAAGGGTTAAGGGTAAGAAAATTGAAGAATAGCAGAGCTTTTGACATACAGTACGACCACGCTCAATGCAACCTATACAGATGTTTTTAAAAGCTTTTTGCTATGCTTTTGTTTAAGACAAGGAATATTAATAACCATAAAACAAAAAATTTATATATATTCTCAGAATAACATTCAATCACAGGCGCAGAGCCCATAAGACAACTTTTATCATAGTTGTGTTAGCAAGTGTAGGGGATTTGGCTAATCGGCATGCAGAATCATTTTGGTCGGATGAGTCATTCGAGAAACTGCGCACAACTTTTGATGCTGCTTAGGAGGCAACAAGGGAGTTACACTCATTGCCACCGTTTGGTTCATTTTATCATTAATATTTAAGCGTCGTCGATTCAATCGATTCGATGCCAAGGAACGACAGAAGCATAAAATGCGCAAAACTTGCGAATTGTAAATGTGTCTATGTGTGTCTTCATGTGTGTGTGTGTGGTTGTGTATCTTTATCTTCTAAGTGCGCACTTGATGGACAGGGCGCAATGGCGTTGGGGTAGACAGCATCAAGTCAAATTGGAGTTGAATTTCTTGCGTCGCGTTTAATGAGCGAAAAGTAATTACTTAATTAGTGACTCTCTCATTCAGTGAATGTGTGTGTGTGTGGTTGTTGTCATCTTGTTGTGGGTGCACCATTAAAGCAGCTTAACGTTGTTGCCCGAACTCGCATTTAAACTTGATTAGTTTTATGGCTCCCGGTGCCTTCCGCTTCCCCCAAAAGTTCCTAATCACTGCACGATGCCAGAGCGTGCAACGCCTGCCAAGCAAATCAAAATCCAATCAATGGACAGCTGGCATATTGATTGCCACGCCCCGTTCTATTGACGATTTAAATGTGGACCCCCCCAACCCAGCAGCCAACAACCTCGTCGCGACATTACATTAAACTTTATGCTCCAGCCGATAAAAATGCGTGTTGCCTACTTTTAAGCGCGCTGCTTTATGAGCCAAGACAAGACAAGAAGGAAAATGACATACAGCAGACAGAATAGACAGTGCTGCCACTTTTACATGAGCAAAAAAAACTTCATTGTTATTATTTTTTTTTTTTTTGAGAAAAGTATGTTTTTTTTAATAAAACAATAGGATTTTTTTTTTAATAAAGATTTTTTCTACCCTTTGTAGATGTTAACTAAAAACCATAAATTTTTATATTACAAGAGCTAGTGCTGTGTAAGGACTTTTATGATATTCTTTTTCTCCTTTTTACTACTTATTTGATCGAGAACTGCACTCTTAATTTGTTCGAATGGAATGCACAATTTTTTCAATTATTTTATATTTTGTTGGTTATTGATAACACATTTCAACAAAAAAACCCACTGGTTCCATCTCTTGCCGCAAACCTATTTAAAAAAGAAGCTAAATTTAAGAAAAAAGCAAAATTGGCAACACTCTTAACCGAAAGACTCAGCAGGCAAAAGCAAGACAACAACGAGAATTCACACAGCGACGAAGGATGACAAAACATTTTGCATACTTTTAAGCGCGCACATAAAATTCCACTTTTTGACATAAACACCACAAAAATGAGCGTCGCAACACCTGCGACGGCAGCAACAACAAATCAAAAGCACGACTTGCAGGGATGGAGGAAGGGTAATGGGGAGGTGTCGAGAGTGCTGGCATTTATGTCTAGTAAATAAATAAAAGCAATAAGCAGACGACAGACGGCAGAAGGCAGCCGCCGTCTAAACTAGGTGAGCAATGGATAGTATAATACCATACCCAAATATAGTACATACAATAAACAGATTTAATTTGAAAATATTTTATTCTTTTGTTTAAGTTTGTGCGTTGATTGTGTGTGATTAAGATACGTCCTTGAAATTATGATAATTATGACTGTAGATATATGGTAATGACTGTAATACGATATAAGTTTGTTTTTTTGCAAACGTTGAAGTATGCCACACTCGTCTAGGATTTCTGATGAACACTTTTTACTGATTGACTCAGCACAAATGCATATGGGCTTGCTTTTTTTTATGTGGTATAATATGATCCAAGTCAGTAGCTTAAATAGCACCCAAAGAACCGATTTGGATAAGAAAAAAAAATGTTATCAAAGATAAAATACATAAAATAATTTGGTGCAAATAAATTCTATCAACATTTTCAACATAAAACTGTATTCTAAGCAAAACAAAAAGTCAAACTTCAAAGAAGTGAGAAAATGTGAACAAAGCAGAACTGCATTCACTATATCCAGACACGACTGTAGTTGTCAGTTGCTTAAGTTTCGCTCAATATTTGTCTGATAAGTTGCTCACCTTATTTAGGTTTATTACCTTTTTTTTACCTCAACTCATTAAGTTCATTATTATTAATATTAGTTTTAACTTCAACTTTATAAAATTCTTGGTTCACATTCATAAACATCAGGTATTTAAATATAAAGTTTATTTCAACGTTAAGCAATGATATCATAATTTCCTAATGCTTTCAAACTGAAGAGTAATAAACATTTATGCTTTTTTGCGCCTTTTGCAGTGGATTACGAATTTAGGCAAAATGGCGGCCATGCCAACTGTCATATGTACATACAGAGAGGTGAAACCAGACCTGTGTGTGCTGAGAAGCTATGGGGGAGGGGGTTTCGGCAAAGGAATGGCAGCTGAGTGGATTACACGCACAGAAACAAGCTAAAGACGCCAACGTGGCAGCCAAGAAAGATCTATGTGCTTTTTATTTTGCTGTCCTTGAGAGAGAACCTGGGAATTGGGTTGGGGTCTGGTGGTGGTTAGGTCAGGTGGGAGAATGCGCGACGTTTTGAAAAACAACAGTTGGAATTCCCATGGTGCGAAACTTTATTCTATTACGACTTGCAAACAACAACAACTTTGAAATGGAAAAGGAAACAATTGAAAGTTGCGTCTTGGCCAAGTTGGTAGAGCGAGCGGCAGCTGCTGCGGCTGTGTAGTTGCCAATTGTCTGTCGTCAGCTTTGAAAATTCTCTTCGCCCACCGCACAGCACAGCTGAGACGCCAGCCTTGGCTTAGCCGGTAGCGCCACATTTATGGCATTTGGGATTGGGATGATTGCATGGGGCTTAAGACTGGCGCGGGAATTAGTTGGCGTTCACGTAACTGGGGCCATTAAAATGATTTAAATTAGTTAAGCAACGAGTAATAATATGTATGGTATTAGCTACAGCCAACGACTTATACTCGACCCACGTTATTCATCCTTCAGACAGACAGACAGACAGACGGGAACTGAGTCACCTAAGCCAATTAAGTAGCTGTGGAGCTTAGCAAACAGTCAGTTTTGGTAGTCAGCAGCTAATAAAGCATACAGTTAAGCTCGAAGCATACTTGGCTAATGAATACTCTGTACATAACAAGGAATGAAAGTTTTAAGATTGTGTTGTTGAATTGTTGCCTAACTTTCTACAGTGTACACTCGAAAAACGTTTTAAGCATGCTATGAAATGTCTAGGGGGACAAGTTATGAGAGAAAATAATTCTTTCTTATCTCAAGTTGAGTTTTAATTACTTAAATTAAACTTTCTAAACACTTAAGTTAATTAAAGCTTGTTCTCAGGACATTTTAACATATAAATATATATTGAATAGCCATTAAATGCTAACCAAGAATAAATATAACTTTTTAATTTAATCATTTTCGCTTCTTTTCATACTATTCTACTTGGCCATAGAACATAAATAAGCCGCTTAAATCGTAGCTCAACAAAAGACGAAGAATTCTAATTTCTGTCTGTTCAGATTTAGTTTTATTAAAGTTCAACAGTTACTTGACCACTTGTCTACCTGTTCCAGAGCTAATTCAAGCTACTTGTGCTCACCTTTAAGTACTGGGCAAATACTAGCTGAGGAAGTCAAAAAGGCTTTGGGCCCCCTCCCCACTCACTCGAGAGAAAAGCTGACAGGCACTTGAGTGTAACACTTCATACAATTAGCAAATGGGTAGACAGAGAAAGGTATAGAGAGAGAGAGAGAGTGAGAGAGAGAGGGAGAGACAATGGGTCGGATGAAGCAATAATTGTAGGAACAATAAACAGCGGAAAGATGCTAATAGAAAATGCAAACAACATATTAAACAATTAAACGGAAATTAACACGGAATATATATTTTCACACACTTTGCTAATTGGCTCAAAGAGCAAGAGAGCAATAAAGTTAAATAGTTGGCTAAATAGAGACAGCAGACATTAAGCCACTTCATTAACAAAAACGAGTCGAATCCTTTTAAGTAGACTCTAGTTAACTTCAGTTCATAAAGCACCAAGGAGAGAGAGAGAGAAAGAGCATTTTGGGAAATGAGTGCAGCAGGAGCAGCAGTAGAAATAAATGTATGAAAATATGTATGGTGCAAGATAACGGTAAATAGGAGCAGTTAATGAAGCACCAGGCTAACAAGCAACAACAACACAACGGAAATGTCGAGCCAAAAAACCGGACGTGCAAATGGAAATGGAACTGGGGTTGGAGTTTGAGTTGGAGGGGCAACAACTTAAATATGCAAGACAGCGCTCGGCTGGGCGCCAAATGTGCCCCCCCCATGACCGACCCCTGAGCGGGAGTAACCATCCCTTAGTGGCAGCTGTGGCAGCCCTCACTGCCAGCATCTTCTGCGAGCGAAATACATAAACTTGCAACACTTTTACCTCAACATCACCGTCTTCGTCGTCGTCGTCGTCGTCGTGCGGAACGAACCAAGAGGAGATAGCCGAAAAAAACAAAAGGCAAGGAAATTGATTTTATGCAACGGTTAGACGACGCAACGTTGCTTCGTGTTAGGATCTGGCGGCAGGCAAAAAGACAGCATGCTAAAACCGCAAGAAAAATGCTGCGGCAGCCGGAGAACAACGGCGAAAAGTGACATAAATAAAACGCCGTGACTATAAATCTAACCCATAAGCAGTTAAAGAGTCAGCTAAAAGATGCGGCACGTAGGATTCTAGACCCAAAGACACCCCCCCCAAACTCATCCATAAGAAAGAAAAAAAGAAAATCAAACCTACACTAGCAAAGAATACAACAAAATGTTGATAAATATGTAAATAGATACAACTTGGATTATGTTTCGAGAACAAAAGTGAAAAGTGTTTTTGCAGCGGGTGGACGAGGGCAAGGGAGAGGGACTTATCAATAGAGAAACGGCATTCAAAGCTGACATTTCATTGGTGTGATGATTGTGGAAAGTGTTTAGAGTAATGATATGTTTGTGTAAGTAAGAATTTATGTATTCAAAGCTTAGTTGGCTGTTGTATAAAAAATCGCTGTTTGCAAGGAAAAACCCAAAACATAATCCCTAAGGAAACACAATAGCTGTACTAGGAATACAGGGAAATAGATCTTTAAGCCTTTAATCAAAAAAATCTAAAATACTTTTTAGGAATCGTATATTTTTATATGATTAAAGATTTGCATACATTATCTCGGCAGCTGGCATGCGTGTATATCAAATGCAAATTCGCCTTGCCTTTGATTTATTTACCAACAGGTCCATTTGGAAAATTCCAATCTTAGTATTCAACTTATATCTTTCCGTTAAGGCAGCGCGCTGTCATCAGTCAATCAACTCACGATTCATACAGAAATCAAAACCCTTGTGTTCAAGTTCTTTAAACTAAGCTACTTTAGTCTTAAGTTTATATAAACATATTGTTTCCTTGCCTTCCTACAAACCACTGATGGCTAATTGTAAATGCTTTTTTGGGAGCCCAATTCCAGGCATAACACACAAAAATCCTACAAGTCATTAACTCTAGAACACATTCCGGTGGTACAGCAAAAGCAAAGCCCAACACCAAAAGGTTCACCTATCAACTACCTGTAGACCAACCCACAACAATTCACAATCTACCACCAAACCAGCTTACCACCCCCGCCTTTTGTTTGTCATTTGCCGTATCAAAATCAATCGAAGCCCACAGAATAACAGTAAAATCCGAAAAAAAGGGAAAGGAAATGAAAGGTGGCTAGGAAAAAGGGGAGAGAGAGAATAGAACCGTGTCTAAAAACCCTAAAACCATCAAAGAAACGTTGAAATTTTATGAGCCCGCAAGGGTCACATTAAAACGCATGTTAAGCAACAACAGAAACATTCAGAACAACACCAATACAAACTGAACAGAACAGGAAAAAAAAGACGCAAGAAATAAGAAGAATCGCTTCGAAAAAAAGAAGGGGTTTTTATTTTTGTAAAGGTGTTGGGTGGAAACATCGCATCCTTCTGTGAACACGAAACTGATAAGGTCGCACGGCTTGCTACGCCATGTCTCGACTGGCATTTTAATAGACTGTTGATGTTGGCGGTATTTACAGTGTGTCTGGGTTCCGCAGCTCTCTCCTTGACAAAGACAATGAGTCTGCGGGTGGAGTGTGACCAAGTAGAGCGTGACAAAAAGTGCGACCACGTAGTTGACTGGGTAGCGTTTCGATAGGATCGTTGCTGGATTGGGGGTTCAACCAAACGCAGTTCGACAATGCCATCAACCAAGTCTCAGTCTTGGGCAGATTTCGAATAGAGTTTAGCATCTTAAAGATTGAAATTGAATGTGAATGAGAGTAAATAATAGCATTTTTATAGAAAGTGATAGTTAGTTAGTAGCGAAACCTTCGGACTTCAAAGAGAAAAGGAAACCCTGAACCCTCAATGGCCCCAAATGTTTTATGTTAAGAAAATGCCCTTTTAATATATGAGAGAAAACATGTTAAACATTTGCCCTTACAATTTTCCTATATTAACATACATATCATTTTGACATTGCAATAAATACGTAAATTCGTTTATACAGTCCAGACCAACAAACATATTACTATACATATGTATATGCATAAATATAACCTTTTCGATATACTATTTGCACATATACAATATATATGGACGATTGCTACTTTTTCTGTGTGATGGCATTAGTTACTGGCACTGCAGCAGGATTGACCAAACCATCATTCTCAGCAACTGCATTAGGCTGCCAGTTGGATGCGTCATCATCATCATCAGATGTTGGTGTCTTATTTTGCTTGCTGCTGGCCAATTCCAGAAAGATGGCCATGGCCAATTCGAGCAGTTGACCCGTATAGTTGGGAAACTGACGCATTAATTGCAGACCCTCCTCAATGCCCCGATTGCAATAGTGGCGAGCCTTAAGACCCAATTCATTATTCACGTCGGGCATTTTGAATGGCATCATTTGACGCACTGGCTCCAAGCCGTTCGATATGCCCTGATATAGCTTATCGGATACATCTGTATTACCCCAGACTCCAACGCGATTTGTAAAGTATATGGCCATTGTGGTCGCAGCGGTGCGTGTCGTCAATGTGGTGAACATTTTAGCCAATTGGATTGTAGTTTTGTTTGGTATAATAAACAATTACCGAAATGAAGTATTCAAACACGTTAAAATAACAATTTTTCTAGTGCTGTATATATTTTGTTTGCTTGTATTTTATTTTATTTTTTTTGGACGAGACACAAGTTATGAACAACTAAAACTGAACTAACAACTAACTGTAACAACACCTACTTTGACCGAAGAAAAACAAAATTAAAAAAACTTACAGGATTAAAAAAGTTGTTTTTGGAGCCATAGCAATCATTCCTCTTTTATGAAAAAAACTTTAAATAAAAACCTTTGATGTTCATTATGCGATCTTTATACACGTTACCGAAGGTAAAGAGTTTATTGGGTTTGTGAAATGTCCGTCATGGTGTCTGCCCGTCTGTCCGTCTGTAGACTTTCAAGCTAATGACTTGAAACTTTCCAATTATCTTTATCTATGGCCGAGACAGATAAAGTCTCAAGATTGGGGTTCTACGATAACTGGGGGGCTGGAAAATCGTTAAATTCGATAACTCAAAACCGATGTGCACATATTTCGCACATCCTTACAGCTAGAACTATTAAATTTGATAAGAAGGTAGCTACTAGCAACCCCCCAAAAACTGCATCAAAACTTTGGATTTCACGCCCACCCATACAGCCTTAGCCACCTCCAACCGCCCGAAAGCTTCGTCAAAAACGGGAAAGCGTGTATCTTTCAGAGTTCTTGAGCTAGAGCCACCAAATTTGGTATGCAGATAACTGGTAACTAACGACCACCAAAAACCTGTATAAAAAATTT
Organism: Scaptomyza montana; assembly: GCA_018904305.1. Classification (NCBI taxonomy): domain Eukaryota; kingdom Metazoa; phylum Arthropoda; class Insecta; order Diptera; family Drosophilidae; genus Scaptomyza; species Scaptomyza montana. Next base: position 8,513,222 of record JAEIGR010000002.1, on the reverse strand, counting down.
GGATACCACGCCTACCCATACCAGCCCCCATTCCCCCTTCCCACGTCTTTTACAAACTTTGAGCTAGAGTCACCAAAATTTGCCCCCTTTTGTACCGGTTTTAATACTGGTAACGAGTATACCGCAGTCGGTTGCGTCCGACTGCAACGTTTCCAATTGTTAATTAACGAAATAATTAATTTGATCAACACTTTTACATTTTGAGGCTCGTTTGTTGCTCTCTTAGCGAAAACAAGTATTGAGTGCTATTTTCGAAAACTTTTGGTTTCCGAGAGAGATGCACCCTTGAATATGAAACCATATGAAGATGAAAAAACCTTATTTAAACTTTATATAATAACGGGGTATACATAAAAAGACAAATTCCACTTGAAACTATGCCACTCGATGGCCCAAGCGGACACCCCGAGCGTAAAAACCAAAAGGAATGTGCTTTAATGTCCCAGCATTGTGGTCAAAAAGGGGTTGCCAGCGCATGCCCTTCAACAGTTTATCACACTATTTCAAGTCTACAAAGAAAGTTTCTAGCAACGAATTCTTAATACGCTAACAAACTGTTTGAGTCTCTTTAATGAAACTTTAGAATTATGGCTTGAGATCGAAATTGAATAAGAAGTGTGTGTCCTGCCAGATAGGTTGAGTGACAAGTGTAAAAATACATCCCTGTTAGCTTGCTTTAGTACCAAAACATAAGGAAAGCTCTTAAAAAACGGCTTCTGTATTGAAAAAAGAAGTAAACTAAAATTAAAATTAATCAAACATTCTTTGAGAGGGCTTGCCTTTTTTTAAACTTTAAAAGATTGTAACACAAAACATGTTTCACTCCCGACGCTATAAAAACAAGGAACATAATCATTCTACTTATATATGCACCCTAACGAAAGGGTATTAAAAAAAAAAAACTATCACAGGCACCAATAGAGCAAAGCCAGCAAAACCAACAAGTGAGTAAAAATCTAATCCATTACTCAAACCCACAAGAGCAAAAGTAATGGTCTCAGGACCCAGTCGGAGCAGGAGAATAAAGGAGTAAAAATTCGAAAAGGAGCTGGGAAAATGAAGAGGGGATTGCTTTTGCTGCCACCAAAAGCGGCGTAAATCTTTTGTAACGTTTTAGTGTCCCTTTTGTTGTTGGCTAGCTGGTTGGTTGGCTGGTTGGTTGATTTGGTTAGTTCCTAGGTTGGAAGATGAGCTTAAAAAAAACTAAAAAACAAAGCTGGAGAAAAAAAAAATAAAAACAACGTTCAATTGAATGGCCCTGTTTAGGGACCGGTTCGGTCTGCTTGTAGCTGCTACGTGCGGCATATGTGGCACGTTGATGCGGAAACGGAAATAAAATTGCAATTCGGCAGACCAGTTGAATGTCATTCAGTTGGCAAAGCGTTGCGAATCGTCGGACAGCCCTTTTGTCCCGTGACACCAACTTTTCGGAACGTCCAAAGACAACTCCCTGAGACGTGCCAATGTTTGTGGGAACTTTGGCATTATCATCAACAACAGCAACATCATCATGCAGCCAGTTCAAGTTCGAGTTCATTCTCGATGGTTCGCTTTGGCACCTTCGATTGAAGCATTTGAAGGGTTGCTTGATTTAATTTTCACAACTTTTGACCCAAATTCATTTGTCACACCAAAGGAAGCATTCAATGTCACTAGCATGCGTATGTGTGGGCGGTTACCATTCGAATGGGGCGTGAGATTTGACCGGTGCAAGGTTTATACTATAAATAACCATTGGTGTTCGCCCTGTAAGGGTATCTGTTCCAAAAATAGTTGTGTGTATTTTATTCATTGGTGGCTCATAAACAACTTTCGAATAGATGAAGTTTGGCAACAATGCTCTGAACAACTCAACTAAACTGTTGTTAAATTAAAGGAGTTGATGAACTATAAAAGGTTTTTTGTAGAGTGTAAACTTTGGCAACCGTGGAACAAAAAAATACTTGACTAACACTATAAGACAGCAGTTGCTGACGTTGAGTTAAGATACGACAATTTGACTGTGTGGTTAAGAAGTTTTGACAACAGTGCTTAATGTGGATTGGTAGTTTGACAAGCAACAAGCTAAGCCATAAACTCTTCAAAATATGAGACACTGTAAAGTTGTACAACAATGCATATATCAAATAAAAGCATGAGTTGTTTATAGAGAAAACTTAAGCAAAACAAAAAATATATGAAAAATGTTTTGAAAAATGCCATGAAAGTGAAATCTATTTTGCAAGCAAGTGAAGTTTGGCAACAAGGCCACACTCAAAAATACTTTGTACATACTTTCCACAAATGAGCTTTATGTCACTTACCGTTACTCATAAAAACTCTTGTTTGGCATTGTGAACGAAAATGGCGCCGAATAAAATAGTTGCAGAACTAAAATATGAACTTTTTACATACATTCTAATGGTACTAGCACTAATGAGCTTTAAGTCATGCTAAAGCTTAAATCCGTTTTGAGTGCATACACAAAAAGCCACAAATATTTTTGGCTGGCTGGCATTTAAGCTTAATAGTCGGAAATTAAATCAAGATTTGCGTGCTTCAAAAAACGTCAGGAAACGGAAAAAGTGAAATGCCAGCTGGGGCACAAAAAAGGGAAATTGCAAGCTATGGAATTTGCATATTTGTCGCTGCCGTAAACCCAAGCTAGTATTCCCCTCCCCTCCCCTCCACTCCCCCACTCCATTTTGGACTGACATTTTGACCATGAAAATGAAAATATGTTCAAATTGTACCCGTTTTTTGGTGAGGTTTGTTTGGGTTTTTGCGTATTTTTGTGGCGAGACTAAGAAAAATGTTGTAAAAAGCGCAAGTGTAATTAGTGTGAGACTTAACGTTGGCTAAACCAACTGTCGGCGAGCGTGGGCTATAACCCAAAACGCAGACAAAAACGCAAACTCCAACCGCAATGATACCCGAAAATAATGCTTGCAGTGAGACCAGTCAAATGTGGGTTCTGCATGGATTTACTTATTTTTGTTTTTTTTTGTTTAGCGCTGACAGCAAATTGTATAACTATTGCCAAATTGCATTCGAATAGTCGCGCGGCTTTGCGAGGTTGCATTCAAAAATAAATGAATGGTTCGAAGGTTCTCACAGCTTAGCTGATGATGGTTGAAACGCTTACTGCAACTGTGAAGCTTTGCAACTACGTAAACTGCAAACGGTAACGCGAACGGGAATGGCAAATTCATACTGTCTCGCTGATAAATCGCTTTTGCATTATTTACGAGCATTGTTTTTCTAGCTTGTTTCTTTGTGGTTTTTTCTTCTTAATTTTTTGTCGCTTTTGATGTATGTATTTTATGCATGGTTACTTTTTATAGCCGGCACCCATGACGTATGCGTGTTATGGCGCTTTCCAACAAACTCAACTACTGGACACACGTTCAACGCGGCCTTGGCAAATTGCAACAACAAAAAGTCATACACAAAAGACAAACATCATTTTATTGCGATGCATTAGAAATGCATTCACAATATTCTAATCCATGACAAACGGTAGAACTATGTTTAGACTTTTTGTTGCATGTGTAAGTTGAAATTTACTGTGACGATACATAAATGGGAAAATATAAAAATTATTTAAAAACTTTTGTTTCGTTTGTTATCTTAATTAAATAATGTATAATATAAATGCATGGATTGAAATAAATTAAACATGGTTCAAGGTTGATTCTTTAAGATACAATTTCTGCTTGTTCTTTTAATATCTTGGCACCTTAACTATTGTTTTTGAAAACTGCTCAAAAGTTTTGTGAATTTAAGTCGTCAATAAATTGTATAAGCAGTAAACGACACCTTAAGAGAAGCAGTAACAAATATAAACTACGGCTATAAACCAAAATTGTTAAAAAATATTTTTAGTCAATTGTAGATTGCCACAAAAAAAGGCATATATCAAAAGGCAGACACTAAACTTTGCACTTGTTTAGCGAGCTGTCACGGCCAATGAAATGAATTGAGTTTATGGCAAAACTTTCAGTCATCAATGCTACTTTTCATTGGTGCAACAGCAGAAACCGTTTGGTGCATATCTTGTGATGAGCTTTAATGAGTTTGTTTTGATGCATGAACCTCATCAAATGTGGCCTTGATGGCCTGCTCCAAAGTAAACAAAAAACTATTTTAGCTTTACATACATATATATTTTTTTTTTTTTGCTGACGACCCTCTGGAATCGAACAGAAATAGTAACAAGTGCACAGAGAAATGCCAAATGTCGTGAGTGTAAAGTATGCGAAGAGTGAGCAGTTAGGCTGTATAGAGATGTGGTGTGTGTGTGTGTGACAGAGGGAGTCATGCTCGCAGACCTGAGACCTGAGAGTGAGAGCAAAAGTCTTTTGATTTATGCGCAGCAATTAATTTTTTGCACATTTCGATGCCCTGCAAAGAGACCAATAAACAAAATGGGTATATGCAACAATAAGCAGAACAAATTTGTCACATTTCGAGTGTCAATATTAACATCTGTGCTTGGATATAGTAAATATATCTCCGCATATTATACATAAAAAAGCCAAATATATAAAGCCTTAACTTGATGCTTTAGTTAATATTGCGATTTAATGCTGGGTATCAGCTAGTTGCGTACTTTAGCTGCTGCTGTTGCCATGGGGGAAGCTGGGTGTTGCCAACGACGACGACGACGACAACGATATGGACATGGACATGGACATGGAACTATGCAAGAGGCGACACAGCATGGAATGGCATGGATGTGCACGCACACACACACACACACACATAGACAGAGAGAGAGAGAGAGTCGCTCGGAAAGGTGCGTTCCACGCGTTGCAATGCTGAATTTTGATGCCCCTCACAGCCTTACATTACCCAAAACACACACAGACACACACACACACACACACGTTTGTCATTTTGCCGGTACGAGGCCTGCTCGGCATTTTTGTGCACGGAACGGAACAAACGGCGGCGGCAATGGCAACCAACGACTGCAAAAGTTTTTGCGGCCAAAATGGGCAACGCTTTGGAATTTTAGTTACGCTTTGTTGCCTGCTGCCTCTCTGCTCTGTGTTGTTATTGTTTTTGTTGTTTTTGTTTTTGTTGTTTTTGTTGTCGTGCTAAGTGTTTGTTATGATTTATATTGGTTTTATTAAATGTTTCAACAACCTTTTGGCACAAAATTATTTACTGCTGTCGAGAACGAGAGAAACACGCAATTCTGAGCACATGAAATGCGACAGCCTGCTGTGGCAAGCAATGGAGGAGTCGAGGGGACAAGCAAGGCAGACGCCCCAAACTTAGTGACAAACAACAACAGCAACAACAAGCCTTTGCTGCGCCACTTGAGCTGTGCTGCTTCTGGACGAACACCAAACTTAAAACGTGGCCAACACGCGTGTGGTTAATGAGTTTTGGCAGCAGCACTCAAAATGCAGCCAAAGTGCCAGCCAGCCAGCCAGCCGGCCTCATGGACAGGTGCGCAATCCATAGTCTGTCCTTACGTCCGTCCGTAGTTGGAAGCAGCTGTGCCATAGTCAAACTTAATGGCAAAGCTCACTTAAGCTGCCAGCACAAAGAAGCAATGAAACAATTTTCTTAGCAAAACGCAGCAACTTTAATGCTCTTATTTACGTAAGGATTAGACATTTTGGTATTATAAATCAAAGACAGGCATATAATAATAATAAATGGGCATGCACAGGCGGCGTTTGTAGATATAGTAAACACACGATAAAGCGCACTTTATGCATTACAAGTTGAGTTTTTGAACCAAACATATTTCAAATCTTTTAAGTGTGGAAAGAGCTTATTTCATATCCAGACACGATAATTTCTAATATTCCTTGGACGGCACTATAAATTTATATATGATGAACGAAACTTTGTTTCTGGTTCTATATCTCTTTATTGGTCCTAACAGAAAATGCGCTAAACAATCCTTTAGAACCGACATTTACATAATATATTTTAAAAGATTATTTTTGTTTCTTTCTTAACATACAACAGTATTTATCTAGTCTGTCTTATATATATTCCATGATGCTTCCTACTTTGCTATATGTGCGCCGTGCAAGCTGTAACTAAAAAGTGCTGATCCCATTATTTCATATTTATTTACATTGTCTAACTACTTGGGATTGTCGCTTAAGACGACGACGACGACGACGCCATCGAGGACATTCAGCAGACACACACACACACACACACACCTATACACTTAAGGACACAACATCCTTGTCGACATGCACGTTTCTGACGTCTTTATTGTCAGCTCTAAAACCAACAAGAGCACCAAACACCCCGCCCACCAGCGCACAGATCTCCTCTTCACTTTTACACTGCTTCTTGTCTTTAGTTTTTTGTGCACCAAAAAACAAAAAAAAGGCGTTGTTGAAAATGAGCACAAAGTGCTCCAAAAAGTCGCCAAGTCGACTAACAATGTCTCTATCTATTCTCATTTCCCTCCATCTCACTATTTCTCTGCATCTTTCTCTCTCTCTCTCTCCCCCTCTCTTTTTATCTAGATGTCTGTGTCGGTGTCTTGCCACGCACTTGAATGACTTTTCATAACTTTATAAAAGTTTTGCACAATGCAGCAAAGAGGAAGACGCCGAGGATGAGGTTGAGCAGCGACAATGAAGACGTTGCCTGACAATAGCCAAATGAGTGGCGGCTAGCTAGTGTGTGTGTGTGTGTGTGTGCGTCTATGTGTTTGTGTGTGTTTGTTCATTGAAAGTTTTAGTAAGTGTGGGGGTCAACATTTGCCTGGCACGTTTCCTCTTCCGTTTAGCGCCATTTGCCACTCTGTGTCTACACTTGAGCATAATGAATATTTTGTTAAATTGAAATGTTGTTCTTGTTCTTGTTGTTTTTCTTGCTGTCCCCCCCTCCCCCCTTTGCCTTATGCATCACTTTCACTTTATGACTGTGCCGCGCGCAGCGTTGGCTTCATAAATATGAAATATGTAAAATTTAATATGCAATTTACGTCAGCTCAAAGTTGTACTATTTTTTTTTCTTTCTCAAGAATCGCCCTTTTGCAGTTCTATTCCTGGTTGTCCTTTCAATTTGCATATTTCCTGGTTTTCTGCCTTTTTTGTTTTTTTGTTTTGTAGCTTTTAATGTCTTTGGGTTTCTCTCTGTTGGTTTCTTTTTTATTTTTTTATGTCTTTGGTCATTCTTTTGGCTCTTGCGGTCTATTGTCAGGGGAAATTTGGCGCTGTGCAGTGAGTGAATGAATAACTGAATCAGTGAGTGAGTGAATAAGTGAATGAATGAATTGAGCTCAAAAGCTGACAGAACTTTTCTACGTCGTAATGAGACGCTTCAGCTGTGATCTGTTGCTGACCGAAAGGCTGCTGTCAATTTTATAGCTTTCAGTTCTTTATAGTTACCATAAACCCCCTCTCTCAATCTTACACTCCCCCTCCCTCCCCCCTCCATAACCAACTAGCCATAACAATGCATAATTGCGAAATTCAAAAATGACTTGTCAGTTGTTCAGTTTCGTATTTGAGTCGTGAAGTTGTAACCTCGAAACGAATTGACTAACTGACTGTTTGTTCATTGATTGAGTGACAGTTGTATGTTAAATATGATTGATACGATTGTCTGTTATTGCCACAAACATAGATATCATCTTGCCGCCAATTCATCCATACCTCTCTATATAAATACATATGACTTTTGATTGGCATTTTTTCTCTTTCGATTTTAATCAAATTCAAATCTTTTACTTGCCAAATTGTGCTTGGCCTTGAATACTCTTGAAAATCGAATTGTTCGTGTTTCTGACCTCAAAAATTCAAAGACTTCACTTACATCATTAAACTCAAAGGGTTTAGTTCTTTCAAGTGCCGCATTCCGCTTCTCAAATGACTGGTTAGCGAAGAGCTCTGAAAAGCATTCCTTTGCAGTTTACTCACAACTTTGAAAATATTAAGACGTTTGTCTCTACAAAATTCATTGTTTATCCATGTTTTGGTTAAAAACAAACAATATTTGAACAAAAGTCTTAAGATAATAGCGAATAAACCCTAAGCATTGTTTACTTCATTAAGCCGAATTTTCAGTTAAAAGGGCCAATTAATATATTTTAAATCATTTTTAATATAATCGTTTCTATCCTTTTCAGCAATCATTATTTCACTGTTAAATCTTTCATTTTAAATCAAAGCTGAAACTTAAACAAATAAATTTTGCCAAAAATCATTCTCATAAAGAATCACACACTACACACTCATGCATTTTGATTAATGGGCGCATGCAACGCTAATTAATTTGATAAAACGACGACAAAAAAGCTCAAATTAGCTTGCTAACAATGACAACAACAACAATGAACAGTGAACAGTGTCATCAAGTAGCCAAAAAACGAAAATAAACCTTTTGCTAGATTAGTCCCGGCCAACAACAATGCAAACAAATTAATTATGTTAATCTGTTAACATGTCAACGAGCTCAACAAAACCGCATTCAGTGGTGCAGTCAAGGGGTTGAGGGGGTGTTTGGTATGTTACGAGGGACTGGGAGGGGGTAACGATACGGTTAAGCAGTTAATAAAGCAAACACCTGTCGCACTTTTAGTGTGACGACTCAACTCAACTCGGATGTAGATTGGGATTCCATCCATTTGTTGCTCATACGCATCGTTGAACTTGCCAAAGAATGGCAAGCAGCAACTTGAAACGCGCAAAAACTTCTTTAGAGAATCATGATCATCATCATCATAACGACAATAATGATAATGATGACGTAGTCAAACTGTCAGCTCGTCTTAGACGTCATCAATTTTGGTTGGCACAGCGCAGCAAAGCAGCAAAGCAACTTCCTTCCATTGCTTTCGCTTCCCGTTCCGCTCGTTGCATGTGCAAACCAACAAAAACACTTTGACGCAAAAACTTTTCTGCGGCTATAAAGTTTAGATGTGTGTGCGCGTGTGTGTGTGAGCTTTACAGTGGCTTAAAGTCCATTAAGTGACAGTTGAAATGCATTTAGAATGCATTAATGCGAACAAAAGCTGATGTTATCTAATAAAGCATATAGAAACTTTCAAAAGTTCTATAATCAATAATATTTTAATGTTTATTTGCTGTATTTTGCAAGGGCTTGTAAAAAATGCTAAATAAATACTAAATAAATTTTTTAAAAATACATTTATTTTATTTCTTTTGATTGCGTTACTGTCATTGAACCACTGTGCCAATGGTTGTCGCTGATGAGCCATCGTGCACTTTAAGCAAATTAGTTACGCAGCTCATGTTTGCTGGTCTTGTTTGCTCTTCTCTGCTACCAAACCTACCACCCCCAACCCCCTCCACCGCATATATCTCTGCAATATAGCTTGAGTGAATGTGTTTGTGTGTGTTGGCAAACAAATTTAATAAATAGCTAAAGACACAAAAGTCACAACCCTTTGTAGCGGCAAGCTTCCCCTACCCACAAACCTCACCCTCTTCACACCGTTGGTTTGGTTTTCATTTTTTGGGGGGCTATAGTGGAGGGTGGCAGGGGCGTTTCTGGCTGAGTGGCAAGCTGGCTGTCAACAGAAAGAGAGCTAGCTGAACCCAATGCTGAATGAAACTCAAGAAGAAGCCATCGTCAACAGAGTCATGTCCATATTCATATTTATCTAAGTTTATGGCTCCCTCCGTTCGTATGTTTTCTTGTCAGGGATATTGCTGTAAATTGTTATTGGTTGTTGCTGTTGTTGTTGTTGATGTGTTTTGGGCCGCATTCGCTTTTTGCGGGCAGCCACATAAAATATAACACTTCATTTTAACATATTTGCAAGGGTCCGCCCCTCATTTGTTAGCTGTTTTGATGCCGTTGTTTCGTTGTTGTTTTGTTTCTTGGCAAAAATTTCTTGAGCCAAATTCATGTGACGCCTACTACGATTACGAAATAGCCAAAATAAGAACAACAATAACAACCAACTAGCAGTAGCAGCCACTAACCGCGAGACGAGGGTCTCAAGAGTGGTTCCTGGGTTGCAAGGAACGGAGCGGGGACAGGGGGGGATAAGTAGGCGTGTCCGTTTTGTTTTGTTGGTGTTTTGCCGCAGCAGCAGCAGCCTCGTCTGCCGTTGACTGGTCTCATAATTTATATGCTTAACATTTTGCGCTTAAATGGATTACCAAAATATATACATACATATATATATTTATGGTGGTTTTAAGCAGGCCGCAGATTTTGCATTTGAACTTATGGCCAAAAGCGCTTAGAGAGAACCGTTATAAGTCAGCTGTCAAATGCAGTTTTGCCTTTGAACTTTCAATGATAGAAAAGTGGAATTTTACATTTTCAAGCCGAAACTAATGAAAAGGTCGCTTGCTACCTTTTTGTAATATACTTCTTACTAGTATTTAATGAATTACATACTAACTGAAAATACAAGTTCTTCATATAATACAGAACAAACTAGAACGGCAGAAATCGATAAGCAGAACTTTAAACCTGAATCAATTTTAAGCTATTTGCGTAATGATTTGAAGGGTCTGCAGATGCTTTCTTCATACTTAAGAAGAATCTTATTAGGCCTTTTTAGTAAGTACTTTTATAATGAACGATTTTCTCAAACAAGATGCAGTTTAACTTTAACTAAATACATTTAATGACAAAACATTCTCGTCATTGTTCTCAAATGATTCCCCTTAACAAATTTGCAGACTGACTCCATAGGTAAGTATACGCATTAGCAGGCAGCCAGAGGCATTCATGCATTTGCCATTCGCATGAAGCGCTCAACGATGCATGAACACCATTCGGCACTCGAACTGTGACTCTCTGTGACTAGTATGAAAAGATACAAATGTACATATGTTTGTATACAAATATGTGAGTCATGGCTGACACACCCACGGCACCAAACAACACCTTCCTGGGTCTATGCTCGGATACAAGGCCAAAAGCCCATCCACAATCCACGCAGTCCCACAATTTGGCCACAATGGCCAGCTGATAAGTTCCTGTTAAAACTGCCTCAAGAGCGGAAATGCAACGTACAATTAAGTTGGATCATACTTAAATCCTCTTTTATATATTAATATATATAAAACTTTAAAATATGCATAAAATTTGGGCATTTCATAAAAACAGAAGTGGATCAGCAGACAAGCAAATAAAAGCTTAGATAATTAATCAAAAAATACAAAGGGAATACATAATAAATGTATTAAAAATTTGTTTAAAGCAGTTCTTCTAATGCAGTTGCACAATGCTGCCACATTCTGGGGCACTTCCTTATAGCTAGTAGCATTTTTGGTGGCACTTACCTATGATGCATTATATTGTGCAGCTGATTTGATCGAGCTGTTGTTGTTGTTGTTGTTGTAAATCGACGATGTGCCATTATGCCACTGACTGCGTTGCTTTTGTTGCTGCTAATGTTGTTCTTGTTGTTGTTGCTGCTGTTGCTGTTGCTGCTGTTGCTGTTGCGACACCATAGCGGCAGCCTTTGCAGCTTCTTCACATCGGGAGAGAGGCCAATGATACGTGTGGCAGCGGCGCTGGCACTCAGCGGTGACGTCATATTGGCCAAATCACTAGCATCCGTATCCGTGGCATCGGTGTCCAGTTCGAGTCGTTGATGCTGCTGCAGCTGTTGATGCTCGCTGCGCAGCCGTCGCTGGGCGGGACGACGTTGTGGCGGCGATGGTGTTGGTTTTGTTGCCACACGTTGTCGACGTTGAAAGCCGTTCGACGTTTGTTGTTGTATCAACTGCGTTGTTGTAGTTGCTGCTGCTGATGATGATGCTGTTGTTGCAGTTGCAGTTGTTGTTGCTGCTAACAATTTGCCCGTTTTGACAGGCCTCAATTTGATATCACTTAAGCATTGTGGGCGTGGCAGTTGTATACTATGCTTGTTGTTGTAGTTGTTGTAGTTATAGACATTGTTGTTGTTGTTGTTGTTGTAACTAAAGCTTTGCCATTGTTGTAGCTGCAATTGCCTCGAATGTTGCTGCTGTTGCTGGTTAATGGTTGCTGTGGTCGTTGCTGTTGTTGCTGTAGTTGCTGTTGTTGTTGTATTTGTGCCATGATTTGGCGCTGAACGCAAATCATTCAGCATCACATCCAGATCGCTGGCCAACGAGCTCAGCAGCTGTAAGTAATGCAGAATTGTAAGAATATCAGAAATATATATACGATATAATATATGATTCAACTTTTGACAGTGCGATGTGGAAATGTTACAGAAACAGAAAACTGTTTAAAAGGATGCGAAACTTAAACCAACAAAAACATAACCTAAAAGAATTCAGCGAACCTTAAAAGATTTTGTTAAATACTTAATTCAATTTTAGAGTTTTTGTTAAAAAAAAGACTACAGATTCTTTTTAAAATACGCAAGATTTGCTGCTAATAACTCAGAATCTTAAGTTTCTATATTGTTCATTTCAAACTTGTCAATCCTAAAATCCCTCATCAAGAAAAATATTACCTATATTTTATGATTACATATTATGAAAAAAAGGTACCATTGTCATTAAGATTTCAACAAAAATCGCTGTGTTTTTGCCGGATAGTTTAAGTATTTATTAACAAAAATTTAAATTTTTTATTTTCAAAAAATATTTATAATAAAATTTAAAATAAAAAGATGAAAATAAAAACAGCTTTGAGCAATTCAGAATGTTGGAAAATTGCAACAGCTATCAGAATCGATTTGTAATCAAGTTCTATGCAAATCTGTCAGGTTTCTGGGTTAATGAACGGATGTCTCAAGCACACACACACACACACAGAGAGAGACAATCAAGTGCTGCTGACGCCTCAAATTCGACCATGAGAAAAATAAAACATTGTTTATTTTTTCATTCGGTTTTTAAAGTGTTTTTGTTGTTGTATTTGCTATTTTTCTGGCTTTTCTTGCCAAATCATGTCCAAGCAGTCTAGGCATCAGCGAGGAATTTCCGCTTCTGAACCTGGCCTGGAACAGGTCTTGACTTCCGGCCTGCAGTGGCATCGGATAAGTGGGGAGGGGCCTTGACAAGGCACAGCTGACAATCTTATAACGCCTCAAATAATCATTAAGCGACACTGACGCGACAAATGTGGTCAAAAAAAAAAAAAAAAATAATAATAATAATAATATCTGGTTTATTGGGGGCCGTGGCCGAGGGTCGTACAGCAACAAAAAAGCATGTGCAACGTGCAACGCTTTAATGCCAAAAATTTATACGGCTGCGTCGGCAGCGACGTCAACCGCAACGACGCCAAACCGGCTCCCACGCTCTGTGCTAATTTGAGCTCCACTTCTGTTTTTGGTTTCTTGTTGCCTTCGTTCTTTTTTTTTAAGAGTTTTTTTTTTTTTTAATATATTTCTCTTTTTTTTCATATGTATATTTTGTTTCACGTTGCTGTTGTTGTTGGTATTTATAAATATTTCTGTACAGTTTTTGGCCTTTTGTTTTGGCCAAAAGCCTCGCAACGTTGCGAGCTCCCTATGCAAATTTGATTTTGTGCCTCAACTGAAGTGCAAAAGTGGATTCGAATTGAGCTCAATTTAGCTGACACGGCAGTGCGCTGCTTAGCCTTAAAAAAAAAAAAACTAGCTACATAGGCATATTTTTATAGGCCAACAAGTTACTGCTGACAAAGCATTAACAATTTATTGTATACTGCATTACCATTAACCTTACTTGGGGTAATTCCATTCTTAATAATTAATACACGATACAAACAAGACAAGAGAAAATTAATACGGAAGTTCGTTATATGCAAGTTCGACTGTATTATCAAAAAACCTAGCTATAATCAAAGTCAATTGTCAATGCACTTAAGTACATCCGTATATTTACACCAAAAGAATGATCCTAAATTATTATTTAACTTCTTTTTTTTTCTTCTGCCTCGCTCATAATATTTTCCACATTTCGTTCACTTTAAAATTTTCCCTCATAATATACTATATATCAACTGTATGCCAAGCTTACTTTGTCATTAAATTGCTCAGGTTTCAACAGTTAATTTATGTGGAATGTGCGACACGTGGTGCAAGTTGCAACATAGCACGCATACGCCTCATTGCACACACTTAATGTGTAGAGCGTTCAGCGTCGTTTTATACTTATAATACACATGAAAATACAAGCAAAGGAGAAAAAAAGGCCTTAAACACATGGATTAGCGTATAATGTTCAACACACACACTTAAGCACACACACACAGACACATTCAATAATGTAGACGGGCTAGCCAATTGAGCAATTGCCACACAGCAAACAAATTCAAATTGAAAATGTGGGCAAAGCAGCGCAAAAAGCAACAAAAAAAACAACAAAAAATTGAAAAAAACGACAATCATCGAGTTTCTTGTTTGAAGTACAAACAAAACTTCAATTGGCTGCGACTGCAATTTCAATTTAGGAATCATATGAATAAACTAAAAATATATGAAGACAAAAAGTTGGAAAATATGGAAAATAATATTTAATGTTTATTAAATTAAACGAGCTTAGGGGGAACTTACTGGGGCAACTGGACATTGGACATTGGACACTTACCGCAATGGCATCCATAACAGCATTAACCATGTTTAATGTTGCTGCTTGTTGCTTGTTGTTTGGTGTTTCGTTAATGTTGCGCTTCTTATGATTTATTTGACAGTTCTGCTGCTGTCGTCTTTCACTTCTTCAAGCCTCTGCATTTGCTTTTGCTTTTGCCTCTGCCTCCGATTCGGTTTCAGTTTCAGTTTCGGTTGTAAGTCCGCGTCCTTTCGCGTCTCGCGCGCTCCTCAACTTGCGATCTGTTGACATTTAATTAACGTGCTCGATTTGCTTATGGGGCAGGTGGGCAGCGACACACACAGACACACACACACACACACAAAGACATTGACATGCATTCAGACAGACTGGAACGTGCTGGTCAGCTGTGGACAAAAGATTGACAACGAGTTAGTGCTTGGTTATTGCAAAAAAATAAGGTACTGGAGTTGAGGTCGTTAATAGGCGTAGAGTGAGCGTAGTATAAAAGATTGTAGGCAAATACTAACAGCAAACATGTTCAACACTTTCAAAAAACTTGAGAAAACCATTCAATGGATTTTCTAATCCAAATAATATCTAAATTTAGCTATCAAACAACATCCTTTATAATCCTTTATAATGAAATATTAATCAACCTATAATTTCCATTATTCGTCTGAGTTTGACATGTAACTTATCTAAATATATATATCACACAGAGTTGAATCGATAGTAATTGGTGCATTAAATAATATATTCGATTTATGTTTGCTCTCACGTTGTCATCATTAGCAACTGTGGCAAAGTACATTGCGATTGGTTGTAAAGTGTTTGATAAAGAGGGGGGGGGGGAAAGGGTTCCCCCTTTGCATCGATAGCAATAAGCTAGATAAAAAGTGAATGTATCTTGTATCTTGCAGATACTACTACGTAGTTTTAATTAAAAAACGCCATGGCTAACGGAGCAATCGCCACTGTCCAAACATTGGCGAGATGTTTGACGATTTCTGTAAATCCTGTCTTTATCTCTCTCTCTCTCTCTCTCTCTCTCTCTCTCTCTCTCTCGTCTATCTGTATATGTCTGGCTCTGTTTTTAACCGCAATGCGCGACTCATGAAAATGAAAACTTGTTTCACGTATTCTCCACACAATTTTCCGCATTTTATGCTCATTAATTACATTTTCATTTCCATTTGCATTTACATAACCATTTTACTTAATTTTAACAAGTGTGTGCGTCTGGCTATTCCATTAATATTATGGCTTTTTTTTTTATTTGTATTTTCGTTTATGTTTATGTTTTTTTTTTTAGTTAACTGGCTCAGAAATGTGTTTTTACCTGTTGAAAATTCCTCAACCCAGTTGACGGAAGTTGAATTGCAAATTAAAGTGCCAAGCGATTTTACACGTTGAGATAACAGACAAAAATCAAACAACGACTTGAAATGCATTCATCAAAAGCTACAAAACGCGCACTTTAAGATCGGCCATCAAAATATTTAGTACTCGAAATAACTAAGAATGCGCGCTTGAGAGTCAAAGTGCTCGACTTTTAGTTACTCTCTACTTTTGGTCATACAAATCAATCAAAGGAATGGATTCGACTGTCGTTTCGAAATGTTGAACGCGTTATTGATTAGAAGGTATAATTTAAGCTAAACAAAGTTGGTTCAGTTGGTTAGTTAGTTCACTTATATCGTTTTGTTAATGCCATTTTATTATTTAGTTCGTTTAGTAGTTGAACTACAATCATAAACATATTTTGTTCATTATGTTAAGTAAATAATACGATACGATACAGCTTTAGTGAACAGTTCATTATATCCAGACATAACTGCATCTACATCTTTTTACTTACAGGGTATAAACAAAAAAAGTAACAAGAAAATACAAAACGCTTTAAATGAACGCAGCTGATGTCGCATAGCGTCGCTGTTACTGCGCAGTCGCAGCTCGTTACTCAAGCTTAAATGCATACGAAATGAGATTTTTGTCTCGGAAGTTTTAGTTATTTAAGCTTCATTTTGTCTACACACAAAATTGTTTATTATATGATTTACACTCTATGCACACCGTTCGGAGTGCTTTGAATTTGTCATGAGGCGCATTCATTGATCGTTATTTAAAATGTCTATGTGTTTGTGCAACACGAGTGGCAAGTGTGGCATACTATAAGCTACTATTTGTTCATTAAACTATCTACATACTTTTGAGAATCTAAACAGATGTTTAACAATGGAAAGTATCACGAAGTACTTTGAATCTTAACTAATCAGTTCAATAATTATTCGTTCAAACAACAATCTTTTAGCCAATGAAATGCTTGAGAAAGGCCTAAAGCGAAATGAAGTACAAACTAAAAGGGCATTTGATATTCGGCCGGAGCATAACGACATATCCAAGACTTGTTGATGTGTTTCTGTTGTTTATGTTTACTCAATTTTTTTTGTGGACCGTCTCATTAGCAAAAAGCGACACATGACAGCAACAGCAACAACCGAAGCTGTTAAGATTTGTGTGGCATGGAAATTTAGACCGAAGTTCCATCCAAAACTGCTCAACGATTGCTTATTGTTAATAATATTGGGGGGAACGGGGGCTGTATTGATGTTAAGGTAACAAAAGAGGTTAAAGCGGCGTCAAATTGAAGTTAATTAAATAATATTGAGCCATAAATTGAAAACAGCAGCATGAGCGTGCGACACAGATACATTTACAGATACAGAAACGATATCAAGACAACAGCTGCTAACAGCTGACAGCTTAAATTGAGGCACGGCTTCAGATACGGCTTCAGATACAGATACAGAGAAGCTGAGCAAATACAGATACAGATACATATACAAACAATTGACGAAACGCACATTTCGAGTTTTTTGAATGCTGATAAATAAGTGCATTTGCTTATCATTAAACAGCCTTTGTTTTGAGTAGAGTCGACTCTGTTTGTGTCTGATAAAAAGACACAACTCATGAATTCTACTTTTGATAAGCCAAGCCAAGCCGTCGTTTTCGCAGTCAACTTTAACACTGCTGTAAATTGAGGCTGAAGGTGAATTTATTTTTGCGTCCGCCTTCTGTTCGAGTGTATGAATGTGTCGCGCCAAGGCGATTTGATCGCCGCATTCTTTGCATTCTGTCAATTGATTCCTCAATAAATCAATTGAAATGTTTTTTGTTTTTGATAAGCGTCGATTCGCTATAATTGATATGCACATAACGCATCAATAACAACAACAACAATTGTCCTTTTGCATAATTTTGCACTCATGGTGTAAAATAAAACATTATTCTATTGTGCTTGGCATTCAATTGAGGGCCTTGTTATTTAGTATCTATCAGATAGTGTATCTATGACAGCTTCAATGTAAATCAGCGTGCCTTAGGTCAGTGTTCCAATTGGCTGGCGACATCTTTTTGTTTTTAAGATACTTTTGACACACATTCCGAACGAATTCAAATCAGGCTTTAAAGAACTGGTATATTTATGAATATTTCCAACATATTATACAACATTGATACATATATTTATTGTTGTGCTGTTATGCTAATTCATTTTACCACACAATAATACAATTTATGAGCTAAAAAATAAACAAACAAAAATCAAGCGTAAAAGTTACATATAAGGAAAGGAATTTTGGAATATTTTAAGATGTTAAACTCAAATTGACAATTTTTTTTGTATTTCTGACAAAGTTATGACAGTTGGAATTCTGAGAAAAACAGAGAGAGAGAGAGAGAGAACTGACTAGTTCTTGCAACTCTATTGGGCCACACAGAATATGCAACTTTTACTTTCAGCGAGCTTGCAACACAGCGAGAAAAGCAGAAACTAAAACAACAACAAAAACAAACAAACAAAGAAAAAGACACAAAAGACTAACTGACAGACGCATAGTAGAAATACTAAAAGAAAGAGGCAGAAACAGAGAGAGAGAGAGAGACAAATGCAACAGATATAGTATATAATATATATATGACAATACAATACAGACAGTTTGCACGAACGCCAACGTTTGCCGCCCATGGGAACGTAGGACACTGAAAAAAAAGCAGAGGGAGCAAGGAGAGGGAAGTAGGAACGTGCACGCAAGACAAACAAAACGCACGAATCAAAAAATAAGACAAGAAAACTAGAATTATCTTAAGAACGACGAAGATTGAACACCCTTTGCAGACAAGGACTACGCCAAATTATGAACAGTCAAAAATAAGTTTACTCTATTGAAAAATTGGTTTACAGTATTTTATGATTCCTTATGATATAAAGTCTTTCCTCAGTTGTGTCTCCACTTATGGCATATTTGATGACAAAACTTAAGCAGCCTCCAAGGTAAGGGTATGGCAGAATGTTTGCAGTACTAGTGGCAAAGTGGCAACGGCAGCCAAACTAGATGAGGGCTTGTGGCGGCTGCTAAGGAGTCAGAAACGGAAAATCGGAGTTGTTGTCGGAGACGTAGACGAAGACGGAGTCGCTTATGTTTATGAATACGCGGTCATTGTGGGCCCAAAAAGATATGCAGACTATAGAATACAGATGCAGATACACAAATGCAGATACAGATACTAATGCATACACTACATAAATATATATACATATATGTATATAGATACAGATACAGATACAGATAAACATGTGCAATGTTTGGGAACAAAACAAGGAAATATTGACAAATAGATTGAAACTTATTAAGGCAGCAGCAGCAGCAGCAGAGGCATGCAGCAAGTAGCTAAAAAAAAAACAAAAAATGTGGCATGTCGCAAATGTCGCGAGTGTCGCGTGGGGGCTGCTGTTTGACATGTTGCCCCGTCTGTTGTCTGCGGTATTGGGCGTGGCTTGCCGCACACCACAAGACACACGTGCAGCCGCAGCAACAGCTACAGCTATACACAGAAAGAAATAATATAGCTGTTTAGTTTAAAACAGGATTTGGTTTAAAAGTTTGTTTCTACTTTTAAAGGTTCCACTTTTTTAAAAGGAAAACAATGCTTTATAAACAATAGAGGTTTCTAAATATTTTTAAAGAGTATCAGAAATGTCTTATAGCAATATTATAATCATATTATAAAATTTCAAAACTTTTTACTTAAGGCAAAATAAAAGTAACACCTTTTCCCCTGGGAAAATTCAAATCACAAACTTAATTAATAATAATCTTTAATCTTTAAAAAAAAATA
Organism: Scaptomyza montana; assembly: GCA_018904305.1. Classification (NCBI taxonomy): domain Eukaryota; kingdom Metazoa; phylum Arthropoda; class Insecta; order Diptera; family Drosophilidae; genus Scaptomyza; species Scaptomyza montana. The sequence goes on along the minus strand of JAEIGR010000002.1, from coordinate 8,493,609 downwards.
TATCTCAATGATACAGAACAAATTTTAAAAATTTTTTGACATTTTTAATACAGTCGAACTGTCATATAACCAACATAACGATTTTCTATTAACGAATCAGTTTCAGAATTGTTCCTTGTCCCTTGAGATCTGTTTATGGTAAATTAAAAAAAAAATATTTTTCGTTTTTTTTATCATTTTAAATAATAATACAATTTAGTATTTTTATTTTTATTTTATTTGTTTCAACTATATATCCATGCTATTCTTGGTTTGCATTTAAATTTTCAAACTGAAATTGTTTATTTTTATTAACCTCCTCAAAAATTTAGTGTATTTTAGTCAACACAAAAGAACCACATCAATTTAAACAACTTTAAAAAATGTTATTGTGTGTTTGGTTGGATATTTTGGTCAGTGTAGAATACTTGCTGGCTGGCTGGGCAGGTTGAGGCAGATTGAGGCAGGTCCGGTTGCCACTGCTAACAGCCACTCATTGCCAATATTTATCATCAAATATGGTCGAAATCTATATTTAGACGCTGACGATCGACGAACGAGAGAGCGATCGATATTATTCATTTTGATCATCTTCAGCTTCAGGGTTGACCTCGAGCTCGCCTCAAGCGGAGCGCGGCTTTCTATTGAAACAGTTGGACAGGCCACAAAAGCGTTAAGCGTAAACAGAGAGCAATAGACAGAGAAAGAGATACAATAAGCCACATGTCTGACAATTATTTATTATTTATTTAGTTTTTTTTAATTCTGTTGCCCACATAAAAATTAAGCAGATCGGCAAGCTCTGATCAAAATACCAGCTTTGTTTTTTTGGCCAACAAATTTGCCACTTTATTTATTGTGATTCATTTGAGTAATTCAAGTGGGTGGGTGCTTTTGCGCCAGTGTACTATCAGATCACCAGGTAAGGTAAGGTCCACTGATCGTAACGATATTGATCGACTTATCTTGTTACTTGCTCGGTTATGCGATCCATTGAAAGCCGAGTAGTAAACCCAAACTTGAGACAGTCAAGTTGATTGTTATCTTGTTCAGAGGTATTTAATACAAATGTGTACGTAAATAAATACGCCAAAGGTGTCAGCAAGTTATTGTTATGAAGATCAACTGATACTTATCTTTAAAAATTGAAATTCTTATTGTGATAATGATAAGTGTGATGTTTGCTTGTTTTGCTTCTTTTTTTCTTTTCTACGATATTAGCATTCCTGCTTTAAGTTTAAATTTTATTCGCAAGAAATTTGATTTAATCAGTTTGTTAAACAAAAAGCTCGTTCAAAGAATTTCAACAGAAAATTGCAAATAATGATTATGCATATCATAAAATAAATCTCATTCTTTAATATTTCTTCCAGGGTACAATGTTAAGATCAATAACATGTTGGATGTTGTTTAGATAGTCCAGTTTCATAGTAAAGGACGCAAATCTCAAAACAAACACACTGAATCCTACCTGATTGACTGAGCGGTATGAAACGTAAGGATTCGATCTGATAAGAGTGCGTTTGTCTATATCTAAAGCTAATAGAAATAATAGACGACGATAAATTGCTTGTGAATGGGCATAATGAAGATACATAAAATACAAACAAACAGCTATTCCCACATATACCAGTAGATACCATGTAGAGTAGGTACTTAAGCACATACATACTCTACGGATACGTTTAGGCATATCTGAAGGCAGAGTGAGCTAATTGAAGGAATAGAATAGGTAGTCAACAAGTTTCGGGTAGTTACCCATTGCCATTGTCAGTGGGAAGGAAGAGAGATAAGCTAAAATCGTTGACTTATCGTGTGCGCTGAGTGAAAGAACAATGCAATGCAAAAAAAAATTTAACGAAGGTAAAAGAAAAAGCAGCCGAACGACATGCGAAACGCGACTGATAATAATATTTTAAATATACACAAATTTACTTATCAAATTTTGTTTATCTAAGCAGAGTTGCTGCTGCTGCTTTTGCAAAGGAAGTGACAAAAAAGCGAAGAATGCGTAAGAGCGAGAAGTAAAAGTTAAAGAACGACGTTGACGAGATCTCTTCAGTCTGCTGAGCAGTAAGTGCAAGTGTGAGTGGGTGGCGCATGTGTATGTGTATGTTCGTGCGAAATGCCGCGGCGATTAGCAATTCGCTGTCAAAACGAGGCAGCAGCAACAGGCAAAAAGGTGCAATGCACGCAACAAAATGCAGGAGAGTAGCCAGGCAATCAGAGAGAGCAAAGTAAGAGCCTGACTGAGAGAGAGAGAGAGCGCGCACCGTAAGTTCAAGTAGTGGGCGCAACGTAAACGCAAAGAATGCGCAAGGCGACAACCGTTGTTCGTTTAGCCGGAAAAAATAAGCTGAACTTGAACTTGTGCAACGTGGACACGCACAGGAACAGGAAGGAGGACAGGGATATGCAGGGCTTTCGACTTACACTTACACCAATACACTTACAGTTACAATGCTCATATACTAGGTTTAAAAACAATGCGTAGAGTTTGCCAAGTGTTATTTGTCGTTGTCGGTGCCGTCGTTTTTGTTGATACTATTAATGTTGCTCCAATTCCAAATTGCACGCACTTCACTTCACTTCAAAATTCGCGGATCGCACTTTATTTTATTGTCGCTCTCTTTTACACATCATTTGCTTGGCAGCTGTCGCTGTCGCAGTTATAGTTGTTGTTTTTTCTTAAGCAATTAAATATGTACGCACATATATAACAGCAATTAGACTGTTGATTATTTAATTGCGACACATTTCCAAAAAAAAGTAAAATAAATATGTAAACAAAAACAAAAACAAATTGCCGAAATTCCCGTCAATCACACAGCCGAAGTACAAACAGATTAACATACGCACAATTATGATGCGAGTGTGAGGCAATTATTAATTGGTAGATTAGCCAAAAAATAATTTCGTACTTAATCATACGAGCGTGATTAACAAACACAATCTGAGATGTACGCTCCCAATAAGCCGGTAGAACTTAAACTCGCGACCGTTTCTCAGCCAGACTGCGAGAGAGAGACACGATCTTCGCGTTTCAATTGCGCCAACAGACTAATGTTGGAGCGGCATTCGATGCCGCTATCGATAGGCTGTCAACGATGATGCTATCGATACAGTGATTTGTCTGCAGCATTCACCACGAAACGCATTCGCATACGTTTCCACTGATCGCAACAACGAGTGCGACAACATATGTATAAGTATAAATAAAATATTGTCTGTTTAATGTTCGCAAGCGTTATGTTTTTTGGCACTGCTTATTATTGTGCAGACGGCAATTCATTAAACTCAATACATAATGTGTGGCTTATATAATTGCATACATAAAACTTCCTTGCTTTAAAACAAATCGTAATAAAATACTAAATAAGATGCATATTTTATTTTATTTGATTTTAAATTTCATATGTATGTAACTTGCATTGAGAGCAGCTGCTGTGAACAAGTGATAACGTATTAAGTTCATTTAACGATCATTCTTTATCGATGTTTATTCGGCATTCGCATTGCAATTGCGCGCCATAATTTCAAAAAACAAATCCATCTAAGCAATTACAAACAAGCGCAAGTCTATGATTAAAATAATAAAATATTGACCGCTCTTTATATGTATTGCTCAACCTTACGATGTGTCGAAAAAAAACTTAACTGTATACAGTATAATTAAGACTTGCCCTTTCATTTTGGACCTAATCGACGAAAGGTTCATTTACACATGTGACAAATACTTGAAACTTACTATTTTTCGTGCATCTTGTGTTTTTACTAGTGCTTTCCCCGATGCAATCAGAGCAGATTCCATTCCACATTGATTAACTCGGAACGCGCTAAATGCAGAGTCATCGTAGGTAAGTGTGTAGAGGGATGACAACGGGGGGACAAGATTCAATTATGCAAGTGCCAAGTGGCCCAGCATAGAAAGTTCGTTAGGCGTAATAAACAATTCACGTCGTAAACCAGATTCATGCTTTACTTTGTTTGGATTACGCACGATAACATTTAGTGGGTCAGCGCGGAGAGGCTTATAAATATATATAAATATATATAAATGATGACGTTTTATGGATCATTTTCACTTTTCGCTAACGACAATTGAAGACAATCTCTTATACAGTTGTAAACAGAAGCTTTTAATTTATAAACCATAAGTAGCAAACGATTATTTAATAAAAACTTATAATAAAACTGTTAAGCTTCCGTTGATATTTTCACTTTATAAGTACAGTTGATAACCCTGCTCATCAGCAGGCGTTACTGTGAATATCATCTTAAGATAAATAGCTCCGTCTTAAAAAAATGTTCTTAGCAAAAATTTTCATTGTTATATTTATTCTGATTTTGCTTTTTCATGTGCTTCGTTTTTTTTTCGGAGATCTATTATTTTCAAAAATCTTGTTGAGCTTGAGGAACACCTGCAACCCACTATCTCTCTCTCTATCTCGCTCTCTCTCTCTCTCTTTCCCTCTCACTCTCTCTCTTTCTCACAAACACACCATTGACTTTTTGGTAGTCTTTTCATTTGTTTCCTTTTTTGCGTTATTATCATTGAAGTCTCGTCATTTACTCGTCTCGTCAATCTTATTCGCAAATTTTCTTTGTTTGCTAAATCGTTGTAGTATTAACAACAACAACAACGATAACAAAACAACAGCTTGTCAAGTGTTTTTTTTTTTTGCAAGCGTTTTTCTGTTTACTCTTTTTAGCGCTGCGTTCCCGAATGGAGCGGACTCTTCGTTTAGCCCCAGAAGCAAAACATTAAACTATGCTGAGTCAGGAATCCACTACAGACCACGTCCCCCACATACCACCCCCACTAGCTACAATAAGTATATTTAGTATATGTATATACTACATACATATACATACGTCATTAAATAGTTCACATCGCCACTTTTCTCTTTTATTTTTATTTTCTTTGTTTTTTTAATTTTATAAGCAATAAAACATCGGTATACTAACAAAAGAAAACGGTTCAATTAGCAGTTTGACTACTGCACAAAATTCACAATAACATTTTCTGATTCTTAATGACAAAAACCAAAAACACAAAAAAAAACTTACTACAATGGATTTTGGCTTTTGGAATTTCGGGCATAAATACCATGTGAAAAAGTGTTGTCTCATTATTTTTCTCATAATCATTTGGAGGTCATGTGAATAAGTTTCAAAGTTACAAACACAATTCACAATTGCAACGACCGGCGAGCTGTCAACTGTGAATAAGGCGATGGACAATTGTTGACCAACTTTCAAAATATTTTTTTGTCTCTACAATCACCAAGTAATGAGCGTCATGAGCTTTACTGTTGAGAACTAGTTCACATGTGTAAGCCAGGATTTCAATTCTTCTTATGTTCCTGTTAACAAAATTAACATGCTAAAGTGTCTTCAAAAACTGAACCCATGCGGCCGACATCTCAAATGTACCGTCAATAATAACAACTACATAGTTCCATTATAAAGTAGCCATGTTTTAAAAGGTTTTTCACAAAGTTGTTGAAGAACTTTTATTAGCTGGGAACTGGACCACCTTTCATCACACACAGCTGAGGCCCTCTCCAGGACATACATACATAATTACAGGTTCAATCGCACGGCAACACAACACCTACAAATCATAAGTGGCAAGCAGCTATACTAGCTTGGCTCCCTTTTGTACCACCATCGACCATTGTGAGTCTAATGGCATTTTAACGTCAGATGTCGTGGACAACCCGCACCCGCACCCACAACCACACCCCGTGAGTGCTGTCCAACAACGCCTAAGCTGATGCTCAAAATCCACACTGAGTTAATGTGAATGTGGGATGGGAGCCAAGGATGAGAATGGCAATGGGGATGAAGTTGGAGAGAAGGCGCATGTTGCTAATGTGGCGCTTATTAGCGTTGGGGCAGGCGTTGAGGAAGGGGAGGCCGTGGATCCAACCAACTGTAGTAAAATATCTGCAGCGCGTAATCTCTACTCGCGACGTGGCTAATCCACTGGAAACATCATTTTGAGCACCTGTTTAATTGCGTTAATCACCGGGAACAAACATTATTGCCATCACCTTTGTGTGTTGGTCCTAGTTGGTCCGAATGATGCCGAATGATGATGATGATGACGATGGAGTGAAGCAATGGAGTTCATAAAAAAAAAACATCCAGCGTTAAGCGATTCACATTAGAATGTAAATTTGATGTGTGTCTTGGGTCCCAGCTTGCCAAAAGTATTATTATTTTAAGGATCGTTAGCCCAAAGGTTAATGTCTTACTTTAAAATTCAACTACTTAGTACTTTCCTCATCAAAAAAATAAAAATAAAATAATAATACTGCATAAACTTAATAAAATTTTTTTAATATTCAAAGTTTAAGTGTTTAACTCAAAGTATTAAAAGTTCTATATCGGGTCCAAGTTTTTCGAATAATTAAGAGATAAACTCTTTCTGTTTGGTTCTCAAAATTTTAGGCAAAGGATCTTAATGACACCTAGACTTAATTTGAAGACTCTTACTTTTTAGCTTTCGGAAATAAAGGGTTTTATCGATTATGCCTATCGATTTCCTATCCTCAAGTGGGCGTAGTTGAAAAATACATATGTACATATATATTTAAATTCTCAAGATTCAAGGTTCAAATAAAAATTCAAACAGTGGTACATATTTAAAACAAGTGAAATCGTTGCAATCGGACGCAACCCAATGCGGAATACTCCGACACCAGTGTAAAAAACGGATAATAAGAAGTCTGCTTGCAAAAGGAGAGTTCCATGGTGACAGAACGGGTGCCGCGTTCAAAGATACAGTCGAACTTCCATCTACCGAACTTCCGGATATCTTAGTTTTCTATATTACGAATCCATTTCCAAAACCCAGCAATTCGGTTCAATCATGATTGATGCATATACTATACACGTGATTCTAAATTTGACAGGGCGACGGGGCGGCAAAGTTTGCCGAGTTTCAAGTTTCTAGCTATAAGTTGCGTTCATTCGGACGGACGAACGGACAGACGGACACCACGACGGACATTTCATTCGATATCAGAGTAAAAAGAGATGTTTTTAAAGACATTTTGCCCCTTCCACAATGATATTTTTCTGAAGTCGCTTTCAGTGTTAATGCAGCATGAACTTCAATGCTCTTCAATTGATTTCGATGAATGTTTTACACCATTTATATTATTTTAGACTTAAATCCCAAATCTCAACAATCTAAACAGCCGTCTTAACATCAAACCATGTTTGTTTACTGGCTGTTACATTAGGTAAGGCCTCACATCGCTGGAAACTATTCAAATTGTGCACTGGCAAACTAAAATATGAATCGCTCTTTGCAAATTCGGCACTGTCGCACTTAAAATAATTCACTTATGTTTTTGCAATTTGCTTTTGCAGCGCTAGGTTTATTATTGTTTAAGTAATTCAGGTTAACCGCAAATTATGTTTTGAACGTGTTTTTGTGTTAAATGGTTGTTAAAAGATGATTAATTTACTTTGTATTTTCCTCGTCTGGCAAAGCATTCAAAGCCAAATCATCAGGCAAGTCCTGCGGCTTGGCGGCAGCACCTTCCTCAGCAGTTCCAATAGAATCAGTAGCATTCTTGGCGCGGACCGCCTCCGGATAACGTACGTCAGACACGCTCTTAATTTTCGGTACATAGAATTTCATTAAATTGGTTACCGGGTCATATTTAAGAAGAGGTCTAGTTTCGGGTGCCAGTACTTCGGGTGCAACGTTATGAAAAGTTTTCAACATTTTACAGAAATTATTCATTGCTTCGGTATACCAATCTTCAATTTGTTGCAGCTGCATTGGACCCAAGTGAAAGTTCTCCACATTGTGTAAAGGCGCTATGTAAGCATCAATAAACTCGCTCACTGTTTGATTGAGCGAACGTTTTGTATCTTCCGCAAAGTCACAGCCTTAAAAGCAAAAATTTTGTTTTGCCATTTATTTACGTACTTATTTACTTCTTGGAAATACATATTAAAGAAATAATGGTACTTACGATCAACCACTGCCCTAAACGCTTTTTTCAATGGCTCGGGATAAATGTCGTGCATTTTAAAGTAATTTAGATAGAAACTAGAAAGTTTTCGTCTCGGACCTTTTCCTGCAAATGAATTGCACAAAATTAAATGACAGCTATGCCGATTGGTAGATTAGCGGCTGAGTTATCGAAATTCAACAGTCGGCTTTTGGAACTAAACTTTATATTTTCGCATAAAACTGTGATGTGATTTTTGTCAAGCTAGCAACTTTTATTAGAAATGATTTTCAATACTTGTAACATGAAACCAAATGAATTTTGATGCAAAACTTTAAACAAACCGAATTATTTTTTGTTTATATGCAAAGCGATGCCTATTCCAGGTTTCTTACATGGGAAAATCAAGGGATTATTCCTTAAATATTTGAATTCAAGGATAACGGCCACGAAAACCGCTTGTGCACTGCACAAGCCTATAGTTTCCCTGAATAATTTGTATCAATTTTTTCAGCGCAATTTTGAGATTTTGGCAGCTTTGCTTCTAATGGATCTTAACGAATTTCGAAATAGGTGGGCGTGGCCTCCAAATGTTTGATGCAGAACTTTGAGGGTCGCCATCACCTATCTTCGAAACTTTTGTTGCAGATTTTTGGGAACCAGCAGTAGCAGTCTCCTTACCAAAATTGGTAATTGGTGTGTTTTATCGATTTGCACCTTTTGGTTAGTCGACTTGTTATTGATTTCCCAACCCCACAGTGAGCGTTACGCTCCCATATTGACACTTTGTCTGGTGCAGACGTAAACCAAGATATTTACAAAGTTTCAAGTCCTTAGCTTTGAGGGTGTCCAAGAAACGCGCGCTTATAGAGACTGACAGACGGACAGACAGAATGACGGACTGCACAAACCCTATGTATGCTCTTTACCTTTGGTATCAGAGCACGAAAAAAAATAAAGCAATCCCTGATACGTAAATATATTTCACTATATGCTAACTGTTAGAAGAGCTTTCAAAAGGATTTTGTCAGTCAAAGTAATAATTTGTTAAAAAAAAACTAAATCAAAAAAAATATTATAAAATTCTGAGAAAAAGGAGCAAGAAAAAACATCATGGCAAACATCTTATCCATTAAGTTGCTAATGCTGGGCGATGCAAATGTGGGCAAGACATGCCTGATGAGACGTTTCACGGATAATCGCTTTACGGGCAAATACAACTGCACCGTGGGCATGGATTCGAAGACGCGCATCATTGAAATCAGTGGCACCCAGGTGAAGGTACATATCTGGGATACAGCTGGCGAGGAGCGTTTCCGTTCGATGGTGACCGGTTATTATCGCAACGTTCACGGCATCTTACTCGTCTTCGATTTGACTAATCGTCGCAGTTTTCAACACATTGACTTCTGGCTGGGGGAAGTGAAGAAGAATGCCTCGCGCAAGGTACGTCTGCTGCTGGTGGGAAACAAGTGTGATGCCGAGGGTCGACAGGTGTGGCAACAGGCAGCTGCTATGTATGCCGAAACTCGGGGTATACCGTACATGGAGGCATCTGCCATGACTGGGGTCAATGTGGAGCGTTTGTTTTTCAAACTGGCGGTCAGCGTTTATGAGCTGCAAGTCAACACACAAAAAGATGGTAAGAAATCTTCAGATGATGACAAGGTTTCAGTTGTTCTGAGGCAGAGTGCGGGAGTACGCGATTTCTGCTGCTAAGCTCAATTTATTACATTGTTGTTAGCCAGACAAACAAAAACACACCCTAACAGTACATCCTTGGGCAATCAAATAATCATCCAATTGTCCAGAGCTTCAATTTGTTTGGGCTTACTTTGATGTCTTGCTCCACCTCCAGCATGTTTGCTGACCAGGTCGTTAAAGTGGGCGTCTTCTTCACATAATCATAACACAAATGTGCCAACCATATAGTGAACTACATATTATACACACTACACAATTTGTACACCAAAGTTTGCGTTATTTTTAAATTTTAAATTTTAACAGTGGTTTGTTTATTTTAGGTTGTGATTAAATCGTTTGTCAATAATAAAAGCAAAGTAATTCGTAGTTTTAATTATTTTACATATATGTATAAATATATATATATATATCTAGTTGAACAAAAAAAAATAATATAAAATTTAATAGACCTGTTGTCTATAAAATACAGTAATGGTTAATTATTAATTTCGGAAAGTTTTCTAACAAAGAACTAAATGTTGCGGGCTCAATTTGGTCGAGCAGTTACTTCCGTGCATGGCATAAGCTAATCTTGTCCATGTCCATTAATAAACCCATTTTGGCATTAACATTTGAATATATAGGTAAACTTATACTATATACATAAAGATTTCGATTCAATATTGTTGGTCAATTCTTCAATTCACTTCACTTCGAGTAATCCAACAATCCAATGGATTACTCGATAGTGCCAGGCGGTGCATATTTCTTAAAGATTTGTTTGATGCGAAGTTTGATCATTTCTTGATTGTGCAAATTGCCGAGCGCATACGCCCAGTTTTTGACCACCAACCTGGGCTTGCAGGTAGCCATATTGATTTCGGGCACATAACGCTCAGGAAATACTCTTTCAATGGGCTCCATCACCAACTGTTCCAGCTTACGTTGGTCAGTCAACAAAGTGTAGCCGCCTTCCCTCACCTGATTGTAGATGCAACGCATGTGCCGATAATATTTGTGTGACATCGAGCATTGACCATAGGGATCCGTGATCTTTAAGATGCGCAACTCGCGCAGCGCATGTTGCAGCGAATAGCGGCATTCGCTAACTGTGAATGAATGAAGACCACAGTTAAAATAGAAAAATACAGTTTTGTGTTAAGTCAAATTTACCCGACGCATTCAACTTCTTGGCAACACCTTGCCAAGCGGTGCGTTTTTGTGTGGCTGTTGTCAAGCCAATCGTAGTTGGATTGCAGCGCAAGAGGCGTGTCAATTGATAGGCATCAATGTTGGGTAGATAGCGGCCATACGACTGGCCAGCCATATGTGTGGCCAGTTCGTTAACCGTTGGCAGTTCGTCCACATTGATCACCTCGTCATATGCGTCCGGCTCTGTCAGATCCACACTATCAGACTGCATAGACACTTGTTGTTGGTTCTGATGTTGATATTGATGTTGATTTTGATTCTGATTCTGATTCAGATATGGATGCAACACGTTGACATTTAAAGAATTTACATTGCCAGTGATTGACGTTGTTTCCTCCGGCATTTCCCAGGGCATTACCAAAACGGTGGCAGCTTGTGCATGTTTGACAATCGAACCTGGTGCTCTTGGTTGCATTAACGCTTCGTACATGCTGCAGCGCTTTACCTCCTCCATAAACTTGTTGTGCACTATATAGTAGTATGGCTCAAGGGGATGATAGCGTACATTAACAAGAAACCGCAGCTTCTCCAGTGCATGCCACCAATTTTGTGGCCAGGGATTTTCAATGCCGCGCTCCAAATCCTCCATATATGTTTTAAATGCAAACTTAAACATGGACCAAACATCGTGATGATTGACTGCAAAATAAATACAAATACACAGATTATATATACGTATGTATATGTTGTAAAAGTGGCTAAAATAAGTCAACTTACTGTTCGGAAAACGTTCACGCGCCACACGCCACACTTCCTGGCGCTCTTCTTCGTTGAACTGACGGGGCGGTAACATTGCTTGGCGTCGCATATCCCAATACAAATGTTCATACTTCTCGAAGAGCTGCATAAGCGCAGGCAATTTTTCCTTGTGATACATCCACTGATATTTTCGAGCAATTTCATCAAATTTGCTGAAGAGCCGATGAGATTTCTCCCACACTTTGATGTTAGTCTTGAATGGTTGCATTAGATCTACCATAGGCGCTATTTGCGGAAACAAATTAATATTTTTCAACAGGAATGCCCATATGGAGCGTAATATATTTTCTGCAATAGTGAAAAGATTAAAGATTAACGAAAAGTTGCAAAAGTATAACTAAAAATAGAAGAACAATTAACAGCAGCTTCGTGTTTCATACTTACGATGTAAATGTAACTTTTTAGCTAATAGTAGCCAAATTTCAGTGCATCTATTACTCAGTTGAGGATCAGAGCTGTGGAGTTGCGGTATAGCCATGACCTCGCGTATAAAGAAGCTCACACGCGTCATACTCATTTCCAGTTTTGGTATATCTTTGCCAGTTATGCACAGTACGCGTCCGAATTCCTTGCAATCGAGAAACTGCACGTTAATGTCCTTCAATGACTGGCTGGCAATGGTGAACGAATTGGCTGGCCAACTTTTTGTCGTCCTGGATTTATTGGGCATTTGTGTGCGCATTTCATCATAGCCACTAGTCAAAATGTTGCGCTGCTGTCTGATTAATTCCGGCGGTGGAAATGCTGGCGATGCTAATGCAGATGCAGATGCGGTTTCGGAAGATGATGTAGTCGTGGATGTGGTTGTGGATGTGTATTTTGATGTTTTCCATGGCTGTGTTACTTTGTCATTACGCACGGTGAGCGGCGCAAGCTTTGGTACCGGTAACATGACTCGTGGAACTCCTAAACCACTTGATGCAGCCGCACCAACGAAATTGTTAAGCATACTGGACGGAATGGAGGGTGATGAGGTGGTGGTAAAGTTGGTGGTGCTGTGGCTTATGCCAATGCCGGGACTGATGCCCATGCTGGGACTTATACCCATGCCTGTGCCGATGCCCACAGGGACGGGCGCTAGAGGCCGTATGGTTGTGCCGGTGCCCAGCTGCACACCAAGTGAGCCGGTCGCTAAGGGGCGTATGATGGAGCCGGGGGGTAAATATTTTGGATTTATTGGCATGCGAGTTTTGGGCCGCACCATCACCTGTAGGCCAGGACGCAATGTTGTAGTCTGCCCAATGGTATTGGCGAGCTGCAACGACGCTGGCACCGGCAATGGCAATACCGGTCTAGTCATTATTTTCACACTATTAGGAGGTGGACTGATGTTCGATGCTGTCGATGACGTCGCTGGCACCATGGGCCTAGACACCATACTGATGGCCGCCGTAATTCGGGGAAAGTTGGTGGTCACGTTCATGGCGCTGGTGGCGGTGGTGATGGGTCTGGTGCTGTTGATACTGTTGGTGATGTTAGAGCTTGCGTCACCGATGGATATGGGAACAGGATAACTGTTGCCGATAGTCACGCGAGGCGGATAGACAATGGCCAGCGGCAGCGGAGGTTGTGCTGGCGGAGGTTGTGCTGGCGTTGACGTTCGTGTTGACTTGGGTGGCTGCCTGGCAATGCCTGGTGGTACATTATTGGCCTTGATTGTCAGCGCCTGTTTGGCTGGAGGTGCTGAATCACTATTTTTGAGAGCGTCACGCTTTTGGGCACGTCGCGCATTTCGATTGTTGAGCACCCTGTACAGGCAGCTAATGATGTTCTCAAAGAACCATTTGTCCTTCAGCTGATAGCCAACTCTACGCATCTCTGTCAGTTCCATGTAAAAGTCGCGCAACATCAGCCAGGTGACCTCACAACGCTGATGGTTACAGTTCACCTGAGATGAGACACGCAGCCAGAGTGAATGATAGCGCTGCGGCTTTTGATCTTGGTCCTGAGAGTCATCGACCATTTGGCCCAGTTCGGGCAACATCTTCAGCACATTGATCAAATTCATGACGCTGCGAAAGTGCTCAATGTGATCGACCCAGGCCTTTTGCAGATATAGCGACATTTTGTAAACAGTGCCTTGGGTATTGCGTATGTACGGCCCCAGAAAGCTGAGCTTCTGCCTCACTGGAGTGTTTTTATCGTTCATTTGCATAACCTCAAACTCGTAGCGCGTCTTTAGCTGCAGCCAAATCTTCATTAGCTTGGTCGCCTTATCACGCAATTCATTCGAGATGGCGCCCCAAATGAGGCCGCGGTGGCAATAGTTATCATAGTTTTCATGAAACGGATCATAGAGCTGTGGATAGGCGCGCACTGCCTCAATGAGTAGCTGCTGATCGGGAGTTATTTTGTATTGATAATCGTAATCCTCCTCATCTAAGTCTATTATTTCGGCAGGTAGCGTCGGCACAATAGTCACATCATCATCCATAGACATAGGCACATCCGTAATGCGAGATCGCTCGCTCAGCAGTTGCGGATAGCGAGACACGTGCGTGTAGAGAAACATCATATCTTCCTCGTACAGCATTGTGGGACGTGGACGCGTATATATGCGAGAAGCCTGCGATTGACGGCGATATTTGCGCAAGCGTCGTACATGCCGCTGGTATTTATAGCGCAGCTTTGCCCAAGTACTTTTGCACATGGCAACATCGAGTGAAAGTTGCTGGGCAATTTTTTGCCACAATTCATCCTTGTGGGCATCGTCGGTGAAGCGACGATGTCTGCAATTATAAAGGGCCGACTGCTTGCTCACCAGCCTTATTAGCTGCCTTTCGGCCAGATACGTTTCCAGATTGTATGCAGGCGTTTCGCTGACACAGGAGGCGGCATCTTCGCTGACGCTGCATAGTGTCGGCATAACGGGACTTGTGGCAAAGTCCATGATCTCGTCATCGACATCTTGAGGCATCGGTTTGACAGCAGTTTTGTCTATGAATACCAAATGCTTTCAAATGTGTTCAACCATTTAAGCAACTAACTTACTTGAAATTTCCAGTGGATTTATATCGACATTCCTAATTGGTTTTGGTTGAGGTATCGCAATCGCCGGCTCCTCCATTATTTACAAACATGTGCAATTATTTTGAATACTATTTTACCGCCTTATTAAATAATTTTTGTGCCAACTTAAAGCTGACAAACAAAACCAAACGCAGCAACAAATTTTTAGCAGCCCTGGTTGTCAATTTAACGCCGCGAAAATCTGCACATCGTTCTCTCAACACATTTATCTTTGACGCCTTGCCTGTGCGACTATTGCGCGAAGGATGCACACTAACGATATCTTTAATATCGATATTAACTATCTTACACGATTTTCAAGTTTTGTAAACGATAGATATTTATAAACTTCGCGATACATTGATAAAAGTGCTTGTTAACGGCATTTAATAGCCCTTTTGACATAATTGTATAGTTTTTGTAATAAAATTAATAACAATCATACACGCTATATAAAAATTTGTCAAAATTAATCAAATTCACAGACAATGCTCTTAAGAATTTAATGTTTTTTTTTTCTTTTTCTTAGTTAAAACTGCTTTTCATAAAAGTTAATAAAATTTGTTCCTTTCAATTCGTATAAAATCGATATTTAATGCGTACCCACTGCAAATAGTTTTTTTTTGGTATTTTCGCCTATATCGATATTTTTAGGCGATAGTCGGTATATTACTCCAAACACACAACGTTTCATTCATCGCATACTCATTACTTAGTGGTATCACATGTGTTGCGCCCGTTGCTTAACATGGCATCAAACTGACGCCGAAAACATCGCCGCTTTCATTCCGCCAATAAGTGTAGAGTATTCTAGAGCAATCACTTCGTAATTCGTGCATTCGGTCTGCTTTTGCTGTACATTTGCACGGCGGAGCCCACAGAGCAGTTAGGCTGTTGAGCCCAAGGCATACTTTATAAGGAAGTCCCACTCCGCTCTCTCGTTGCCTTACGAAAAATGAGACCAAAGGAGAGCGAGAGTGAGGGTGAAAGAGTAATGCATTTTTTAGGCTGAAACGCAAAAACAACACAACGTTCACAACGAGACTGAATCGTAAGGAAACAGTAAAAGAGGGCGAGCAAAAGAGCGGGATCATGATACAATCATGAGCGGGATTACCTTATTAAGTATGCCTTTGTTGAGCCGACTGCGCGCTCTCGCATTATTTTTGTTTGCGATTAGATGCAGTGAGGCAGTCAGCTCTGCTGTTTATTTGCGTACATCAAGTATTTGATTTGAATACTCTGTACTTATTGGCAATCTCTAGTTTAATTTGGAACTTCAAGCGGAAGCAACAACTAAACACGCTTAACATAACTAGCTTCGTAAATATGGAAAGTTACAGTTGCACAAGCCGTGAGATGGTCATTTTTGGTCACACATGGGAAATCAAAAACTTTGATCTATCGAAAAACTGCGATCAACTTAATGGACTTAAATCCAACGAGTTTGCAGCGTCTAAAGAAAGCAAGTATAAATTTTACATACAACTCGAAACGGTAAACAATGCGCTAAATAGTAAAATATTGCGAGTATGGTTGAAAAAAAGTCCGACTAATGATTGTAGCAACTACACATATGACGTGGACATTTCAGTTGAAAATAAAGGCTTTTGTAAACAATCTTATGGACAAAAAAACGCGATCGTCCAAATGTTATCATTACCGTACAAGGATATTTATGAAAAGCAGAAAAAAATTTCGCCCGACGACACGCTTAAAGTACGCTATAAAATCAGCATTGCTTTAATTGATACCGTGTACACAAGTGAAATAAGTATAATCCCCGTGTCGAAACGAAATATGCATAAGGATTTTGGCGTCTTACTTAATTCAGAAGAGTTTGCTGACGTGACAATTGTAACAGGGGACGGCAAGAAGATACCGGCTCACAAGGCAATTTTAGCAGGTAAGAAGTATTAAGAAAATATTATAGAACATGATCGTAACAAAAATTTTATTTCACACAGCACGCAGCACAGTTTTTGCTGCCATGTTTAAGCATCCATTGGAAGAGAATCAGAAGAATTGTGTTACCATCAGCGACTTCAAATACGAAGTTGTCCTTGAAATGCTTCGATTCATCTACACAGAAAGCGCTCCGAATTTGAAAGACATGATTGAAGAACTGCTTTCGGCTGCTGACAAATATGATATCGAACTTCTAAAGGCCATGTGCTCGAATTATTTAAAAGAAAGTTTGTGTGTTGAAACTGCACCTATGACGCTGAAGATGGCTGATCTATATCAAGAAAAGGAACTTAAATCATGTGTGCTTAAATATATTCAACATTATGGTGAAGACATTTTCAAAACACAGAATTGGAAAAATCTCGTTAAAAATGATAGAAACCTAATACTTGAGTCATTTTGTCCCTTGAATTTGGATGATGAATCTTAATAATATATGTAATCAAATCCAAAACAAAAAAGAATACATTCGTAAATACTGAAGTTAAGAAAATTTTTGAGCACCTATGTACATATGTATGTTTGTACATATCTTGAAGTAAAAGTGCGATAAGTTTCATTATTGCCATCATCATTGAAATCAAAAATACATATAAACATGATACATGAATTAAAATAATATTTATATAAATAATTTTTGCCATTTATTAATATATGTATGTATAATTTTACTCAATTCACTATTAATTTCCAATTCTCCAGTAAAAATTTACATGTACATATGTACATACATATTAGAGGTCTGCATGGCTGCACTCACTACATACGCCAAATTGAATGGATTCGAATTGAATTAATGGACTTGCCACTACTCAGTAGTGACTACTGCCTAATAGGTTGAATTTGCTATCGTCTCAGCGAAAATAAAACCATCCAACCTGGTCATGGTGCTGCGGAAGCCGGATACTGAGCTGCAGAAGAATTACTTAAGACCAACCGCGAACCACGGCGGGGGTAGTGTATTGGTTTAGACTTAATTTTCACAAAAGGAGCGGGGAATCTTATTTTCATTGATGGCAAAATGAACTAGGACCATTATTTGAAAATTTTGAACCAAAATTTTAAGCCTTCGGTGGAGATATTGAGTATTGGCAACTCGTTCAAGTTATATCCGGACAATAACCCAAAGCATAACGCCTTTAAAATTGAGTCTGGGTTGCTATACTACTGCCCAAAAATGTTGGAAAAGGCACCCATATCGCCAGATCTAAATCCTGTTGAAAATTTGTGGAGTGAGTTGGTCCGCCGTGTGCACAGAACGCCAATATCGTCCTTAACCGTATTAGAAGAACAGCTTCAGAATGAGTGGGCTTAAACTGGGCATGAATGTACCCAAAAAATTCTAAAAACTTTGCCAAAATGCCTAGGCGAAACCATACAATATAATGGGTATCATACCAAATATTAGATTAAGTTTTTTTCTTAGATAAAACAGATATTTGTTACTTTAATATAAAAACCGAATATTAATGTTGCAAATTTTGGCCTTTTTTTTGTTTATGCATATTTTCTTTATTAGTTCAAAATATGTAAAATCTAGATATATATAGTATATACCTATATATATACCTCGATATACATTCGGTTTACTCAAAAGTGCTGCCCATTTAAGTATATAATCGGTTATATTCTTGAACTGTCACCACTGGTGAAAAACTTCAACTACACAACTGAAAAAATATAAATTATCACTGGATAACAAATATTTTATCGTATTGCCAAGCCAAACCTCAAACTCTGATCATTTTGGATCAGTTGGAGTTACCAATTTTGGCAAGCAGATTGCTACTGCTTGTTCCCAAAAATCTGCAACAAAATTTTCGGAGATAGGTGATAGCGACCCTCAAAGATCTGCATAAAACATTTTCGTAAAGATCCATTAGAAGCAAAGCTGCCAAAATCTCAAAATTGCGCTGGAAAATTTTGATACAAATTGTTCAGTGAAATTATAGGCTTGTGCAGTGCACAAGCGGTTTTCGTGGCCGTTATCCTTGAATTCAAATATTTAAGGAATAATCCCTTGATTTTCCCATGTAAGAAACCTGGAATAGGCATCGCTTTGCATATAAACAACACATAATTCGTTGTTTTTAAAGTTTTGCATCAAAATTCATTTGGTTTCATGTTACAAGTATTGAAAATCATTTCTAATAAAAGTTGCTAGCTTGACAAAAATCACATCACAGTCTTATGCGAAAAAAATAAAGTTTAGTTCCAAAAGCCGACTGTTGAATTTCGATAACTCAGCCGCTAATCTACCAATCGGCATAGCTGTCATTTAATTTTGTGCAATTCATTTGCAGGAAAAGGTCCGAGACGAAAACTTTCTAGTTTCTATCTAAATTACTTTAAAATGCACGACATTTATCCCGAACCATTGAAAAAAGCGTTTAGGGCAGTGGTTAATCGTAAGTACCATCATTTCTTTAATATGTATTTCCAAGAAGTAAATAAGTACGTAAATAAATAGCAAAACAAAATTATTGCTTTTAAGGCTGTGACTTTGCGGAAGATACAAAACGTTCGCTCAATCAAACAGTGAGCGAGTTTATTGATGCTTACATAGCGCCTTTACACAATGCGGAGAACTTTCACTTGGGTCCAATGCAACTGCAACAAATTGAAGAGTGGTATACCGAAGCAATGAATAATTTCTGTAAAATGTTGAATGCAACACATAACGTTGCACCCGAAGTACTGGCACCCGAAACTAGACCTCTTCTTAAATATGACCCGGTAACCAATTTAATGAAATTCTATGTACCGAAAATTAAGAGCGTGTCTGACGTACGTTATCCGGAGGCGGTCCGCGCCAAGAATGCTACTGATTCTATTGGAACTGCTGAGGAAGGTGCTACCGCCAAGCCGCAGGACTTTCCTGATGATTTGGCTTTGAATGCTTTGCCAGACGAGGAAAATACAAAGTAAATTAATCATCTTTTAACAACCATTTAACACAAAAACACGTTCAAAACATAATTTGCGGTTAACCTGAATTACTTAAACAATAATAAACCTAGCGCTGCAAAAGCAAATTGCAAAAACATAAGTGAATTATTTTAAGTGCGCCGACAGTTCCGAAATTAACAAAGAGCGATTCATATTTTAGTTTGCCTGTGCACAATTTGAATAGTTTCCAGCGATGTGAGGCCTTACCTAATGTAACAGCCAGTAAACAAACATGGTTTGATGTTAAGACGGCTGTTTAGATTGTTGAGATTTGGGATTTAAGTCTAAAATAATATAAATGGTGTAAAACTTTCATCGAAATCAATTGAAGAGCATTGAAGTTCATGCTGCATTAACACTGAAAGCGACTTCAGAAAAATATCATTGTGGAAGGGGCAAAATGTCTTTAAAAACATCTCTTTTTACTCTGATATCGAATGAAATGTCCGTCGTGGTGTCCGTCTGTCCGTTCGTCCGCCTGATTGAACGCAACTTTTAGCTAGAAACTTGAAACTATGCTAACTTTGCCGCCCCGTCGCCCTGTCAAATTTAGAATCACGTGTATAGTATATGCACCAATCATGATTGAACCAAATTGCTGTGTTTTGGGAATGGATTCGTAATATAGAAAACTAAGATATCCGGAAGTTCGGTAGAGGAAGTTCGACTGTATATTTGAACCGGCGTCCGTTCTGCCGCCCTGGAACTCTCCTTTTGCAAGCAGACATTCTTATTACCTGTTTTAATGATTGTAAACCGCATTCGGTTGCGTCCGATTGCAACGATTTCAATTTTCTCTGTTTACTTTTGCATGTGTGAGAAACTGCAGCTCTACGTTTTTTGTTCCACAACTCAAATTAAACGTTTTCTAGGTTCTCCGATCAACGATTTCATTTTCGCCCATCGTTTACTAAATTAAATTGACTATCAACTATCGCTCCAGCGGCGCGATTAAATGTCTTTTGGTTCAAAATTAACGGACACATTATGTGCGGCTAACATTTTCGAAGACGTTAAGACGAAATGCTTGCAACGTTGCTTGCTTGCGGTCTTAAACAGAATTGTTGTTCAATTCCACACCATTTTCATAATTGTTAGGCCGAATTACATTTATATTCTTACTGATCTTGCAGGTGACTGTTGTGATCACAGGTCATTAGAGAATCACTAAACAGTCTACTTATTAAATATGTAAATAAATAAATTCCAACTAAGGATTCAAGAGCAGCACTCATAATTTAACCAAAAACTACATTCTACGACTGTTGAATGCAAATATAAATTAGTAAAAAAATTTTCATTGAACACATTTCTACATAGAACAAGTAAAGGTAAATAAATAAAACAATTTATGCGTTTATTTTTTAGACTAATTATCATCTGGCTATTTAAGCCAGTTCTTCATTTTATTATAAAGTTAATAATTTATTTTAAGTTCCTATTTTTGCTTTTCAGACATTACTTTGCTTTAAAACATTTTAACACATAAGGACAATTGGATTCACGTATAACTTAAATTCACTTTTTCTTCATAATTTTCTCTAACATTAACGTCTACATTTTAGGATATTTCCCTCAAAAATCGCTCTAACGAACAAGAGTTTAAGTTTAAAGACTCAATGGTAAAAAAAATGTTTTTGGAAGAAAGCAGGACTAAACACAACAATGAAAAGCATTCAGATGTACATATGTATAAATATTTTATAACCAAAGCAGATCCAAAGCTATAGCTACGTATATATGTAATAAAATTGCCACCTATAAGATTAATTATTAGAATAACATTATTTGTTCACACTTTTGAGAACAAAGGAAATATACTCAAGACAACCAAAATTCGTGGCTAAGTATATCGTTACTTTCTTTTAGTGTATCATTTTTAAGTTTTTGTTTATCTAAGCCTAACTTTCGTGAACTTTACCTACTAAACTAAAACAAACATTAGTTTTCAGGCTTCCCCATAGATACAGGTTATTTAAATGCATTTATGTTTTGTTTTTCGAAACTAACTTAGCAGAACTGGATTCTCTGCGTCTTTTATTATACATATACAAAAATAAAAATAAACACCAAAACACCCGAAGAGTAAAAACTTACCTAGCAGGGTATAAAAGAGTGAACGCAAAGCAAAGGTGAGTAAATAGAAAAAGTGCAATAAAAATATATTATCTAAAAGTTAAGGCCTAAAAAACGATGCAACGCTGAATACATGGCTTTTAATTACGATTACGATAAGTAATCAACTAACTTATTGATGGGCAGAGCTGAGAATGCCAGAGATTATGCTATACATAACCGAAAAGAATCACAGCAAATTCACCTTAATCCTGGCAGTACGTTTGAAGAATAAAAATTCAAATGTTTATTAAATTGTATCATGTATGCATGAGTTTATTTATTTAATTTTATTAATTTCTTGTTGGGCATCCCTGACAGCCAAAACAATAAGTATGGCTCCAATGGCCCCTTTATAAGGTAAATTTTGTCAATATTTTCCGAAAAATTTGTAAACCGGCTCTTGCTCGACATGTTGTTGCACTTTTTACGACAGTTAATAAGTGCTTTAGATTCATTCCTACCGTAACAACCGCCCAGCTGCTATTTAACATTTGCATTGTTCAACACTTTACGGCCGTAACCAGCAAAACTGCATACTGGGTTATGTTATTACGGTACGGCCGCTGTAACAGACCATTTTTATTTTTATACCCTTAACCCACAAAATAAGTAAAAAGGGTATAATGGTTTTGTGCAAAAGTATGTAACAGGCAGAAGGAAGCATCTCCAACCCCATAAAGTATATATATTCTTGATCAGCATCAATAGCCGAGTCGATTTAGCCATGTCCGTCTGTCCGTCTGTCTGTCCGTCTGTATGAACGCGTGGATCTCAGAGACTACAAGAGCTAGAGACTTCAGATTTTGAATATAAGTTCTCCTATACCATGAGCAGAACAAGTGTGCTTCAAATTATCGATAACTCTTCTGGTTTCCAATATACACATGGAATTGATAACAAAATATCGAATTTGGAAAATGTAAAAATGAGGGTTGAAATAATGGGTAATGATTGAACTTTTCTGAAAATTTCGTTCAAATCGGTTAAGAAACACCGGAGATATCGAATTTAATCGATTGAAGTTAAGTCAGTATACCAAAGTCTTACATAAATTTAATTTATTTTTTGCAACTGGGTTCAGGGTATCTTCTAGTCGGGCTCTCCCAACATTTGTTTACAATTGTATCTGTGTGTTCTTTGGAATCTCTCTACTTTACAAAGGTTGTATTTGCCGGCTCGAGGGGAAGAAAATTGACTAAAAAAGTTCAAATGAAATAAATTTTTTTACCATATTAGTAAAAAAATTGTAAACAAATAAAAAACGAATCGCACTCAACAAAAATGCAAAGCCAGCCGCATACTGGTACTGGTTTTCTACATCCAAGTTAAAAAAACATTTAGACATTCCACATAGTTCCACCCATAATATTCATGAAATTAAAACTCAGACAAAGGCAGAAGACATGGCTAACTAAAGAGGTTGCCCAGCTTAAAACCGTACAAAAATATGATTTCCTTTGACAAAACTGTTTTAAAATAAATAAAAACTTCATGTTTGATACTTTTTTCATTGTACCATTGAAGAAAACATTTTATTTTATAGATATTTGGCGTTGGCTTTTAACAAAACTAATTTCTCAAAAGAGAAATCTGACTAAATTGTGGGTTGAAATTCGTCAGTAGTTTTACCCATCCCCTTTTAATGAAGGGTTATAAGACTGCTGCCGCAATTTGAAGCGTTCACTCAATCGCACATCTATTTTCGATAAAACGGTGGCCATCTGTTGCAGCTCCGAACACTTGCTTAACTTTTGCAGTTATTTGCTGAGCGTAGCAAGGGTCGGTATTAAGAAACCTGTGTTCAATAAAATTTGTATTAGTTGTAAAATTAGTATTAATGTATTTTAATTCAAATCGTTGAATAAGCGAACAATCATTTAAATTGTTCTCTCCTAGAAGGAAATCGAGCGCATTTGCAATGGGCATCAGCAATGTTAAGATACTTGAAGTCTCCTGCAGAAAAATGAGTCAAACTCAGCATAACGCACAGATCGTTCATTTCGTCCGTTTGAATTGCATCGAATTAAGAGTTCAAGCGGGTGACAATAGGCATCACCAACGAAGGTCCTAAGCTCATTGTGCTTGACTTGAATATGCTTAATGAAATTAGATGTGAAACCGCTGCAACCTCTTATAACTCGATGACAAGCAACGCACTTGGCAGAAGTTGTCTTATCTGAAACCTGAACATAAAATTTACAAAGCAAATAATCGCAATACAAAATACAAAAAACCATCTTTTTCAATAAAATTCATCCTGGAAAATGATTTTTGCAAATTTAAGCAAATTTTTTCGGTTCTAGATGGATTGCAATCCACATCCTCCTTTTTTGGGACCAATCTTGGATTTTGAGACAGTCGTCTTTTCTGTTTGGCTTCCGTGGGATACGGTCCGACATGTCATCCGTAAATAAATATTCGGTCGCGGCATTTAATATTTAATTCAATATTTATTATTATTTAATAATCAAAAAAAAAAATCATAAGATTCTTTTTGGTTATATGTATTTTTAAGCCATTAATAATCCTGTCAAAATTTTAATTATTTCCAAAATAATTTTTTTTTCTTCGTTTTTGTAATTTAAATTGTGTATTTATTAATTCGCTAATAAACAGTTGCTCCGCTCCTATACTAATTGAGCAACTTCAAAGTGCCGATGGCAACATTGTTACCTATTTCTTCCTAATTAGAAATTAAAAAAAAACGTCCGGAAATTAGAAC
The DNA here is from genome assembly GCA_018904305.1 of Scaptomyza montana. NCBI lineage: Eukaryota > Metazoa > Arthropoda > Insecta > Diptera > Drosophilidae > Scaptomyza > Scaptomyza montana. Next base: position 8,469,231 of record JAEIGR010000002.1, on the reverse strand, counting down.
TTTTCAGAAATTAGAACTACCCCTGTAACCAACTGGTTCTAATTAACGAGCTGTATGTGAATTCGATTTGTTGAGTTCCAGTGGCTTCCATCTCTGGATCGGCGTCACAGTCGCAGTCGCAGTCTCAGCCACAGCTGGCGTCGCAGCTTTGTTGTTGGGGGGTTGCTATTGTTCTATGTTTGTTTTTGTGTGTTGCTTGCTCCGTTATCGCGTCGCGATTGTCTGACGTCGAACGCTTCGTCAGCTGTCTTCGTTTTGCTAGCACTGAGTCTGTTATTATTATGGTTTATTTTTATTTTTGCTGGGTGGTTGTTCGGCACCTCGAATTGCTGCCGCCAAAACATAGCAAGACTCAGTTTAAATACTGCCTTCAAGCGCTTTAGAACAATATTTTAACGTATTCTTTTTTTTGCTTATTTTTTGTTGCTGTATTTGAACTAGCTAAAAATTGTTAGTGCTGGTAAAAAGTTGTTTAAACAAATTATTAACTCACCTGCTTACACGTTTCTCAATTTCTAATTTTTCGTTGTTTTATGAATGGTTTATAGTGAGTTAGTTGCATTTGCAATTATAATTTCGCACATTGCTAATTCGCGCTAATTTACTGTTTATATATTTTTGTCATTGTCTTATTTTGATTATTCTTTTAACGTCACGTCTACAGAATTATCGCGTTTATTACAATTCAATAGCGTTCTTGATTTGCTGAACTAAAAAGTGCATCAGCCGATTTAAGATCCATAGAAAAGAAAGCAGAGTAAACACCTCGAACGTAATGTGCTCCGCCCCCAATGACCACAAAATGCCTTGCGGCATGTCGTCTGGCAAATTATTGCCTCGTCGTCAGGCGATACCTGTTCTTTACACCCGTGGCACTCACTACGAGGTTGGATTTGATATGGTAAGTCAGTTGTTGTTCAGTTGTTTTGCTCCTTTTCGTCCCTTGACCTTTTAAAGTAACCCTTTAACTAAATTTTAATAAATCACGCAAGCAATAATATCACATTTTTAGAATTTTTTGCTCCTACTTTGGTTTTTAAATTTATCAAAATTTACAGTTAAAACTTGGCTAAAGGGATTCATTTAATTTTTCTGAAATCAATATCCGAAAACAGTATATAAATTTGCTTAAATTTACAATACAAAATACGGCAATTGCATTTGAAATTTAATCTCTCGGCAATGTATTGGCATTCAAGCATAAAATTTCAATTCAAATCAGCTGTGAAATTTCAAATAAATAAGTATATTGTATATACTACATACATATGTATCAGAGTAATTAAATTGCCACAATCTTAAATTTAAGCATGAACTAACAATAGATATTCAAAAAAGTGCATTTAGAGCAAATTATAATAAAGAAATATATTCCATACAATTTTAAAATAGGGTTGAGAAATTTTCAAAGAATTCTTGTGATCTTGCAATCCTTCAGACTAATCTTCTTGATTTAAGTGTTAAATGCTTATTTAACGCATTGTATTATTGTGCTTGAATTCTTACTTGCCACATTATCAAGTGTTTATAAAAAGTCTGCTCTCTTATCAGGCTGGCAATTAAAACGTCATATAGTGAGGGTGAATAAATGTATATACATGTATCTGTATTGTTTGTGCACTTATATAATATATATAGATAAACGCTTAACGTTTCTCCAAAAGCATTGCAAAGATTGAATGTGTTTGTTTTCACTGTGAGAAAATAATCGTGATTTAATTTTTAGATCAAAATTTCTTTTTTCTTACCTTCTTTTATAATTTAATCTGCATATTGTGGGGAAAACCTTGCAACCTTAATATAGTGAACAACCTAAATACTGCAAACTAGTTCTTCAAAAAACAATTTTTTATATCCATACACGAGAAAATACTTGATGATCTTTGTTTTTGAATAAAATCACTCAATCAAACTATTAATTCTTATATTTATTGTAACGATTTTAGTATAATTTTTTGCGCTGTGTATGAGTGCTTAAATACTTTCTATTGTGGAGCCTACAACATAAGCTTTCTTGACCCAGTTCCTGTTTAACCTTGGTCCAAACAAATGATCACACCTCGTCGTGGCTTTGAACCGGAATTGGTAGTGAAAACTGCACAATATCAAGGTCAAGCCACTATTAGCATGCAGGCTCGGAATCAATGCCATTGACAACTTAGTCGCTGACAATTGGTGGCCCACCCAAACGGTGAACTTTAAATGAATAAATCTATTCAAAAGCAGACCTCTTGCTCCCCCGCGTTCTTCTCTTACAAGAGCAACAACATCGAATAACAATTAGGTATTATTCATGTTGTATATTTTTAGCAAAATCGTTTTGCTTGTTTGCATTGCGATCAGTCGTGATCGATCATGGATTTTTTTTATACAATACAATACTTTTTAATTCAAACAAATCTAGAATAATGAAGTATGAGTCTATTAGCATACAATATGATAAAAAGAAGTAGTTTCAATCAAATATTTAGAAAGCCCCTTCAAAACAACAAAAATCTAATATCAAAAATCAAAAATAACAATAATAATAATAATAATTAATTGCTTCCCAGGGTCGCACTTTTGGCTCGATGATTAAGAACTTTCTGATCTTATCTCAGCCACTGAACGAAACCTACTTGCCACTCTATAGCACCGCAAAAGGCCGTAAGTACTCCACGTTTGTGACTCGGACTACTTATTCACCGAGTGTGTGAATAATTTGTCTCTCTCTCTCTCTCTCTCTCTCTCTCTCTCTCTCTCTTCTTTAGGGCAAATCTATAATGAGACATTGGAATCGGTTAAATCTAGCTTTCCGCAATATATACGCGAATTGGAGGGTGTTGCTGATGGTGCCGAGGTGGAATTCCACAAGGTAAGTTAAAAATTAACCATAATACCAATGAAAGCGTCTTTTTCGTACTCCCCTTCAATAACTGCATCAAGTTGCAATAATTAGCAATCCAGCTGTGATCAATTGAGTGGCCATTAAAACAAAAACAAGTATAAATATAATTGTTTACATTACATTATAGCAGTTGATTGCGGGGGCAGCAGTGCCACAGCAAACTTCAACTTGAGCCTATTAACGGTAAAGGTAATGCCAAAGTCGTTTGTTGCACACAATTGCGTGTTGCGTGTTGCGTTTTGCATTTGTTAGCTTCTCTTTAGCTCGTGTCTCGTGTTGCAAGTTGTCAATTCAATGACAACACTAAATGCCATATAAGTAAATAAATAGTTGTAGCTGTAGGTTTATTTATTAATTGCATTCATACAATGTAACAGTAATTACAATTCGCACTCGTTTATAACGAGCATTGTGAACGCCATAACTAATATTCTGACTGATAGTATAACGCTTACTATAGTCCAAGCATATATATTTTGTAATTAACTTAAAGCTTACAAATAAATATTAACGCTTCCAATTAGAAGGTTCTCACACACATTTTTAACAACTCCAAATTAGATTGTAAAACACTTTTCGCATACTTCAAATTATTTAATCATTTACATATATGTATGTAAATTTGTTAATTACTGCAGATGTTGATTATCTTAGAATAAAACCAAAGTTCTAAGAGATTTTTCACTCTTTTGTAATTAGACACAGCAATCGTCTTAGCCAATTATTACTATAATAAAATATACAAAAATAAATCCACATTGGCCGTGCGGCGAACAGTCATTGAACTAGTTCCGTTTTGTTGGCTACTTTGTATTTGGTCAATTTGACCATATGTGCCGCCGCCAAGTGAAGGCGAAACAAACAAAAATAAATATTATTTGCTTTAGAACGTTAATATGTTTCAGGTGCAAAGAAAAAAAAAGATTTATTTGCTTTCGCTTCTTCGCGAATGTCATTTGAATGCGCTGAAAATAAACTATTTTTTGTCCATGTTGCTACGCTAAATTGCTAACACATCAAAAATCATTATCTAGTTGATTTAATTGTGATTCAAACCTTTCGCCAACCCACTTGAACACGCAAGAAAAAATTCATCAAAATCGGCATAGCCGTTCAGGAGGAGTTAACGTTCATACACACGAACAGAAGATTCTTATATATAAAGATATCACCCTTAAATAAAAAATATTTTTAAATTCTCAAAAGTGAACGCCCTAAACGCATGTACGTGCAATTGATTTTTCTTATATTTAATTGTTTTGCCATATTTAAAACACCATAAAATGGGCTTTAAGCCTCAGCAGCAAACAACAGCAGCGCAACACAATAGAAAATACGATTAATCATTGTATCAAGATTAAATTAATCATTCTGTCAGCGATCAAAACGTGCTTAAAATTCCAAGTGTATCAAATGCTCTTTCCCCACATCCTTTGAATTACAAACAGAATTTATTCAAATATGACTAAAGGTAGTTAAATGGGATTGTGTGAGTGCAGCAACAATGGAGGTGGTTGCAAATTTTTAGGAATGCAAAGAATAATTTAATAATGTCATTTATTCAATCTTATTATTGTGATACAATATTGATACTCAGTAATAATTGCATCAAGAAAGTTAAGAATTCTAAAGAAACATCCACGAAAGCCGCAAAGACTAGGATATTTTCTAGTTTCTGAAGATTACATTACACAATGTTATATAACCACACAGTTGTTTTTGCTGCACTTGGACGAGATCTTGCCACAGTCCGTAAAGCATCAGCCACGCAGCAAAAATCAACCAACCGGCTGCTCCTCAATCATTGTTAATCAGCAACATTGCGTAAGTACTTAAGTAGCAGTTACATAAAAGTATATAAATGCTAATCAAATTCTTGCTAATCGCAAATATGTTAGCGCCTGCTGGGCCACACAGAGGATGCTCTAACGGAGACACTGAATCATTATTACTTTGTGGTCGCACACATAATAAGTGACAAGCCGCAGGGCAAGTATAACGTTAAAGAGGAGCACTTTATGTCACTGTGCTATGCTGGACACCTGCCTGGCTACACAATGAGCCACAATCATCATGGACTTGTCTTTAGTATCAATACCATTAGCGCTGAGCTGTTGCGCAGCAGCAAAACACGTGAGTTGCATTTCGTCCATTGTTTGTTGTTTAAAGTCAAGCTAATTAACTTATTATTAAATATCCCATATACACAACACAGCACGTCATTTTATAACTCGAGCTTTGCTTGCCACAAGCAATGTGGATGATGCTTTTAGGGTACTTACAGATGCTGGTGTTGGTGCTGCTGATGCCTGTTCCATAAACTTTTCCTTTTTGGCGTGAGTATTAAGCAAGAATATCCTGTCAAAACAAACAATCCATAACTTGTCTTTTTGCAGCGATCCGCGTCAAATGTTTTATAACGTGGAAATGGCTCCAAACCCAGATAGAAAGAATGAATCACTTCTAAGCATCAAGGAGGTGCCATTAGGCTCACACAACTATCATACTAATCAGTATGTTTTAATCAATTGTTATTAGTTTGTTGTTTCTTTCGTTCAAAAGACCAAAACTAACCAAAACTAAATCTAAGATATACTAAAATCTGGGATATAGTATTTGGTTTGTTGTGAATGGTTCGATTGAACATATTCTGATACGGTACTTGCTAATTATTCACTTTTCTCAATTCCCTCCGAAAGATTCGATCGCATAGACTTAGATCAGGCAAATGAGCTCATGTTGGAATCCAGCGTGGCACGCATGCGTGCTTTTGGCGCCTACAAGCCACCGGCTAGCGAGCATGATGTGCGCAATATGTTGGGTGATGTAACTGGAGGATGTTTCTGTGTGTGGCGAGATAATGGGCGTTGTGATGAGGTTGTCAAAACAATTGCTGTTGGACTCTTCGATTTGAATGCCAAAACTTTTTCACTCTATTCGGACAATCCGAGTCTTACCGAGCCCCATTGCAGGTTGCCCTTGCTATACAAATAGTTGAATATTTAAACATAATGTGAGTACTTATTGGCTCGTCAGAAAAGTGAAGAAATGTTAAAGGTGTGTTGGTGTCTATGTTGAGTTAGCAATCCATAATATATATATTGTATACCGATGTACTTGATAACTTGTATCGACTATCCCATAAAAATAAATTAGTCTCTCACGAAAAACTACCAGCAGGTCAAAGGCTCATTGAATGCAAATGGGTATTTACGCTAAAAATGAACTAGCCAGGTGAAATCGAGCGCTACAAGGCACGCTTGCTGGCGAAAAAGTGCAGCCCGAAATATATATGTATATGTAGTATTGACTAAGAAGATACATACTCACCAGTGGTTCGCTATGCTACTATGCGTGTGGTCTTGGCTGTGGCAGCTGAATATGAATTGTTTGTATATCAACTGGACGTGTCAACCGCATCCATACATGGCAATCACGAGGATGAGGTCTACGTGATACAACCGGAGCACTTTGACAAAAAGTCAGGAGAAGTGCTTAAGCTGAAGAAATCGCTATACGGCGTGAAACAAGCAGGCCGTTTCTGGAACCAAACTCTGAATGGCATTTTAATTAAGATTGGCTGCAGGGCATGTATAAGCGAACCATGCCTGTGCACAAAATGCCGAAAATTATCAAAGTGATTGCAGTTTACGTCAATGACTTGCTGTTGGCGTGATCTGACATGGGTGAGATCGTAGCGACTTAAAATGCTCTTGCTTTCGAATATTAGGTTGTCGATAAAGAACCAGCTTATACAAATAGACGGAAAGACATGAAATCGACTCAGATGTTAATCCGGATTAAGAATATAAAAGCTTTACGGAGTAAGAGGTGCTTCCATCTGGAAGTTACATACTTTTTCACAACATATACAATTTAAATACAACTTTTACACATTGTAAATCGCTCAGCTGACAACCACAAAAAATATATTTTTCATTAATCAGTAAGCCTTAAACGATTTTTTCTTAAATATTTGGTTCTAAAACTAGTCCAACAATTCTTGTTGTGAATGTACAAATTAACCAGAGCAATTAATAATTTAGAGCATTACTTTTATTGCTCGAGCTTAAATGCTCAATGTCTAACTGAATAAAACAACTTTATAAGTATTATAAGCATTAAAAACGGTTAGTCATACCGACCTAATGTACATGAAATGATTTAAAGGGCGTCACAATGTGGGGCTGTGATGAATGATCATGGTAATCAAAAACATTAACAGCCATTGTTCCTGCTTGTGAAGTTGAAAAGTTCTGTACCCTTTTTTGTTACAATGGCAAAGTATGTAGGTAAATACTAAAAATTTAACTATTGGTTAGAATGACTATTTCGACTTTGTCGTTTTATAGAAAGATATATTAACAACTTTTGCTATCCTCCTGATGTCGACATGAAAACTAACGATGAGGATGATGTTGAAGATAATATAAATGAAATGAACCTTACTGGCGACGTTCCAGGATGTGTTGAAGTATTCAATTATAGAATAAATTTTGACAGCGAAGATGAAAGACCGCTTGCCGAGCTACAAAGCTTATGTACTGAAAAACATTCTGTAAAACCTATTTGGAAATACGAAGCTTGCGACTTGACAATGAATTCCTGTACTATGTATATATGTACATATGTAGATAGTAAGATGGAAATGAAAATGGAGTTGGTTGAGCCGGTTGAGTATGTCGAGCGTTGGTCAAAACAGAAACAAAAGAAAATGGTAAATATACCGACTAACCTAAAGGTGCAAATTGATAAAACACACTTATTACTCACATATCAACAGTTAGAGTTACCAATCTTGGTAAGGAGATTGCTACTGCTTGTTCCCAAAAATCTGCAACAAAAGTTTCGGAGATAGGTGATGGAGACCGTCAAAGATCTGCATCAAACATTTGGAGGCCACGCCCACCTATTTCGAAATTCGTAAAGATCCATTAGAAGCAAAGCTGCCAAAATCTCAAAATTGCGCTGGAAAATTTTGATACAAATTATTCAGTGAAATTATAGGCTTGTGCAGTGCACAAGCGGTTTTCGTGGCCGTTATCCTAGAATTCAAATATTTAAGGAATAATCACTTGATTTTCCCATGTAAGAAACCTGGAATAGGCATCGCTTTGCATATAAACAACAACTAATTCGTTGTTTTTAAAGTTTTGGATCAAAATTCATTTGGTTTCATGTAACAAGTATTGAAAATCATTTCTAATAAAAGTTGCTAGCTTGACAAAAATCACATCACAGTTTTATGCGAAAATATAAAGTTTAGTTCCAAAAGCCGACTGTTGAATTTCGATAACTCAGCCGCTAATCTACCAATCGGCATAGCTGTCATTTAATTTTGTGCAATTCATTGGCAGGAAAAGGTCCGAGACGAAAACTTGCTAGTTTCTATCTAAATTACTTTAAAATGCACGACATTTATCCCGAGCCATTGAAAAAAGCGTTTAGGGCAGTGGTTAATCGTAAGTACCATTTCTTTAATATGTATTTTCAAGAAGTAAATAAGTACGTAAATAAATGGCAAAACAAAATTTTTGCTTTTAAGGCTGTGACTTTGCGGAAGATACAAAACGTTCGCTCAATCAAACAGTGAGCGAGTTTATTGATGCTTACATAGCGCCTTTACACAATGCGGAGAACTTTCACTTGGGTCCAATGCAACTGCAACAAATTGAAGAGTGGTATACCGAAGCAATGAATAATTTCTGTAAAATGTTGAATGCAACACATAACGTTGCACCCGAAGTACTGGCACCCGAAACTAGACCTCTTCTTAAATATGACCCGGTAACCAATTTAATGAAATTCTATGTACCGAAAATTAAGAGCGTGTCTGACGTACGTTATCCGGAGGCGGTCCGCGCCAAGAATGCTACTGATTCTATTGGAACTGCTGAGGAAGGTGCTACCGCCAAGCCGCAGGACTTGCCTGATGATTTGGCTTTGAATGCTTTGCCAGACGAGGAAAATACAAAGTAAATTAATCATCTTTTAACAACCATTTAACACAAAAACACGTTAAAAACATAATTTGCGGTTAACCTGAATTACTTAAACAATAATAAACCTAGCGCTGCAAAAGCAAATTGCAAAAACATAAGTGAATTATTTTAAGTGCGCCGACAGTTCCGAAATTAACAAAGAGCGATTCATATTTTAGTTTGCCTGTGCACAATTTGAATTTTTTTTCAGCGATGTGAGGTTTTACCTAATGTAACAGCCAGTAAACAAACATAGTTTGATGTTAAGACGGCTGTTTAGATTGTTGAGATTTGGGATTTAAGTCTAAAATAATATAAATGGTGTAAAACTTTCATCGAAATCAATTGAAGAGCATTGAAGTTCATGCTGCATTAACACTGAAAGCGACTTCAGAAAAATATCATTGTGGAAGGGGCAAAATGTCTTTAAAAACATCTCTTTTTACTCTGATATCGAATGAAATGTCCGTCGTGGTGTCCGTCTGTCCGTTCGTCCGCCTGATTGAACGCAACTTTTAGCTAGAAACTTGAAACTATGCTAACTTTGCCGCCCCGTCGCCCTATCAAATTAAGAATCACGTATATAGTATATGCATCAATCATGATTGAACCAAATTGCTGGGTTTTGGAAATGGATTCGTAATATAGAAAACAAAGATATCCGGAAGTTCGGTCCGTTCTGCCGCCCTGCAACTCTTCCTTTTGCAAGCAGACATTCTTATTACCTGTTTTAATGATTGTAAGCCGCATTCGGTTGCGTCCGATTGCAACGATTTCAATTTTCTCTGTTTACTTTTGCATGTGTGAGAAACTGCAACTCTACGTTTTTTGTTCCACAACTCAAATTAAACGTTTTCTAGGTTCTCCGATCAACGCTTTCATTTTCAACCATCGTTTACTTACTTAAATTGACTATCAACTATCGCTCCAGCGGCGCGATTAAATGTCTTTTGGTGCAAAATTAACGGACACATTATGTGCGGCTAACATTTTCGAAGACGTTAAGACGAAATGCTTGCAACGTTGCTTGCTTGCGGTCTTTAACAGAATTGTTGTTCAATTCCACTCCATTTTCATAATTGTTAGGCCGAATTACATTTATATTTTTACTGATCTTGCAGGTGACTGTTGTGATCACAGATCATTAGAGAATCACTAAGCAGTCTACTTATTAAATATGTAAATAAATAAATTCCAACTAAGGATTCAAGAGCAGCACTCATAATTTAACCAAAAACTACATTCTACGACTGTTGAATGCAAATATAAATTAGTAAAAAAATTTTCATTGAACACATTTCAACCTAGAACAAGTAAAGGTAAATAAATAAAACAATTTATGCGTTTATTTTTCATACTAATTATCATTTGAATAGCTAGTTCTTAATTTTATTATAAAAAGTTTGCTAGTTGTAATTAAGTCAATTATTTTATTTTTAATTCGTTTTTTTCTTTTCAGACATTACTTTGCTTAAAAAATTTTAATATATAAGGACAAATTTAATTCACGTATTACTTTTCACATTTCTTCAAACTTTTCTCTAAAATGAACGTCTACATTTTAGGTTATTACTTTAAAAAATCGCTCTTAAGGGGTTACATGGGTTTCATCGGCAAAAAAAAACGGCCTAGTTCAATAATTTTTTTTTCCGGTAAAAAAGAATACATTTCATTCTAACTTTTTTAGTCTTAAATATACATTTTACAAATAATTTCTGAGAACTTGAAATAAAAATATAAAGAACTCTACTTTTGCGTCGTCATTTCCGGTGACCCCTCGGAAAAAAGAAGCTTCCGCGTTGAAAGCATAACTTCGAGCAGGATCATACGAACGAAAATACAAATATTCCTCTTTTAGTTAAGACTATAAGCTAGTAATTGAACGAAGGAAAAAAAATTAAAATTCAATTTTTGGCAGACCTTTTTCCAAAAAAGTTCAAATTTCGGTTAGTTTTTCTACATTTCATTTTTTAAAAATAGTTGTAATTAAAAAAAAAACCCCTTCATTCAATTACTTGAGAATGGTGTCTCGAAGACCTGTGCAAAATTTGATCAAGATTGGTTCAGCATTTTTCGAGAAATCTTGAAAACACAGTTTCGAGAAGAATGCGTTTAAAATTTTGAGTGACAACAAAAGCGGTGGAAAAAAATCAAGTATTACTTGGATCAACTTGAAAATTTGGAACAGTATTCTTCAGATGTTGTGCAAATTAATAAGACAATAAAAAAAATCGATTTTTGGAAGCCGTGAAACCCATGTAACCCCTTAAGCACAAGAAAATATAACTTAACAAAAAATCATTAAGTTAGATTTTAGACAAAAATTAAATGTAGTAACTGGTTATAATTGACATTGACCGCGTTCATTGATAGACGACCCACCTGGCGTATTCTTGATCTATGTATGCAAAATCGAGACAAGTTCAAAAACTCAATGCAAAACAGAATGTTTTCGGAAGAAAGCAGGAATACACACAAAAATGAAAAGCATTTAGATGCATATATTTAATAATCAAACACAAATCCAAAGCTTTCAAGGTATATAATAATAATGCAACCTTTAAGATGATTATAAAAACATAAGTGTGTTCACAGTTTCGAAATCAAAGGAAATATACTCAAGACAACTAAAACTCTTGGCTAAGTATATCGTTACTTTCTTTTAGTGTATTAGTTTTTGTTTATTCAAGCCTTACTTTTGTGAACTAAAACAAACATTAGTTTTCGGGCTTCTCCATAGATACAGGTTATTTAAATGCATTTATGTTTTGTTTTTCGAAACTAACTAAGCAGAACTGGATTCTCTACGTCTTTTATTGTATGTGCCCTTGTCTCATCTCATCATCTTTTGTTTCTCAGTTTGGTAGTGTAAGAAAAAATAAAAATAAACACCAAAACACCCGAAGAGTAAAAACTTACCTAGCAGGGTATAAAAATGTGAACGCAAAGCAAAAGTGAATAAATAGGAAAAGTGCAAAAAAAATATATTATCTAAAACTTAAAGCCTATTAGCCCTCTAATCGACTTAGAAACAAGTGAAACAAACAACGATGCAGCGCTGAATATAACCAGGGATACACAACTATGCCGTTATATGATGAACCCAAAGTAGATAAATTTATAAGAATTTCAACTAAAAATTTAATATTTTTATAACACCCAAAAAGCATTGAAATTTATCTAAAATACTTAAAATATACACAAGCTCTTGGAGCTCAAGGATTGACATAAAAAACACGCTTTTTCACTAAGACGATATTGAGATATATGTACATATAATTTTGAAATGTTATTTACATATATTAAGTTAATGAGATCGTGCGAATATTGCTTGTACGTATGTGAATTCGATCTGTTGAGTTCCAGTGGCTTTCATCTCTGGATTGGCGTCGCAGTTGCAGTCTCAGCCACAGCCGGCTTCGCAGCTTTGTTGTTGGGGGGTTGCTATTGTTGTGTGTTTGTGTTAGTGTTTTCGTGTTGCTTGCTCCGCTATCGCGTCGCGATTGTCTGACGTCGTACGCTTCGTCAGCTGTCTTCGTGTTGCTGGCACTGAGTCTGTTATTATTATTGGTTGTTTTTATTTTTGTTGGGTGGTTGTTCGGCACCTCGAATTGCTGCCGCCAAAACATAGCAAGACTCAGTTTAAATACTGCCTTCAAGCGCTTTAGAACAATATTTTAACGTATTCTTTTTTTTGCTTATTTTTTGCTGTATTTGAACTAGCTAAAAATTGTTAGTGCTGGTAAAAAGTTGTTAAAAACAAATTATTAACTCACCTGCTTACACGTTTCTCAATTTCTAATTTTTCGTTGTTTTATGAATGGCTTATAGTGAGTTAGTTGCATTTGCAATTATAATTTCGCACATTGCTAATTCGCGCTAATTTACTGTTTATATATTTTTGTCATTGTCATATTTTGATTATTCTTTTAACGTCACGTCTACAGAATTATCGCGTTTATTACAATTCAATAGCGTTCTTGATTTGCTGAACCAAAAAGTGCATCAGCCGATTTAAGATCCATAGAAAAGAAAGCAGAGTAAACACCTCGAACGTAATGTGCTCCGCCCCCAATGACCACAAAATGCCTTGCGGCATGTCGTCTGGCAAATTATTGCCTCGTCGTCAGGCGATACCTGTTCTTTACACCCGTGGCACTCACTACGAGGTTGGATTTGATATGGTAAGTATTCAGTTGTTTTGCTCCTTTTCGTCCCTTGACCTTTTAAAGTAACCCTTTGACTAAATTTTAAAAAATAACGCAAGCAATAATATCACATTTTTAGAATTTTTTGCTCATACTTTGGTTTTTAAATTTATCAAAATTTACAGTTAAAACTTGGCTAAAGGGATTCATTTAATTTTTCTGAAATCAATATCCGAAAAAAGCATATAAATTTGCTTAAATTTACAATACAAAATACGGCAATTGCATTTGAAATTTAATCTCTCGGCAATGTATTGGCATTCAAGCATAAAATTTCAATTCAAATCAGCTGTGAAATTTCAAATAAATAAGTATATTGTATATACTACATACACATGTATCAGAGTAATTAAATTGCCACAATCTTAAATATAAGCATGAACTAACAATAGATATTCAAAAAAGTGCATTTAGAGCAAATAATAATAAAGAAATATATTCCATGCAATTTTAAAATAGGGTTGAGAAATTTTCAAAGAAATCTTCTGATCTTGCAATCCTTCAGACTAAGGGTACAACGCATTTTAAGTGTTAAATGCTTATTCAACGCATTGTGTTTTTGTGCTTCAATTCTTACTTGCCACATTATCAAGTGTTTATAAAAAGTCTGCTCTCTTATCAGGCTGGCAATTAAAACGTCATATAGTGAGGGTGAATAAATGTATATACATGTATCTGTATTGTTTGTGCACTTATATATAGATAAACGCTTAACGTTTCTCCAAAAGCATTGCAAAGATTGAATGTGTTTGTTTTCACTGTGAGAAAATAATCGTGATTTAATTTTTAGATCAAAATTTCTTTTTTCTTACCTTCTTTTATAATTTAATCTGCATATTGTGGGGAAAACCTGGCAGCCTTAATATAGTGAACAACCTAAATACTGCAAACTAGTCCTTCAAAAAACAATTTTTTATATCCATACACGAGAAAATACTTGATGATCTTTGTTTTTGAATAAAATCACTCAATCAAACTATTAATTCTTATATTTATTGTAACGATTTTAGTATAATTTTTTGCGCTGTGTATGAGTGCTTAAATACTTTCTATTGTGGAGCCTACAACATAAGCTTTCTTGACCCAGTTCCTGTTTAACCTTGGTCCAAACAAATGATCACACCTCGTCGTGGCTTTGAACCGGAATTGGTAGTGAAAACTGCACAATATCAAGGTCAAGCCACTATTAGCATGCAGGCTCGGAATCAATGCCATTGACAACTTAGTCGCTGACAATTGGTGGCCCACCCAAACGGTGAACTTTAAATGAATAAATCTATTCAAAAGCAGACCTCTTGCTCCCCGCGTTCTTCTCTTACAAGAGCAACAACATCGAATAACAATAAGGTATTATTCATGTTGTATATTTTTAGCAAAATCGTTTTGCTTGTTTGCATTGCGATCAGTCGTGATCGATCATGGATTTTTTTTATACAATACAATACTTTTTAATTCAAACAAATCTAGAATAATGAAGTATGAGTCTATTAGCATACAATATGATAAAAAGAAGTAGTTTCAATCAAATATTTAGAAAGCCCCTTCAAAACAACAAAAATCTAATATCAAAAATCAAAAATAACAATAATAATAATAATAATTAATTGCTTCCCAGGGTCGCACTTTTGGCTCGATGATTAAGAACTTTCTGATCTTATCTCAGCCACTGAACGAAACCTACTTGCCACTCTATAGCACCGCAAAAGGCCGTAAGTACTCCACGTTTGTGACTCGGACTACTTATTCACCGAGTGTGTGAATAATTTGTCTCTCTCTCTCTCTCTCTCTCTCTCTCTCTCTTTAGGGCAAATCTATAATGAGACACTGGAATCGGTTAAATCTAGCTTTCCGCAGTATATATGCGAATTGGAGGGTGTTGCTGATGGTGCCGAGGTGGAATTCCACAAGGTAAGTTAAAAGTTAACCATATTACCAATGACAGCGTCTTTTTCGTACTCCCCTTCAATAACTGCATCAAGTTGCAATAATTAGCAATCCAGCTGTGATCAATTGAGTGGCCATTAAAACAAAAACAAGTATAAATATAATTGTTTACATTACATTATAGCAGTTGATTGCGGGGGCAGCAGTGCCACAGCAAACTTCAACTTGAGCCTATTAACGGTAAAGGTAATGCCAAAGTCGTTTGTTGCACACAATTGCGTGTTGCGTGTTGCGTTTTGCATTTGTTAGCTTCTCTTAAGCTCGTGTCTCGTGTTGCAAGTTGTCAATTCAATGACAACACTAAATGCCATATAAGTAAATAAAAAGTTGTAGCTGTAGGTTTATTTATTAATTGCATTCATACAATGTAACAGTAATTACAATTCGCACTCGTTTATAACGAGCATTGTGAACGCCATAACTAATATTCTGACTGATAGTATAACGCTTACTATAGTCCAAGCATATATATTTTGTAATTAACTTAAAGCTTACAAATAAATATTAACGCTTCCAATTAGAAGGTTCTCACACACATTTTTAACAACTCCAAATTAGATTGTAAAACACTTTTCGCATACTTCAAATTATTTAATCATTTACATATATGTATGTAAATTTGTTAATTACTCCAGATGTTGATTATCTTAGAATAAAACCAAAGTTCTAAGAGATTTTTCACTCATTTGTAATTAGACACAGCAATCGTCTTAGCCAATTATTACTATAATAAAAAATACAAAAATAAATCCACATTGGCCGTGCGGCGAACAGTCATTGAACTAGTTCCGTTTTGTTGGCTACTTTGTATTTGGTCAATTTGACCATATGTGCCGCCGCCAAGTGAAGGCGAAACAAACAAATATATTTTTATTTTTTTGTTTAAGAACGTTAATACAGACATTTCAGGTGTAAAGAAAAACAAGACTAATTTGCTTTGGCTTCTTCGCGAATGTTATTTGAATGCGCTGAAAATAAACCATTTATATCATTTTATCGATTTATTAGCCTGGTCAACATGGCCCTCGCTACAGAGACACACTATGAATGTGGTTTTGTGTGTGTATAAGAAATGCGCAGCTGCCAATAATGTGTTATAAATTTCACGTTTAAATAGTTGGCCAATTAAGTGCACGCAAAATTATACGGACCTTGGCCGCTTACAGCTGCATTGGGAATTTTGTTGATGTTGCGACGCGTCGGCTTATCAGCTTAATTTGCCGTTTAGAAGCAAGCCAAGCAAATGCAAATACATATTACATAATTAGTTGACTGGCTTAGCAGATTTAAATAGTTGCTGCTTTACCAACCACATCTAGAGCATCCAAGAAAGGAAATTCATATGAATGTTTATTTTTGGCCCATAACAAGCCAATCAAAAATATTTGTTAGTTCTCAAAAGTGAACGCCCTAAACGCATGTACGTGCAATTAATTCATTATTATAAATCATATACATAATTTGATTTTTTTTTTGATATTTAATTGTTTTGCCATTAAGCCTCAGCAGCAAACAACAGCAGCGCAAACACAATAGAAAATACGATTAATCATTGTATCAAAATTAAATTAATCATTCTGTCAGCGATCAAAACGTGCTTAAAATTCCCACATCCTTTGAATTATAAACGGCATTTATTCAAATATGACTAATGGTGGTTTAATGAGATTGTGTGAATGCAGGAAGAATTAAGCTGATTGCAAATTTTTAGGAATGCAAATAATAATTAAATAGTGCCATTTAATCTATCTTGTAGTGTGCAGGTAGTATGTGGCCAAAGCCACTGCTTTGCAAAAAGAAACTTGGGGGTGCGTGCACTTCTAGCTGTGCTCTGATCTTAGCTCGCCGGATGGGGTGTGGGTTCTTCGTCGCCCCTCACTACTACAACAATAATGAAATAAAGTTGAAGTGCACTATCGGATAAGCTACAGATAAGAAAAACACAAAAATATTGCCTCATAATTCCACACGAACTGTTGACGGGCCTCGAATCAAATAGCTTTGGGCCACCCCTTAGCTTATACTCAGAAAGGATTAGAAAGTATTACTCACGTGACTTCTTACATTGCAATGAACCACCATATTAATTACTCAAACATCACTAGTTACAGATAACTTTCTTAATATATTAATTAAAATGTACTACATCCATTGGGACGACGCTTCAGCGTTATTGAAAACTTCAGTTTACGATTAACTGTATAGTGAAATATTTCAGTATTCAGATAATCTCTTCAAAATGTTCAGGATATAAATTATAATTGATTTTTTAAATCTAATATATATATTTTCTTTCCATGGGCGTAACCAGGGGGGGATTTTTGGATTTTTTTATTTACACATCAAAACATGAAAAATTTTTATCACAAATAAAATATTTTGTATATTTTTATTTAAATTAAGTAATAAACAATGCAAAAAGTTTGGTTTGCAACCTTATTCAACAGAATTTATCAAGAGACAGCAATATAATGATAGTTATCGATCGTATTTTTACTGATTGCCCCCCCCCCCCCCCCTACCTTCAGGTCATGGGACGCCCTTTTTTCTTGCCATTTGCAAGTGTTACTCACGGTTTTAAAATACAGTCAAACTTCCATATAACGAATCGCAAGGGGACAAGAAAAAACTCCGTTATAGAGAAAATTCGTTATATAGAATGGGTTTTTGACTAATCAAATTGCAGGGTTCTGGTTTCTGACTTCGTTGTATAGAAAATTCGTTATACGGAAGTTCGTTATATGGAAGTTCGACTGTACAATGTATTCTATGTTACGTAGCTGATCATTAACTCACAATTTTTCCATCGGTGCTTATTTGGTGGGCCCATCGAAAAAGCTGATGCTTTTGTTGCGTTGCTTCTTAAGCCGATTAGAAAATATATAAACACATGTATGTATGTATATTACCCATTCGGAAGGATTTGGGTCTTAAAGAAACTCTACTCTAAACTCCAAGATTTGTTGAATTATTCACTTGTTAATGCCAATGATCTCAGTCGGAGGCTATCGACGACTTAAGCATTGCGCACACCAGAGCGAATTATTATTTTCCGTCAAAATCGCAAGTGTCATCACACTGTAGTGAAATTAATCGTGTCTGTTCACATGTGACGTAATTTTTATAAATATTTTTTGAATAAAAATGAATGATTATAAGTTAAAAACTGCTTCTGTTATTATATTATTATTATTATATTGTATTAAAGCCAAAACATAGTAATTTAACATATAAACAAGGCAAATATTCAACACGTGCATCATATGTGACGTCATCTGCGCAGAACATAAGCCAGTTTCTGAGTAATCTGAGTTTTATTTTTCTTGACGGAAAGCGATAAAATCGCTGCAAGCACAGTTCTCAATATTCAGCGAAAAAAAAAACGCTGCACATTCGCCGTCAAAACGAATTCGCACCGCTTTGGTGTGCGTGCGTTCATAAGACGCAATGTAATTAAATATTCGTGCCGCTGCCGCTGCGGATAATTCGCTCTGGTGTGCGCAATGCGCGGATGGCATAGCGTAGACTAGCGGCTAGAACACGATGGACGGTGCCGACTAGAATCGTCGTGCGCAGTCCAAAAAGCCAAAAGACAATTATTTCGCTTTCTTAAACTGGTGCACAATATTAACAACTCCAAAAGTATCACCTGTTTCACTGTTGCACAATACACAAATTGATTTAAGCAGTTTAATTGTTATTTCGGCACAAACAGTGGCCTTAAGAAAAAACGTTCGTTTTGATCTACAGCTATTTAAGAAATGACTCGAAGCAGCATAGAAAAATGCGTGCGTGCCAATATTACTTCCAATAGACCACAGGCAAACGACAATTGTCGCCTGGAAATAAAGCAACGGTGAAATGGCGTGATTTTCATCCATCCACTTTGTGCTTTGTCCTCTTGATCGCATCGACGAAGGCGCGTGCGAGCGAGAGAAACTATCGTGGGTGTTAGCGAAGCCATGATATAATTAACAGGGTAGTGTCATACGAGAGAGCCAGATACCAATGTATACGAACATGTGAGTGCGACAGAGAGCGCCACGTTTTACTCTCTTGCCTCTGTTAGGAATTGTTTTGTCTTATGGGAACATTCCAAAGTATATGGTTCATCAAAGACAAGTGTTTTGTTTGTATGCGGTCGACAAGCACGTTGCGACTGTCGATTGGTATCCGAATAAAGAGGGCGCCGTCCGACGACACTACCCTGTTAAAACCTTGTATCGAGAAGAGCGAAGCAAAGATTGCTGAGTGCTGAGAGAGGGATAATCGTTTCATTGGAATCTAAACGTTAGTTGGCTTGAGAAGCGCAAAGAGATATGTAATTGTTCTCTTGAACTGCAATAACATAACGAAACATAACAAAAAATAGTTATGTTAAGGGCCAGTTTCTCAATGTCTGGTTAGCTAAACTAACAGATGGTTAGTCAAAATTGAGTTTCTCAATGTCTGGTTAGGGTTGTTCGTGATTAAAACTAACATGAGGCCTGAGTGCCGGCTAAAATTTGTTCTCTCGTTAAGTGCCGATATAAATATCGATGAAATCATCGTTAGGCAAACAGCTGACTGTGGCTGACACTTGCATTGTTTACATTTTATTATTCAAGCAAAATGGCATCGCATCAAAGAATTTTTTACATCCACGCAATGGAAACACAATTTGAAGAAATGGAGCAGCGCGTGAATAGTTCTAGAAATTTTAGACAAAGGGTGAACTATTTCACTGAGTTGGATGAAGCCAAATTTGTGCAAAGATTCAGATTGACAAAATCAACATGTCTTTTAAGGCCTTCCAGGAATTCTTACTAATTCTTACTTTAACCAGACGTTGAGAAACTGGCCCTAAGTCTTTATGTTTATCTGTCCCCTACAACCCTGTATTTTGATACAATATTGATACTCAGTAATAATTGCATTAAGAAAATTAAAAATCACTAAAGAAGATGAACAAAAGCCGCATATATGTATGTATTCATATTTACCAATTTACAAAGGAGCAGAGACTTGGGTATTTTCTAGTTTCTGATGATTACATTACACAATTTTATATAACCACACAGTTGTTTTTGCTGCACTTGGACGAGATCTTGCCACAGTCCGTAAAGCATCAGCCACGCAGCAAAAATCAACCAACCGGCTGCTCCTCAATCATTGTTAATCAGAAACATTGCGTAAGTACTTAAGTAGCAGTTACATAAAAGTATATAAATGCTAATCAAATTCTTGCTAATCGCAAATATGTTAGCGCCTGCTGGGCCACACAGAGGATGCTCTAACGGAGACACTGAATCATTATTACTTTGTGGTCGCACACATAATAAGTGACAAGCCGCAGGGCAAGTATAACGTTAAAGAGGAGCACTTTATGTCACTGTGCTATGCTGGACACCTGCCTGGCTACACAATGAGCCACAATCATCATGGACTTGTCTTTAGTATCAATACCATTAGCGCTGAGCTGTTGCGCAGCAGCAAAACACGTGAGTTGCATTTCGTCCATTGTTTGTTGTTTAAAGTCAAGCTAATTAACTTATTATTAAATATCCCATATACACAACACAGCACGTCATTTTATAACTCGAGCTTTGCTTGCCACAAGCAATGTGGATGATGCTTTTAGGGTACTTACAGATGCTGGTGTTGGTGCTGCTGATGCCTGTTCCATTAACTTTTCCTTTTTGGCGTGAGTATTAAGCAAGAATATCCTGTCAAAACAAACAATCCATAACTTGTCTTTTTGCAGCGATCCGCGTCAAATGTTTTATAACGTGGAAATGGCTCCAAACCCAGATAGAAAGAATGAATCACTTCTAAGCATCAAGGAGGTGCCATTGGGCTCACACAACTATCATACTAATCAGTATGTTTTAATCAATTGTTATTAGTTTGTTGTTTCTTTCGTTCAAAAGACCAAAACTAACCAAAACTAAATACTAGATATACTAAAATCTGGGATATAGTATTTGGTTTGTTGTGAATGGTTCGATTGAACATATTCTGATACGGTACTTGCTAACTATTCACTTTTCTCAATTCCCTCCGACAGATTCGATCGCATAGACTTGGATCAGGCAAATGAGCTCATGTTGGAATCCAGCGTGGCACGCATGCGTGCTTTTGGCGCCTACAAGCCACCGGCTAGCGAGCATGATGTGCGCAATATGTTGGGTGATGTAACTGGAGGATGTTCCTGTGTGTGGCGAGATAATGGGCGTTGTGATGAGGTTGTCAAAACAATTGCTGTTGGACTCTTCGATTTGAATGCCAAAACTTTTTCACTCTATTCGGACAATCCGAGTCTTACCGAGCCCCATTGCAGGTTGCCCTTGCTATACAAATAGTTGTCAAATCAAATGTATATCTGCGTTTGAATATTTAAACATAATGTGTGTACTTATTGGCTCGTCAGAAAAGTGAAGAAATGTTAAAGGTGTGTTGGTGTCTGTGTTGAGTTAGCAATCCATAATATATATTATATACCGATGTACTTGATAACTTGTAACATGAAAATAAATTGGTCTCTAACGTTGTAGATGTATTTTGTTCTTCAGCGCACTGCCAACAGGTTATGGGCCCAGGCATGCGAATTACATGCAAAAAAGCATACGAGCAAAAGCAAGAACGAGATTACCACGGTAAGCTTAACAAGGTAACCATACACGCTCTATCGCCCTCTTTACTGTTGCCTTATATTTCAGTCTCGAGTCGAACGTTGTGAGCGACGCCAAGGCATACTTAAAAAGGTAGCCTTAATCGCTGTATCGCCCTCATTATTGTTGCCTTACAGTTCAGTCTCAAGTAGAACGTTGGGTGCGACGCATATGCATGCACGCCCTTTTTTGTACTCATTTATTTGTACAGTTATTTAAGGCTTCGTGAGAGAGCGAGTGCGGCTTCCTTTGTAAGTATACCTTGCGCCAGACCAGCAAAAATAATCTTCAAATGGACTTTCTGAGAGCGATGTTGCAACGATTTGAGGTTCCAACTGGCCTGTTAGAATTTCGCACTTTGAACACTCTATATCTATACATGTCAAATCACAGTCAGAAAGCAGAATGCCCTGCTGTTTCTAGTGTTAATCTTTAATAGCGTTCTACGTGTGGGATACTTTCCTAGAGCCTGGAAATCAGCCAGCATAATAATGATTCTAAAGCCTGGGAAACCCCCAACCGATGGGGACTCCTACAGGCCGATCAGTTTTCTCCCCTCGCTGGGAAAAATCTTGGAGCGACTGATCCTAAACAGAATGCTCACAATTGAAGCTGTTACCAATGCGATACCCAAATTCCAGTTTGGATTCCGAAGGCAGCACGGCAATCCAGAGCAGCTCCAAAGAGTTGTCAACTTTGTGTTAGAGGCCCTGGAGAAAAAAGAGTACGCTGAACTGCCCTGTGGTGTCACTCAATGGTAAAGCGCTAAGCCACTCTCTAGCGCATAAGTATTTAGGTGTCATCCTGGATAGAAGGCTCTCTTTCAAAAATCATGTCTCATCGCTGCAGCAGTCATTTAGAGCCAAAGTTAAAAGGATGTCTTGGCTACTATCCTCTAAAAATAAGCTGTCGCTTGATAACAAGGTTAGGATATATAAGTGCATACCAGCTCCTAGCCTTTTCTATGCCATACAGGTGTATGGTATCGCAGCCAAGTCGCACCTAAACAAGATCCGTGTACTCCAAGCTAAGACACTTAGAACGATATCTGGAGCCCAATGGTATATAAGGAACAGCAACATCGAGCGTGACCTTAAGGTGCCTAAAATAGGTGATAGGATACAAGCGATCGCCAAAAAATACACGGAGAGACTGGGAGCTCATCCTAACAGTCTAGCCAGACGCCTTAATACTGCTTGCCATAGAGCAAGGAGAAGATTAAAGCGCCACCACCCTCAAGATCTCCTGGACAGGGTCTTGACATAAAGTCCCAGCTATCCTATGCTTATCCCAATTTACCTTCAAAACCCACCTTTCCCATATTGTTAATTAATTAACATAATTTCGATATTTCATTATGATAAATAATCTTGTTTTGTTTTTAGTATAATTTCTGATTTGTTTAAGTTGCCAAAAGGTAGAGGACACTTGTCTTGAAAAATTCATTAAATTTTTTATTTTTTTTTTTTTTTTAAAAAAAAAAAAAAAAGCAGAAGCATTTCTCTCACGACACAGCAAAAAAGCCCACAAAGCGCCTCGAGAGCATATATATATATATAGATTCTTATTGTTCTTATTGATTTTATAGATTCTCATTGGCCATATGTCTATAGATTCTTATTGTATATGCTGTTTTCTTATTAGAATGACTAACAATAGTCAAAAACTGTTGCATACTTTAGCGCATCAATATATTAAAAATCGCTGCATGATTTTAGGACGTCGCACTTAAATGCTTATCGAGCTCGAAACAAAGCAAGTGCAAGTTATTCCTAATGAAATACTACATATATAAAATCATAAGCGACAAAATTTTAAGTTTGCCAAAACAAATTATGCCACACAAAGTACGTGCCCAGTCGATGCGTACCAAGCAATGAGAACTAAATATTAGAGTGCCATCACTTCATTAAAAGTATGACTTGCTCAACTACTTATTATCGTATGCAGGAATCGTCTCGCACATTGACATTGACGCTGACAGCGTTTTTGATACGTTTCCCTGCCGGGCTCGAATTTCCTTTAGCCATAAGTTTTGGCACTTTATGTGCCAGCAGATAAGAATAATATGCCTGACTTTTGGGTTTTTGGTTTTTGGTCTTTTTTGTTAAGACGATTAAGTGTTTAGTGCTAAACGTTTCCTTCTCACATATGCGCATTAGACATTATCCTTTGCCCAACATATACATATATATACTATTTGGGAAACGATTCACGTGCGTTCAGGCAACCAAGCAAAGTGCTTGTCTCTTCAATTTGTCACTTCACTTGACTGCATTGTCTACCAGTTTTACTCACTTACTTCTGATCTTCTCTTGCTCTCTCCCTTCCTTTCTCTCGCTGTGATGTATGTGTGTGTTAAAGGCTCACATGTTGCTTAGAAAAATAAAACGCTCTCATCGGTAGGGGGTCACATGATTGATTGGAAATTTTACGTAAGTGCATTCAAGTATTAACTATGCCCATTTTTGTACGTCTGCAACGTCTAAGATAGTAGCAGTTCAGCTCTCTTAAGAACAAAAACAACACACAGATACACACACATTTTCAATACTTCATTGGTTTATGTTAATAAGCCGACGGACGCAACGTTTCCCTTGGTTCACCTTATCACTGGACTCGTCGTCGTATTTAAGTCTTCTTTCCCAAAAACCCAAAGTCAAACAAATATCCGAAACTAAAACTGTAATCGAACCGTATTTTAAAATCTGTATTAGAATCTTTATGCTGTTGCATTTTAGGTGTGTTGACAATTTTCCTCTGCCTTATTTCTTAGTTCGCCTTTATGGTGTGCCTGTTGCTTGTTTTGTTTGTGTTATTTTACCTACATATGTGGGTTTTCCCCTTCACACGTTCTTCATGGAAAATTTGGTCTTATGTAATTAAACACACACACACTTATATAAATGTGCATTTGTGTATCGTTAACATATAAATTTGTTCATTTTAGGCGAAACTCTATATTCCATATTGAGCTTATATTAAGGAGATCGTTAACATACATATAGAACATACATAGGTATGTTGCGGTTACGTTTATTTAAACGTTTATTTCTCATTAAAGTTATATGTTATAACAAAAAAAGAACAGAAGCTATGTATAACTAT
Source organism: Scaptomyza montana (assembly GCA_018904305.1). Classification (NCBI taxonomy): domain Eukaryota; kingdom Metazoa; phylum Arthropoda; class Insecta; order Diptera; family Drosophilidae; genus Scaptomyza; species Scaptomyza montana. The sequence goes on along the minus strand of JAEIGR010000002.1, from coordinate 8,444,453 downwards.
TTCAAGTAAAATATGAAGCTGACATTTTGAAACTGCATAAAGAATGAATATCTGGATAGGTTTTCTTAAAAGAGAATGATTTTTAAGAAACTTCTAAGTTTCTTAACTGTTTCCTTATAGTTTTATCATAAATTATTTCAGTTTACTTTCAATAAAAGAGATCACTATATTTATTGAAAATTTATTGTCATTATATTTATACTTGATTGATATGTAGGATAGTTAATTATAGCTACAATCGTTAGGGATATTATTGACTTTCCCTAACATTTCATTAGCTTCTGTATGGGTGTTCAATGAATCATTTGATTCTTGTCACTTTTGCAACACATTCTGTTATTTATTGTTAAATAATGACCCCCACTGACGCACACACACACTCACACATACACCTACACAGAACAGAGACCAAATGATCTGTGACTGAATGAGTTTCAAGTGTTTTTGACACAAAAAAAAAAAAGAAGAAAAACTTACTAACTGTAAGTGGATACTTGGACAGAGCACTTTTTGCTGTCATTTGTTTGAATTAAATTTCGAAAAAATAAGGATCGTTCCGCTTACGGTATTTAATATATGTATATGTGTGTGCGTGTCGTGTCGTGCCGAAATGAAGCAATTAAATTCCAAAGAGCGAGAGAGACATATAAGTATTGAGAGTTGACATAGGTATGGCGGTGTAGGCGTGCCTGTCCAATGGGTAACCAAAACTAAGAGAAAAACGTTGAAAATTACAAAAATTATTGTCAACACATGGGAACAAGACTATGTCGCTGCGTTGGCATTTGCTTGAATTGTTTAGTTCAATCTCACCGAGGAATCTGAGAAAACGCTGCAAGCAAAATGTATATACATATGTATATGCAATTGCCACCACTGAAAAGACTTTCGTCTGCTGCCGTTCGTTGCACAGTTGCACACACCAAGGAGAGCAAGTACTAACAGTGGCAAACAGAGTTCAATAACATTTTCAAAAACAATTTGCATGCTTTGGCATCGCACAAATTTACATACACACATATGTCTGTGCATACTTAGTGGGCTGGCCATTATGCCATTGAAATTGAAGACGTTCTGTACTGTTCTGTTCTGGCCCAAAAAAAAAAAACCACAGAAAAAACGGGCGCAACTTCCTTTTGCAGGAGCTGGCCGAACCGCTTCCTTCACAAAGCACACAAACGGCCGACTGCCGAAACAATGAGCGACGAGACTTGCTTAAAGTCTGCTTTTCACATCCATATGATGAGGATCGTCTGCAAAGAGCTTTTTGCATAAAGGAAGCGGCCTTCTCATTATCACCGTCACCACCACCATAATTATTATCATAATCATTATCATAATCATTATCATCATCAACAGCATCATCATCATCAGCATCAGAATCAGCTTCGCTTTCGACTTGGTTTGACTTCGACTCACATAAAACATGTTAATGTTGCAAGCTGCAATTTTTTGCAACGCCGCCAGAGTTGTCATCTTTTCACTCGTTTTGCTCTAAATCGTTAAATACCCTTCCCTCATAGTTGACTTTCCCTTTCTACACAAGCTTAATTGATCCTTGAGGTGATTTTTTGTAGAAATTTCAAACATTTAAAATTATTTTTCGGTTTTACCAACGTTTTTTTTGTAAGTATTAACAAAACCGAAACCGACTTCAGTCGAATATTAATATTCAAATCAATACTTTAAATGCATTTAAAATCTTAAAAAAATCATCATATCTACAATCGGATCACTTAGAAAAACCTTTCTGAGGGAATACACTAAAAAAACTTTGAGGGAAAAATTAAAAAAAGTCGAGTTAAGAAATTCATCCATTTTTATAAGACTTATTTTAAACAAATAAATTTTCGGATAATTAATTAAAAATACAGTACGCTGTAATACTTATACGAGTATTGATTATTGGTTGGATAAGTTTTATCTACAGAGATATAATATTTCCTGGGCGTTATTGGAATCCAACAGTAACACACTTTATTCAAGACTATTCAAGCTTTTTATCCTTAAAGCAAATTGGATTCTCGCTTTTTCATAAGTATAATAAAGTATATGGCATGTCCTACCTACTAGTTATTTCAATAAGTTATGCATTATGATCAATCTCATATAGTATCAAAGCCTCAGCTCCGATGAAAGCTAAAGAGCATCTAGGGTTTGGTGTGGTAGGTGATAAGTTTTGTTTTCTTGCTTTTGCTTTTCACAAGTGAACCGGACCGCGCACTACAGCTTGCAGCTTCGATAATGCCGGCGTCTGTTGACTTGTATGTGTGTATGTGTGCTTACAACATAATTTTAATTTATAGCAGCAGCGGCAAGTACAGTTGAGGTTGAGTTGAGCCAAGCAACAGGCAGCGGAAGGCAACAGGCGTTTGTTGTTGATTTTCGTCTTCATCTTCGCATTTTATTTTTTTTTTTTTTTATTCTTTTTCTTGGTCTGCCCTTACCGGTTGCCGGTTGTATGACTCAGGCAAGTTGTGTGTGCGAAAAACAAAAATTCTCGTATAGAAAAGAGAACCAAAACAAAAGCACAAAAATATACTCAAAGCCCGGGCAGTAGTGTAGTAAAGGGTAATGGGTAATGGTGATGGTAATGTCCCCCTTCTTCTTCTTATTCTACCTTATGCCCGTTGTTGTTGCCAGCCCAGACAGTTGAAAAAGACGCCGCGTCTGCGCTCAAAAAGCGGTTTTCTTAAAGTTCTAGTTGTTGTTAATACTTTTGTCTCTCTATTGACTGGCCTATGGGATTAAAACAAAGAAAGCAAAAAGAAGAGAGCGAAAGCTCTTCAGAAGAAGCTCACAAAAGTGGTTCAACATTGAGCTAAATGAGAGAAACTCGTTTTCTTATTGTTGATCCTTTGTCCCGGCGGCATAATGATCGAACCCAAATACATAGTTGGACCAGTTGTCCAGTTGTTCAACTACAGTGTAAGTTTTAATGTAGTAGTTGGCTTGCAACAATTGTCGCTTATTAGTTTCGTGCATCCAAAGCAAAATTATGATGGATGGCAAATTGCTTTGGACTTGGACAATGTAACAATGTACGTGCGTGTCATCTGGCCATCGCCATGGTGCACCATATGGCTGCCACGGCTGCTATTATTGTTTGTGGCAGCTACTCGAATGCTTTTCGATGCTGTGTGCAACCGCCTGTCTCCACTCTATCACTCACTCAAGTACCATATACAGCCCTACTTCAAAAGCGCAGCGCCACACTAAAGTTTTTCAATCCAATCATAATTAGTTTGAAAACCGTTAATAAAGTAAAGAGAGGCTAGGAGGCAGCCTGATTGTTTCTAAAGTAGCCTTATAAATCAGCTCAAGTGAGGCTTAAGCGGCAGCACGCGATGACAATTATTGACAACAAATCCTTACCAAGAAGCCTTTGCCCCTACCACGCGCCCTATCGAAACTGTTTCGGAATAAAATGCATGCCATTGTTTAGCTTGTCTTAGCTATCTTTAGTTTAGCTAAAGTTTAAGTTTTAATAGTGGTAAAAATTATGTTGAAAGTATGCTCGTTTGACATATACATACATATACATATATGTAATATTAAACATAAATGCTCAATTTACTTATTCTTGATATCCAAACAAGAAATTATCGTTTGAAAGGTAACAAAACAATGCAAATAAATATTAAATGGACACGAAATGTAAGCTGCAAAATAAGAAACGTTTGTTAGGTAACTGCAAATATTCATCAATCAATTTTACAAATAATCCGCAATAAGAAAAACTGATCAATCATGCAACACATTTTTACTTATGCATTAACCACTTCTGCTTGCCACATTGCGATCAATGGGATTAGCGTGTGCTTCAATGTTTGCACTAGAATAAACGACAATCCCAAAGAAAAAAACCCTCGAACCTTGTAAATATATTTTACCTATTGATTGACTGGACCCTCTTGGGTGTGTGTGTGTGTGTGAGTGCGCAAAGACCTAATACTTAAGTTGTCAGCCTGGCAAAGAGAAATGCGTTAAAAAGGTGTTACTCAAAACGATGACAAGCAAACCGCTGCACGAATGTGTGTGTGTGTGTGTGTGAGGCTAGTAATTAGCCTAAGTCTGAAGACAATAAGACTGTGTGCCCCTTAAGCTGGTAGGGGGCCGCATTATTTCTGCTTACCTGAACAGAACCTAAACTATAAGTAGTTACAAACTGATTTACGTGTGTTCTTTTTTTTTGGTTTGGTATGGCAGCAGCAGCAAGCAGCTGGCGGCATGCATCAGAATGTTGCAATAGTTGCTCATTAACACAGATCTACAAAAGCCCATGACAACGATGATCTAACGACCCCGCCCCCCTTTCGGCAAACAAACACAACACAAAAGAAAAGCACCAAATTTAAATGTTGCTTGGCTAAAGTTCAAAAATGGTTCAGACTTTCTTTTTGGGGCCGCTCGCGACGCGTTGGTAAATTGTTTTCACTTTGTTGCCTTTTGGGCTGCGTTGGGCCAACGCTTTTGTGGCATTTATACTTAGAGCATATCATGTTATATATATATTTTTATAAGAATCTGTATGGTTTTTTCTATATATCTATCTGTATCTGATGAGTCTGCTAAGCAAATGCAAGCCTTTGCAAATGTGATAGTTTTGTGATAGTTGATTTTTTTTTTATCAACGGTAATGATGATTTAATTTACCGTTGCCGGGTGCCGGCATGTGCCGTCTGTCACCCACAAAATGTCGTTGAACTTCCACGTTTCAACGTCAAACAATTGCCAAAACGAAAAAAACCTATACTAACTGAAATAATTGCGAGCCAAACAACGTATTCGTAAATGTTTTTTATCGCAATACTAAGTGCGCCTCTCTCTCTCTCTCTCTTTCTCACACGCCATTTGTCTTTCTGTCTTTATCACAAAAACTCTTTCCTGTTTCTTGACACAAATGAACTGATTCTCACATAATTTATTTATTTTTTGAGACAAAGCCAACAACAACAATTGCAAACTAATAGTGGGTAACAACAAAAATAGCGAATACCAAAGAAAAATTAGCCATGAGTTATGTTTGTTTCTCAATCAGCCAAACAGTTGAGACAGTGGCCCTAAACAACTAGCTTAGTTAAGAAACATTTAAAAAACTATAAAGATACGCTTTAATAAGTTTTTAATGCAAGGAAATTGTATTTGTTTGCATGATAACCATAATTTATTGATTAGATACTAATGAACAATAGCAAAAAATTCCTTTTTTTTTAATAATCTAGTTTTACATGTATCTAAAGTCCTCAATTTTTCAATAGTCCTTAAATATATATATAAATTTATTGAGAAAAAGTAATTAAGAATTATATATAAAATCTTTTGTTTTGTGTTTATAAAATATTAATAGAAAAATGCTAGCGATAAACAATTTATACTTTAGTGAAATCATTATATCAGCAAAATATAATATCCAGTTCTTAAAAAAGTGAAAAAATTTATTTAAATGTTAAATATGCAATTTTATAGTCAATACAAATATAAAAAAGTAAAAAACAATATGGTTTGGCATAAAAAAAAGTTTCAAAAAACATTAAAATATTGTTTTAAAATTAATCAAAAACAAAACAAATATATTTTTGATAAAAATTATAAAAATATATATACTATAATTTAACAAATTTAATAGAATGTAATTGGCGCGAGTTTTTATTAAACAAACCAGACCTTCTAATTTTACATGCAACATTCTTTTGGGACCTGTAGTTGTATGGGTTGCTATGTGCGTACACACAAACAGCCACAAACAGAAAGTACAAAGTAACAAATGTTGGAGGTAACATCGTTTGGCATTTCACTTTCGTTAAAAATCAATTAAGTGCGCCTTTGTTATTATAACATAACTAATACGGGCGGGGGGTGGTGGTGATAGAGGTAAGGGCCTTTTACTTCTATATAAGTAGTTTGTAGTAGAGTTTGTGCAGAGAGCGTATAAGTAATTAGGTAGTCAATAGTTGCGCTATCGTCAACTTGACTTCAAGAATGTCGGCCCATTTCATTTAAAGTTGACTGTTTTTTTTTTTTTATCACTTTAGGTTTTTTGTTATTGTTTTTAATTGTGGTTTTTTTGTTTAGTTTCGCCAATATAGTGTGTATAAAGACGGGCGAAATAGTCTTGCACTTGAGGCTTTTTAAATGATAAATTACTTAATGAGCAGAGCTTTGCAAGGGGTGCTGAGTGTATGCGACTGGGTAATGTGCTCCACACAAAAAAACTTATGTATATACTTATATGACATATGTATATCTTATACTTGTAGCATAGAAAATGTCTTTGACCTGTGGGCGAGTGGGCGTGTGGGCGCCTTCTGTCTTGGCCTGACTATTTTTGTAAGTTGTCTCGGTTGTCGCGACAAATGTTTCTTTACTTTTTCAACTTGTCAATCTATTTAATGTCAGTCGCGCATTTTTCAATGGAAATTTTGACTAATTTTCTACCCAGGGGTTCGAAGACCTCGTGTCGAGCGACTGTTGAATGTGTTAATATATAAACACTATATGAGTGTTTGCCACATCATACGCGAACAGCTCATTAATAAATCTATTAAGCATGCATGATTAAGATATGTAGATACCCTGTAAAGCGTTTATTGTTCAAATTTTTCATTGGGTTTCTCGTCTAGGCGCCATTGTTTCTCATTCCATTCAACTGCTGCCAAAGAAAGACTATCATAACTTTGATGACAATTCGCATACCCCCTTTGATGCCCTCGTAATAAATACAGCGCATTAATTACTAAAAACACTAAAAACACTAAAAACAATCAACAGCCCTGCAATATACGTAATAATTCTGACTGCATAATTAGCCAAAAAAAAAAAAAAAACCAACAACAAATTATGATGTGTTTCGTACTTGGGCAAATGTTTCATTTTCGCCAATTAAGCGACAATAAACATTCCCATAATTTTGGGCGGAATGGGGGGTTGGGCCGGGCAGTTGGGGTTTAATATGTACTACTTTTGCACAATTATATAAATATATGTACATATATATTATAAGTGTTTTCTGTGGTGTCTGCGTGTTAAAATTTAAAACTCGTAAAATAGCAAAAACGTAAATTGCAGCATAACAAGCATTTAATAGTTCATAAAAATGAAGGGCAACGAGCACATCCTACAGAGAGGCACACACACATGCACAAAGTTATATACTCGAAAGAGGCAGTTGTGGTAGCTGACTATCAACTACCCTGCACTCACTTAGTAACATCAGCCCAAAAGTGTGCTAAGCTATTGTGAATTTTTTGCATGCAAAAAACAAAATAAAATAAAAATGTCAATTAATTGATTAACTATTAAATAAATTGCTTAAGCTATATGCTAAACAAATACATATAGAACAAATTTAATAGGCAACCTTAGTAACTGAAAGGTCTTTCAGGTTTCAGACTGATTTGGTATAGTTAATGTCGCTTTTAATGTTATAGAGTCGAACGAATAATTTCCAGGACTTAGCAATTTGCTTCAATCAAAAACCCATTTTATACTACGAATATAATTTTTTTTTTTTTTTGTAATGAAGGTTTTTCTTGTCCCCTTGAGATTCATTTTATGGAAGTTCGAAATGTTCAAACATATTTTGAAAAACATGCAATAACAATCCAATTATAAAATTCATTAAATTTAACGCTTCGTTTGACTTCTTATTGTTAATTCGCTGGCCAAACCCAAAACTCCCTTAGGTCTTATCAAATAGTACCACATATTATAGATCAACATTGTGTGCGACAACTCTTAAGGGGCAGACGGGCTTCACACCCTAAATATCCTATATGAAGTTATGGGATAATAATGACTGGCGCCCTGTGATGGTGATGTCGATGACCGATCGACCAGGTTGCAAACTCATTAATAATTTCCACAGGAGATGGAAATGTGGCAACACGCCGTACTATGCGGGCTGTAAACAGGGGATGTTAATTTTGAGTGAGGCTATATAAAACACTTATTACCTATTCTGTTATAAATGTTTTTAATTTCTGTTTACTTTCTTTTTGGCATTTTTTCTATATTTTTCTTGTATCATATAGGGGCCAAATCCTGCATGCTCCATATGATATATAATATTTGTATCAAGATGTGTGTAAGTCTGTGTGTGTGTGTGTGTATATGTCAGTTATTGGCAATTTTTGCCATTTGCTTGACTTTCTTTTTCTGTTTGTCTTGTTGCCTGCATGTTTGCGGTTTTTGTTATTGTTGTTATTGCCTTTCAGCCTTTTTGCCTCGCTCGCTCGCTCGCTCGCTCCTTGCCCCTGCTTTCGGGTTAAACATATCGTGACCTGCATTTTGTTTAAAATAAATTGGTCTTGGTCGACAGAGCCAGAGCCAGAGCCAGAGCCAGGGCCCAAGTGTCCCAGACATATGGCATGCATGTGGCGCACGTACAAACCACTTCACTCCTTTCAATTATATATGCGAACTCAAAAATACCAATACACAGCCAAATATTTACACGAACGCGAACACGAACACAACTCCAAATCATACTACTTCTTTTCCTTAAACATATATGGTTGTTTTTTTTTGCGCTTGTTTTTAATTACAGCTGCAAAAATTTGCGCAAATCCACAAAAAAAAATTAAACAAGCTACTCAAAATGAATCGTGAGTGTCACTTGCCTCTCGTGGGATCTCGCAGTACCAGCTCGTTGTTGCAGTTGTTGGAGTTCATTGTGTCGTATCCGTCGTAGCATGTTGTACTATCAACACCCAGTCAAATAAGATGTCGCGATCTGTCTCATTCTCACAGGAAGCTCGAGTAGGTCGACCGACCTTGTGCAAAGGTTAGCAGATAAAGCAAATATGAAACATGAAAATACTTCATCTCTCTCTGTCTCTCTCTCTCTGTCTCTCTCTCACTGCGAGATAAAACGCGCTGTTAAATGCGTCAGTGATAATGCCAGATGATGATTATGGATAGCGGAAGAGCGTAACGGAGCATGACAACATCTTTTGCTAAATTCCCATGCTACACACATACACATCAAAGGCAATACATGTTTAAGGATCTCCCACTGTTAACAGTCAACAAGTGTGCAATAACTGAAAATACAGACCCAAACAGAAACTACTCTACTAAAGATTTTAATGGGCTCAGCGCTTATTGCACAATAGGAAATAGCATTAAAAGCAATCCCAGTACTTGACTTATTTAGTTTATTGTCAACGATATAAATTTTAGTTTTTTAACGGGCTTTAAAAAGAAACAAGTAAGAAGGCTCTAGGCGGGAGAGCCCGACTAGAAGATACCCTGAACCCAGTTGCAAAAAATAAATTAAGTTTATATAAGACTTTGGTATACTGACTTAGCTTCAATCGATTAAGCTCGATATCTCCAGTGTTTCCTAACCGATTTTAACGAAATTTTCAGAAAAGTTTTATCGTTACCCACTATTTCAACCCTCATTTTTACATTTCCCAAATTCAATATTTTTTTGTTATCGATTCCATGTGTATATCGGAAACCAGAATAGTTATCGATAATTTGAAGCAAACTTGTTCTGCTCATGGTATAGGAGAACTTATATCCCAAATCTGAAGTCTCTAGCTCTTGTAGTCTCTGAGATCGACGCGTTCATACAGACGGACAGACGGACATGGCTATATCGTCTCGTCTGTTGATGCTGATCAAGAATATATATACTTTATGGGGTCGGAGATGCTTCCTTCTGCCTGTTACATACTTTTGCATAAAACCATTATACCCTTTTTACCCATTTTATGGGTTAAGGGTATAAAAAGTCGGTTTGTTCTTCGGTATGTTCTTTAAATAACTTTGAAGTCGCTTTTCTATTTTGCAATTAATAATATTTAGTATGTATAATGTATTTTACTATAAAAATTAAAAATGGAATTCTTAATAAAAGTTCAATCTAAAATCCAAAGTGTATGCATTTTGGATGATGAACTTAAACCAGCCAAGGAAATGTGTGTGTTTGCCTTGAGTGTGTAAAAAATCGATCGCATAAGTAAGCTATTATACTACAATATGTATATTCACTTCACTCATTCAATTGACTTATTAGCAATGAGGAGGAATCTAAGGCAAGTGAAAACCTTGGACTGTGATTGCTATTTCTATAGCTACGAAACAACAAACGACAAACGAGTACTTCCGCAGAATCGACGCACAACCAAAGACAGCGAAAGAGAGAGAGAGAGATAGAGACAGGGCGAGAGAGAAGGGCACACCCAGTAGAACAAACGATATAAATTTATATATATAGTGCATATCTACATTTTTTGATTGTGATGATTCGTATAGTTATAAATATAAAAAAAAACAACGACGACAAATTCATAACTTTCCAATAAAGAAATTTTTGCACAAAGATCTGCTGGTGGAAAGGGACAGAAGAGGAGAAAAAAGAAGGGGTATTCTCCAATACTTCTAGTCTTCCATACATACATAGATAGATATACATATGTATATGCGAAATTGCCGGCAAGCGCTCTTTTGTGTTTTGCGATTAATTTATGCTGCTTTTTTTGATTGATGATTAATCCAGACTTTGACTTTTGGCATTGACAGCACCAACCAAAAAGCAACAAAAATAACAATACAAAAAGAAATAAACCAAATGTAGTTCTTATGTGAATAAGCTATGGAATTGACACAGCTAAGCTGAATATGAACAAATCTTGAGAACTCTTCTACATAAATGTAATGGTTACCAATAAAAGAAAAAAAAAACAATTGAACAATAACGCCAGATCAATTTTTTTTTTTTTTGTAAGGGTATTTAGGTTTCGTGGAAAACACAAAAAGAAAAAAAAAAGACTTTGCTTGTTGGGTTTTTGTTTTTATTTTAATTGTAATTGCAAATATGGGCGGAAGCGAACGCTTTTTGAATGGATAGCAAGCAGCGGCGACCGCGATGTAGGAAATCGGGGTTACGCATAAGGGCAGAGTCCCGGCTTAAGATCGTGCTTGTGGTCCGGTAGGAGATGGCAGGGAACTGGCCGGGGGTATGTACTATATAAAACTGGTGACCGCAGACCCCACACAAACACACACACACACAATTTTAAAGATATTTCGCTTGGGAGAAATACTTAAGCGCCTACATTGAATTGCGCACTTTTAAAAAAAAGTTAAGAATAAGAAGAAGAAAACCATATTGCACAAGTCTGGAACAGCTTAGATTACGATAAGCCTCACGCGCACTGGTTTCATTTTCCTGTTTCCCCTTGGGACCTAATGCCTGTTCTTTGTCATAAACATAAATTTTTGTTTATATTTTTTATCGCGCCCCACGTTTATGTATTTAGCATTTTTTTCCCCCGAAATATTGACCATTAAATTATTTAAGAGATTAATAAAGCAAATAACTATTCAATTGAAACGAGCTTAAGTAAGTCGAAAATAAAATACTCTGGTACGAGTCAACATGTTTTTATTGATGGTAGACTTTGGAAAAATCTTTGTTGGAACAATCGATTGGTTATATTAAATTACATATATAAACTTTATGCAACTTAGTGTATTTAGCCTTTCGGTATATCAATAAATGTATGCATATAAATACACAATTAAGTGCATGTATGTTGTTATTCTGCAAAATTGGGAAAAACAAGCGTTTCTCACTGTTCGACAGCCCTCCATTGGGCAATTGGCATATCAAGAGCCATAACCAGAACGGTTGACGGCGACCCGCATGCTCCTTGTGTGTAAGTTGTTATTTATCAGCACAGTAATAAACAACACTATTTATAACAAAACATGACGTGCAAGGATTTACGCAGTAGCCCAATCCACTTTTGGTTTAAGCTGGAAAAACCCAGTACAAAATATAATTTATCGCTAGTTTTATCACAACAAATTTGGACGAAATTGTTTTATTAATTTTTTAAATGCGGGCAAACAAACCAATTTTTTTTTTTTGCATGCGATTGCATAAAGAAATATTTTATTTAAAATTCTAGTTAACAAGAGATCCAAAAATGTTGTAATTTTTATTAACAAGTGAAATCGTTGCAGTCGGACGTAGCCGAAAGCGGAATACTCTGATATCAGTATAAAAAACAGCTAACAAGAAAGGAGTCTGCTTGCAAAAGGAGAGTTCGAGGACGGCAGAACAGGCGCCGCGTTGAAAGCTACAGTCGAACTTCCATGTACCGAACTTTCGGATACCGAAGTTTTCTATATCACGAATCCATCTCCAAAACGTGATTCTAAATTTGACTAGGGCGACGGGGCGGCAAAGTTAGCAGAGTTTCAAGTTTCTAGCTAAAAGTTGCGTTCATTCAGACGGACGAACGGACAGACGGACGAACGGACGAACGGATAGACGGACACCACGACGGACATTTCATTCCATATCAGAGTATAATGAACTGTTTCTAAATACATTTCGCCGCTCTTAAAATAATTCACATATGGTATTGTTGTGAAAAACGCTTATTGAATAAAAGCCAAGCTTTCAAAGCGTAATCATCAGCAGCTTCCGCAGCTGTTTCGACAGATGCACCGGCAGATGGTCCAGGAGCAGCATTGACAGTTGTACCATCAGCAGCATCGCCAGCTTCTCCGTCAGCAGCACCGCCAGCTACTCCGAAACCAGCATTGACAGTTGTTCCGTCAGCAGAATCGCCAGCTACTCCGTCAGCAGCATCGCCAGCTACTCCGAAACCAGCATCGCCAGCTACTCCGAAACCAGCATTGACAGTTGTTCCGTCAGCAGAATCGCCAGCTACTCCGTCACCAGCATCGCCAGCTACTCCGGGAGCAGCATTGGTAGCCGCAACTTCAGCAGCACTTCCGGGGTGAACCTCCTCTGGATAACGTACTTCAGACACGCTCTTCATTTTGGATAAGCTGAACTTTATTCGATTTGTTACCGGGTCATATTTAGGAATGGGTCTATTTTCGGCCAGTGCTTCAGCCGCAACGTTGAATCTTTCTTTCAACTTGTCATAGAGGATATCAACTAATTTGTTGTACCATATCTCTAAGCCTTTGATTTGCAGTGGCCCCAAGTGAATCGGCTCCAGATTGTTTAGCATGTGCACATGCATCTCTATACATTCATCGACCTTTATTTTCATGTCGGCGGACAGGTCACAACCTTAAAAGCAAAAATTTTGTTTTGCCATTTATTTACTTACTTGTTTATTTCTTTGAAATACATATTAAAGAAATGGTACTTACGATCAAACACTGTCCTAAACACTTTTTTCACGGACTCTGGATTAAGTTTGCTCATTTTAAAGCGATTTATGCAGATAAATAGAAACGGGAATGCTGTTGTCTCGAATTATTGCCGGAAAGTGAATTGCACAAAATTAAATGACAGCTATGCCGATTGCTAGATTAGTGTCTGAGCTATCGATATTCAACAATCGGTTTTTGGAACTAAACTTTATTTTTGCGCATAAAAGATGTGATGTGATTTTTGTGCTCATCTTGGAGCCAGGCGGTGATCCGCCATTTGATTCCGAGGAGAGTTTGATATTTAAATCAATAATGATGTTAGCCAGCACACTTGCAAACCAGTAAACAATAAAAGAAATAACTCCAAACAGGAATTGAGTGGACAATAGATAAAAGCAAAACAAAGATTTCGAATGTTGTGATTGAATTAAAATTATCAGGCATACCCTAGTCGGCATAAGTACTTCGACTTGTAGTCTATTTTGGCTAGTACCGTTGTATTCCACTATGCGAAAATGATCATCAAAGTGAAGTTCTCATTAACAACAGCTTTGGTTTTTTATCTTTTGTCGAAATAAAACCTTCTAGTAAGATTATTTGTTTATCTTAGCCCAAATAATCGATATAACGATTAATCTACTGATTGTTGTACTTTTACCCAGGCTATATGACGCTGGATATCAAGCAGATGAAACGTGTCGATGGCGAGGAGCTGGGTGTGCCAAGTGTTGCCGTGTTTGCCGAGGGCAGCTCAGTGGGCTATGCGGCGGTGCCGGCCACCGTGAAACGAGTTCAACGGCAGACCGAGGGCAAAGGTTATTTGGGTCGTGTGGCGGAGTGGCCAAATCTGGATGTGGTGTTGCGTACGCTGGTCATTCAAAATGCCCGGATTTGGCTAGGGGTGGAATGGGTGGGCGTGGTTCAAAATTTTGTATGCAGTTTTTGGGGGGATGCCAATGGCTATCTTCTTACTTTATTTACTAACTCTAACTGTAAGAGTGTGGAAAATATAAGAATTTATTGATATTGAGTTATCGAGTTTATAGTTTTTCCAGCCCCCCAGTAATCGTAGAACCCCGATCTTGACATTTATCGGTCTCAGACATAGATAAAGATACAGTAAGACCAACTTAACGCTATTTTGGTTAAGCGCTCTTTTTATCAACCTGGGAAATCCCCGAAATTACCGAAACAAACCGGCTTAGATGAGGTTAATGTAAAAGATGTCAAAGAAATAGTCAAAGAAGCAGCAGCTAGTTTTTCTAATGCTCAACTCAAGGAATTAACTGAGAAAGAAGACAGCAAAAATATTGATAGTAGTGATTCCGAAGAAGAGAAAAAATAACTTTCGATGATAACTGAAATTATGGACAAATTTGTTGCAAATGATCCAAATTTTGAATTAATTTATTTTATGCTATGCTTTATTACTGCTATGTAGATGGCGCTGATATAGAACTTGAACGATGGTCACACTGATACATGGTACAATAGACCATCTGCCATTTCACTCTTTCTTATTGAAATTTAGCAAAAGCTCTATTTGCCTTTGTCGCTCTTACTGAGTTCTTACGGTTTTGAAGAAGTCTACCTTCAATTTTCAGACGAGTCATGAGAAATCAGCAAATCAGAACATCAGAAATCGCAAAAACTTTTTCGTTTTATCTTGATAGCTTAGGACTTGGGCCTAGGGTATTTTTTGGTCAAGCTAGATTGAACTATTTACTTATTCATTCTAAATTGTATTCCTATAAGAGATTTTGCGCTTCAACAAATGCAATTGCATTTAAACTGGTTTAACGAACTTTGTTCTATAAAATAAGCGTAAGCTATAAACTGAACTAAGTATTTAAAACAAATGCTTTTAACAATAACTTATCCAAGTGTATCATTAAAAATCGTTTGGCTAGAGGGCTCTTCGTTTTAAATATTGAAAGCGCAGAGGGAAAAAAATCTAAAATAAATATAGTTTGTATACTTATTTGTTACTTACTCAATAATTAAGTTAATTTTTCTTTTAAGATTTAAATGATCAATAAATTGTGAAACCAATTTAGAAACTTGTAATCTTTTTGGCTTCCCCAAAAAAAAAGAATCAGCAATAAAGGCATGGCTCTATCTAGCCATATTATCACAATGTTCGCCTAGTTAACAACCAAAAATCATGTAAATATTTACTGTGACAAGACATTCGACATTGGAATAGAAACGCGATGGTTTTCACCTTGCGCAATGCTTTTTTTTTTAATGGGGGCGAAGGCATATAAATATTTTGTATACAGTCTGTGTGCATGACATTAATGTCTAAGTTTACGATCTTAACGAGACCAATGATAAAGGGATGTATTTGTGTACATACGTATGTACGTGCAGACCACAAACATATGTAAACAGAACTGAAATACGCAAGCGAAAGATTGAAGAAAGACAATCATAAACATAAAGTTTTTTTGAAGAGAGCCGCGAATCGAATCCTTTAGGCAACTTGTTGGACATTAATTATTAAGTTTATTTAAGTGTTTGCGTCAGCTGTTGTCAACGTCGCAGTTCAATTCTCTACATACATACAGTATCTGTATCTTAGCTGACTGTCTCTGTACCTGTATCTGTATCTATGCTAATGTGTATCTCGTTATGTGGATGTTTATTATTGGCATTTCTACGAATGTAAAAATCAACTCATTCATTAAATTAATACATGCCCCGTTTTGATGCAAAACTACTAAAAGCGAACGCGAACACACACACACACACAAAAACAAACACATACACATTAGCTAAGCGAGGTATGGATAGATAGTCACGCGAGTTGCGCTCCAAGCTATTGTATCTTTGTATCTATAAGTATGCGCAAACTGTGCGCTGTGCTCATAAGCATAACGCCCATAACGAAAACCTGCGCCAGATCAGTTCTGGCCGAAACCAAATCCCAAGCTCAGCGCCGTATTAATTGTCGGCTAAATTTTGTTTGAAAACCAGAAAACCTCCAAAGGGACGGCCTGGATAAACGGACGGACGGACGCTGAATGTGGCTCAAACAGGTACGAAGAAGCACTAATCAAGAAGGTTGACCAATAAAATACACACAAACACACGCATACACAAACACACACACTCACACACATAAGGCCTTAGTAGTTTGATGAAGAATCATCAGAGACAAAAGCACTAAACGTTTGCTAGAGGAAGCATTTCTATTAGATACAAATACATTGATGAACAATAGTATTGACCTATGATGCCCGGACTTCATTCGGGTTTTCTGAGACGGCCTAAACTGGCTAACAGGTACATTTTGACCCTATTGCATAATGTCTGATGCTGCTGATGCTGCTTTTGTGGTTTTTGTTGCTGCTGGGCCTTATTTAAATAAATCGAAGATTAGTGTCGTATATCAATTTGGTATACGGTAAACTTTCGACTAACATTTGTGGTATGTGATTCGGGCAGAACTGGCAGAACACAATATTGTATTGAATAATATCACGATTCCACTACGCTGCATATTTTTTAAAGCTGCGTCGAAACAATGCGTGGGTGATTCCTTTATGAAAAGATGCATTATCAGTCAAACTTCCATATAACGAATCTCAAGGGGACAAAAAAAACTTCGTTATAGAGAAAATTCGTTATATAGAATGGGTTTTTGACTGAATCAAATTGCTGGGTTCTGGTTTCTGACTTCGTTGTATAGAAAATTCGTTATACAGAAGTTCGTTATATGGAGGTTCGACTGTACTTTCTAGAATCTGTTCATCGATTGAGCAACAGCTGATTGATCTGTTTTGATTTCATGACCCTGGCACTTTACATTCCTTTCTTGTTATATTTTTGTTAACTTTTACTCATTTTGGCACTGGTCTTAACTAAACATCAATACTAAAATTTGGTATTATTCTGCTTAAGCTCGTTTTTTAAGTTGTATAACTCTTTGCGATCAACAAATGTTATCTCAAGGTTTTCTACACATGTGCCGAAACTATTATTCAATATTATTATGTATGAAATTTTTTGAAATGCGGCTTGTAAGGGATTTCTTTGATAATAATTAAACTAAATTTTTATGCCTTGACATTTGACAGTTGAATCATTAATGTTTTATTCAAGCAATAATGGCTAGTTTTGGATTTAAACAACGTCTTTTGTGACTGTTAAAATAGTTTTTAGACTGATACAAATTCTTTTCCAGCGCGCTTCACTTCGTCTGATAAATTCTACCCAATAGAAATATCGTGAGCTACTTCCATTATATCACATTTCTACAGTTCCATAAAAAATATAAATGGTAAAATATAAATTGTTTGCGAAATTACCTCATATTCCGAAAGAATTTTTAAAAATCCTTTCTTAGCATTTACTTTTAGCATAAAAGAAATCTACAGTAGAAATTTCAGCTTTGTAGCTTAAACGATTTGGGCTGTGCGTTGATAGCCCAGCTGTCTGTCAGTCGGGATAAGCCACTTTATACATAAAGATGAGCAACTTAATGCTTGAATAAACAAAAATGTTTAATATAATCTAATTCAAATAAAGAAAATCTATCATAGTTTTATTGAATTCATGTCTTCTAAGCACCTCGACATTCTTTTGGTATACATTTCAGTCTACTTGCCCATAAATATTGATAAGTAAAACGCTGTGTGTGAGTGTGTGTATGATTGCGTCTAATTTTTTATGATTTTCATTACATTGTGTGGCAGAGATACTACAACTAGTACAAGAAAAAGGGCTACAGTTTGAATCGACGTGGTCAAGCGCGGCCATTGAATTGAAAATTATAGTGTAAGTACTGTGAACACTTTGTGTAAGCGTTCCGATTAGATTAGATTCAAATCCAAGACCAACAAACCGTGCAACAATTTATATTTTAAACTCAGCTAGTTCCGATTTAAAAGCACCCAACTTGCAACTTCAGTATCTCAGCCGCAAACAAAAGTCAGGCGTTGGGAATGTTTACATTGATTAAAAACTAATTTGTCAAACAAAATAAAAATACAAAACGAAAATGAAAACGAAAACGAAAATCATACAAAATGTATTATGATTGTGTTGTGTTGTTCGGCCCCGTACTGCTGGTTGAATGGTTTATGATTGGGCTTTGTGCTTGTAAGACCGTGCCACTTCGTCGCTGCCACCACGATACGCAATCTTAATAGCGCGCACAAATCAATCATTAAAAATATTTGAGTACTAAACGCACTTTTCAGCCGGCATTAGGCCAACATATATACATATATTTATGTGCGATACCAAATATCAGTTCCAGTTTGTCCTCGGCAACACGCCTTCCCCAATCGTTATATGCTATGTATGTATTATTATACCTTTGGAATTCCAGTTACTTTTGAAGAAGAATAAATATGAGATTTGTTTAATATCTTATTCTAAAGAAAGAAAATGCTGTCGAGAAATTTAAACAAATTTAAAGAATTCTGTAGCATGAAACTCTTCTCTCCTCCGATCAGGCTCAAAAACTTAAAAGATCATTAAGTTTATTATGTTACTGTTACAGTTTTACACGTCTTTAACACTTTTTTCCATTTTAAAAAACCTGTCATGCTTCTGGTTTGTGGCACTTTGTTGCACTATTTATGATTTGCTGCACAAAAGAACACTGGCATGTCTTTCGATGTGAATGTGTGTGTGTGTGTGTGTTTATTTATTGTATTTAACTACAATTTAGTTTTACTTAATTTTTGTATCCATTCCACACGTTGTGTGTGTACATTTCCACTCCACGCAGCACTTCAGCACTTTGCTTCACTAATTTCATATAGTTTTTTCTAATTTTCTTTATTTAATTTTGTTTTTAATACCCATTAATCATAGCTTTAAAGCATATCCACTTCCATTGAGAATACAAATATAAAAATTTAATTTTCATGCTATGAATCTCAGGCGGACAAGAAAAGTTTGTGATTGAACCCAATTGAAGGTTTCTGGAAATTAGTTCGTAATATTTAAACTTTATTATACCAATTCGTTATATGGAATTTCGAATGTATTTGTTTTTTCTTTTTTTTATAGTATATAGGATGAGCAACTTTATGGATCTTGATTTACCTATTTATCCATCTATAGACTGAGAGGGAAAAAATCTTATTTGAAATACACTCAAAGAATCTTACGGTGTAAGATCAAATCGATGTATTTGCCATTGTATTAGTGTTGTAAGCTTGCATATAATCTGGAAAAACTCCTATACATTACATTAATGATTCTATCGATATATGGAACGATGTAATATATATTGATTGCTGACAGATTAAAGGCAATACAATACATTAAACAAATTTTATTGAAAATCCATTCGAATATGAGTGCACCGTGTGTGGCAGATTCCTTCTGTATGCCGCACCCTTATAAATGCGCCTTATAACCTTAAGGACAAATAAGATTCCCTGATTTTCAAAATCAAACGGAATCAAGTTCCCACTGCACTTGCCCCCTTTCGTTTCAGTGACTGAGCGCTTAATCTCTCCTAGACTGCCGTTTATGATAATTATTCGATTAAAGAATGCAGAAAAGGGCCAATATGGAATTTATGGACAAATAATAAATGTGCCAGTTAATGTTAATAATATGGTTACGGCACTGCCATGGAATGTCGATGACGATTTCGCAATAAAAGTACACATTAAAAGAAAACTGATCCACATGTCCAAGCCATATATATCATGGGAATCGTAAAGGAAAATATCGTCAAACTTTGGCTACAATATCATATTAATAGGTTGGGTTAGGTTGGACCGGCTGACCCTCCTCGAAGTGTCACACATACCGCTTAAAGGGTCCTTAGTGGGGCCGTTGGTTGGAGATGGTTGGGACTATCTTAATAACACACTTATGTTTAAATTTTACAATATCACAATAGTTAATTCTTTTTTCAACAACAACAATAAAAACTTGCCAACAACATCGAACACTGATCAAGACAGATTCAGTGAACTTATTACAATAGATGGTTCTATACAAACTTTGCTCTGGAACGAAGACAAATATGTGTGTTAAGCTCCTGCTCAAAAAAACACTTCCATAAGTATTCTCTTTGTCAATTCCATCGACATATTTTGGCGAATTCAGAAATTTTAAAGCCGGGCTGAATGTCACCCGTTTTATGGTAGCCAGCAGTGAGCTCCGCAGAGCAGATAAACGTGGAGCAACTTCATCCTATTTACTCCACGTAGCCATGAAGATAATCGCTTTTAAATATGTTGCAGTAATATTTGTATTACTCGTGCAGATAGAGAAAATCCAAACTTTTTACATGGTTGCATGGACAAGAATCTGTCATTTTTGAGGTCAGTCCCTCGGCACAACGAAAACGTGACTTGTTTGCCAAGATTAGGCAGCTTTATCTCCAATGTTGGATCTCCCGTGTGTTCGGACTCACATTACCCACTGAGTCTAAGATTCTTACGTCTTATTCTAAGGTTTTCAAACATTTTGCATTAAGACATATTTAGAGGGTATCTGCCTAGTTGAGCACTTTCATCAAGATAGCGCACTATTACTTGTTTTATCAATTGTTGTTTACACACTTTGCGTTGTTTGCATTTCCTTCAAAAAAAGTTATTTTGTTTTTTTTTTTTGGTATTCATGGCACTTGTGTAATCATCATCAAAGCATATTATGTACATAGATACATATGTGTACCTTTCTGTAAGTGTATCTGAAGTTGTTGGATCTGCAGCTGTGCCCCAAGACTTAGAGCTAACAATTGGCAATAGAGACGAGTGCCTAAATAAATGTACATAAATATATATTCAGCTACATTATTCGATGGGTTTCAATGATCGAGAAATGCAATTCGGTGGTTGCATTCATCGTCGTCGTCGTCGTTCGTCGTCGTCCGTCGTCTATCAGTCGGGTTTACATAGTGACTGTTTCAATAAATGCCTATGCTAATCTCTTGGGTAAACGCCATTTCGTTCCAGTTGCGATGGTGGCAGGTTTTCAACTTATGACAGCAACCAGGGTGCGCAGTGTAATCAAGAAATTAGAGCGCGCACACTTACACATACACTTAGGCCATGAGGCAAGACTGTGACGATCGTCAAGTGTTTCATATAGTTTGGTCATATGTATTCCTAACTATTTATGTATGTACACAAAACTATGTACATACATACATATGTGCGAGTATCTGCTCTGTCAGCGATAAGACTCCAGCCATTTGTTTTATTTCTTGGCCGACTTCTTCTAACTTTTTCCACAACTTCAACTGTTTTTTCTTTTTATACCCTCACAAAAAGTGATTTACGATTATTTTAATATTTATTTTTAGATAACTATAGTGTAAAATTTATTATTGAACAATTCACCGAAAATTTATGACAATTTTACAGCTTAGAAAACAAACTTAGACTCGTGTCTAAGGATAAAATAATGTAATTTTTTCTTTTAGGGTATTTAATCTTCGGTCTAGTCAACAAACAACAATTCTTTTTTCCTTCGTTTTTGTCTTCTTGTGTTCCTTATGGGCAGATAGAAGAAATCAAATAAGAATGCCATCAAAAGTAGTATATGTGATATCAGCTGTTAAAAAAAAAAAAAAAAAAAAACAAAATACTAACAAAAAAACTATGGAAACGTAACATGTTTTCCACTTCTTAAATGTGTGTGCCTTTGGGTATGCTCTGTTATCAAGTGCGTGTACTATAATATGTAAGTGTATCTGTATGTTTGTGTGATTTGTTTGCGGACAAAATTCTCACGTCCGTCAACTAAAAAAACTCGGCACAAGACGTGTAAAGAAGCAGCACAAGCAGCAAAAGAAATTATCATCTAAAAAGCGCAACTTGCGACTCGTACGGATAGATTACGTTGTTTAAAGTGGTTCAAAGATCACCGCAATGCTGCGTAACCCTGAAACAAATCATTCACAGTTGTATCACCAATGTGTTGTGTGCGATCTGATTATTATAATCAAACAGCATAAAAGTACAAATCAATTGGTGCATAAATCGTCAAAATCATTGGGACTCAAGCATTAGTTTGTTTTGAAGGCTGCAAAGAAAAGCTTAATGGAATTTCAGTTGACTCATTCTGACAGATTACAAATTAAAAAGTTGTCCTGAAATAAATTGGCAGTATTTACATTTTGACAGACAATCGAACTTCCTTTACTCAAAAATGTCCTTAAATCAATTGTTTGACAAAAGGGTTTTGAGTTAATTTCATATTCAAAAGATAGAAAAACGTCAAAAGTAAACTGGTATTGATAAAAATTTTAAATATCAATAATAAAATCAATTGTTTTTATAAATTTGTAACTAAAACAGAACTTTCTACCTTGTTGTTTTTAACTATCGAGTGTGCACTGTATGTGTAAGCAATTTTTCATTAATGAATGATCAGTGCGCAATGGCTCGCCCAAATCACTTACCCAAAACGAAAGTGATATGCAAATGTTGACAGCACCACATTTAAACAGCACGAGACCAAGCAAACCATATGTGAGTATATGTGTATATGTGTGTGTGTGTGTGTATTTAGGTGTAGAATTTTTTGTTATTTTTCAGTTTGATATGAAGTTGATGCTATGATGTTTGCGCTTCAAACTGGATGGATGCTAAATATTTGCACAACGATTGTGATTGGTTAGTTGATTGGGCACTCAAACCAAAATTGGACAAACTAAAGATCAGTTTGGTTTGTTTTTTGTTTCTTACTTATTTTTTGTGAGCTCTTGTAGTGTAAGTGTTGGTATGTAAGGTAAATTTAGAATTGACAAATTTAGGACACATGTCTTTGAGCAGTGGGTGTCGCTTTCTGTCTCTCTGTCTTTCTAGCTTTGTGGCTGGCAGGTTGGTTACTTGGTTGGCTCAACAGCTGCATGGGAAATTTATCTATTGTTTCAATAGTACATGCGATACACACATTCAAAAATAAGATCCAAGAGCCCATTTGGCATTAATAATAATATTGTTGTCAGCTTTAGTGTTAGTCTTTCTATTATTTGTGGCGTTATTCTTGCTTCCTGGTTGCTTTTGCCTGATGTTTTCCACTTTAAGCTGTTTGTTTTATATTTCTATTTTTATTTTATTTTTTTTGTTTTTTTCTTGTTTGACGTTGCCGTCAACTGATTCCATCAAAATCGCATAAATCCAAAACAAACGTTTTAGTCGCCAGCCAGTTGGTTGAGTCTCTAACCAAATCCATTGGTTGCTCCACTCTCAGGAGGCATGCGGAATACGGCATACAGCATGCGGCATACTCAGGTCTGGGTCTGGCTCTTCAAAAATAGTTTATGTAAAAATTTTTGATTTGATGCCAAAATGTCGCGAAAAAATAAAAATAAAATAAAACTAAATAAATAAATAACTCTTAAACGGCCAAACGACGCGACGTCTGTGTACGATATCTGTGTGCTCGAGTATCAGCAATGGACAATGCTGCATGCCACTTTGGACTCCTTTCTATCTATATCTCTATCTCTCTCTCTCTCTCTCTCTTTCTCGTCAACTGCATGTCCAGGGGCTGTGTGTGTGTGTTGGGGTCAGATTTCCAATGCTATCATCAAGCACTGTTACATGTTTGCAGATACTCCCACAATTGTAGATACATTTTTCTGCATGCCTCAAGTTGTTTCTACTATTAGACATTAATAAAAAATCCATCCTTTCTCCAAAGTTTATGTAAACACATTCCATAAAATTTCAAATCTATTAAATATTAATCTTTCTTTAAAAATCAAAATAAATGCTAACAATTTTTTTTTTTTTTTTAATTTTTTTTTTTTATTGCTAACTAATTTATTTAAATTTTTATCTTTGAATGTATTTCAGTTATTTGATTTAAAATAAAATATATAATATATTTTTTACAATTTAACAAAAAAAAAAAAAAAAAACAAACTTAGTAAATACAAAATAAAAAAAATAATAGTAAATCAGAAAAAAATCATAGCTAGTAATTAATAAGTAAAACGTCATGGAAAAATCTCTGAAGCCGTTGCATGAAATAAATTTGCCACAGCTATGCATATTAACATATCTGTCCTTAAAACTTCGATCAAAGTTGCATCATAACATTTAGAAAAAGTTCCATCAAACGGATTACTTAACTGATTGTAGTTTATCTAGTTCGTTCGTTTGTTGTGGTCTTTGGGTTGGGTTTTACTTATTTAAGCCAAAACTTAATGTTTCAGAAGAATTGCCTGACAACAAAGTCCGTTTCAAATACTTTGAGCCAAGCGACTAATACTTCCCGAAAAATGTTATGTTATGAACAAAGAAATCAAGTTGTTAAGGCAGATTTTTGTATAGAGTATCTTTAAGTCGAACGTTCAACTGGTTGATTTTCAAATAATGTTTTAATTGTTGTCTACGTAGACATACATACGTATACATACGTATGTGCATAACAAAAATTTGACATTTTTAATGCTGTGTCTGTTGTGTCTGTCTCTAATGCGACAACGTGTCGCTTTTATTTCATTTACATTTGGTACTTTATAAAAATAAAACACATATGAAATCATTTTTAGATTTCTTGGAAGCAGCAAAATTAACAAGACAATATATGTAAATTGTTGAAAGAATGGCAAATAAAGAAGTGATAGAACAGGTATTGAAAATAGTAGAAATGATTTATGATGATAAAAAAAAACAAAAAAACATAAGAAATATAACTTTATCAAGAAAGTATCAGAAATATTATAAAGTCAAGATAGATGTTCGCACTGCAATGATTTTGTTTTCAAACAAAATTTTCCATTCTTACAACGAAACAAGTTCGTATCTCACTGAATAATGTATAAGCAAGCAAGGCTAAAAACTAAAGTTAGAGACTAGAAAATAGTTGCTGAGTGGTTTTAATTATGTTTTTATGTCTGTCCGGGCCATAAAAAGCATCATGAGATGGGGCGGCCACCCAATAAAAAAAAACCAACATAACCAACTGCGCAAATGAAATCGACAAAGAAAATGGAAATCGACAAAAATTTAAAATGCTTTTTTTCAAGTTTTATTATTGCTATGGCTTGTTTGTGGTATGCAGCGTCAACGTTTTGAGTCTCTGGCAATAGGGTATAAGGTGACATTTCCTGCGGCCCAAGCGAAATGGCCTTCGAAGCACTTTTCGGCATTGCCATTGACTGATGGATATTCCACTGTGTTAATTTACGTCGCAATTTCCACTGCCATTGCCACTGGCCATTCTACCAACTTAAAAAACAAACAAAAATTTTTGTCTTTCTGAATTTTGGCGAATTTGCTGACAATTGGTCTTTTTGGGCCCAATAATCGCACACATACGCAGTATTTAATTCAGTCTTTTATCGTTATCTTCATATATATTTGATATTATTAAATGTTTTTCACGCAAGCACAAAAACATAAACTAAAAGTCATGAAAACAGCAATAAAATTTTACAAAAATGCACAACTGACTTTAACAACAATTTGCGAGCTCATTAGTTTTTAGTTTTATTAACCATTACTCAGCTACAATGTAATAAATATGGTATATTTGAACAAACAATGGCTTAATAATATAAGCTAATATTTTTTCTAGCATGGTTAAGCTGTTGCCGAATAGTGAGCGCCATTCCAAGTGGAAAGGACACAAGGAACAGGAAACAGACGTTTTAATTCTAAAGCAAAAATTAATCCAAATGTTTTGCTGCAGTGTTATTAACTAATTTACGCTATCGAGGTTGGACTGTAGGTTAAATGAAGCAAAGCAAGTGTCTATACGAAAGCCAAAGCAATAAGCTAATAAGTCTAATGCTGCTAATAAATAAATGCCGAAGTTGAGTTCAATAAACCCAATATACATTGATGCGTTATCGTACCGTAACATCAATCAAATCAAACTGTTAAAATAGTTTACCAAATATTGATTTAATACAATAACAATAAACTCAATGTTGCTGTCTAACTGCAGCGCATTGACATTGTTCTCCTAACCGAACACAGTTAATAACGTAACGTAATGCTTATGCTAATGGCATAATGTTTTTGTTTTGGACATATCACGAGTTGGTTTCAAATTAGCACGGTTAAACAAAATACGTAATTACAATCGATGTCCAAAGTTTATTGAATTAAAATGTATGATGGTACATATATACATATTTACTTACCTTTTGTGTATTTTGTATCGCCATCAGCATTTTATTTGTTACAAATCGTGATTTGTGCACTTGAAAATTTCTGTCGTTTTGAATTACACAAAAAACAAACAAAAAATTGTTGAATTTTTTACATAAATTCCCGAAAACCAAAAAAATCTGAATATGAGAATCAAAGAATTCAGCAAATCAAAAAAAAAAATAAGTTATTATAAAAATAGCGAATACTTCATACTCTTACAAAAAACTCGTAAAGAAAAATTAAAAATAAACGTTATTTCCATGTTCTTATTTTCTTAGTAACTTAAGAGATGATCTACTAGAAGAAAAAACGAAAACAGCAAACTCACGTATAATCAATGATTTTTTCTCTACTGCGCTACATGTTTCGCGACAAAATAATAATACCCGCTGCAAGGGTATAAAGTGTCAATCTTTCCAATTTCCATGGAGCAAAATTTAAGTGTGCAAAACTTAAAGCTTGAAGCGCTTCAACTTGAACTTCTACCATAACGCAGATTATTTGATAATGATATTAACTTATGCGTTATTATATAAATAAAACTTATACAAAGCTATGAATTTTTAAAAAAATATACAGCAATTCAATTATATGGATTAGGATTGGGTTAGTAATAATTTTTTTTCTCCTAAGATCAGACAACAAGTCTTTTTCCGATTAGTTCGCAATATAAATACAAGCATTTGTATATAATAAAGAAATGTCTTAAGTTTGAACTGTGAACCGTTCCCATTGTATTTTATGAGTGTATTTTTCTATTCGTTTTCTCAATGTGCGCTGCTGGACATTTTTTATCTCGCTCATTCAACGCCAACAGCTTTGTGGTTTGGATATTTTCCCACGCGAGCAGCAGAGGAGCAAAAGCCCCCTGGCAGTAGCTAAAACTATAGCTAAAGCTAAAGCTGAAGTTAAAGCTGAAGCTGAAGCAAAAAATAGAAACAAAAAACGTAGCAGAGTGTCAAAGCATTTTGCCCTGTTTTTTGCGATATTTTATTTTTTTATTTTATTTTTTTTATCGTATTTCATTTTGACAGCAATTTTTACATTCTTTCATACTACAGTATTTATATTTTGAGTTTATATATTTATAATATAGTACGCATATGAGATTTTAATTAAAAAGAATTGGCCCCGAAACTAACCGCATGACGAATCTAATGAATTTGCCTGGCTGCCTAGCTGAGAATTTGACAAATCTTTGGAATGTGCCACAAGTCTCATCAGCTTACACTGAGAGAATAAATAAGAAAATGATGCATAAACATATTATCAAAAGAAATACAAAGTTAATACGAAGTATAATAAATAAAGGTTAAATATATTTTTGAAAGCGTTAAATTTCTTTGGTCGAAAAAAATATTCATAGTTTTACAGGTATTTTTGTTCGCTGTGTACAAACAATTTATTTATTAGCATGCAAATAGTTATGGGATCAGCAAGTTCAGCGAACAGCTTCAGGTTATTTATCGTTCGTTGCCTTTAACCGCTTCTGCTCGAACCTCCCGCCCCTCTTCTCTTCTTATGGTAAATTAACAAAAATTAACAGCCTTTTGAGCCTCTACGTCGCGGCGCATTTGCCAATCGAACAATTCGACCATTCCGACAATCTGTAAATGAATTTCATGCGTCATTGGCACACGCGACCAAAACCGATCAGCTTTTGGCTTTTGCTGGGCCAACACTTCTGGTTATTTCCATACACTTGTCATTTTGGGCAGCAGCCTAACTATTTAAAATACTATATATAAAAACAAATAAACCAACAACCTCGATAGTATTTTGGCTCTTTTTGAAAAGTGGAGGGATATTTCGGAGGGATATCTACTATGTGAAATTCAGCACGGCAACAAGAGAGCAGCATGAGCAATCGATCGTTGCGTAAAACGTGTGAATTGTTCGCACTGTGGGCTGAAAACTACTTAAAAAGTGAGCGCTACTTTCAACAATGACCATGAACATATGGAAATATGTAATTTTAATTTTGTACAGTCAGTGCAATAAATCGATTTAAATTGGTTTGATTGGTAATCGATAGTCGGTATACGAGCTTTAAATTCCTAGTAAACCGTTATACCAAATAAGAAAAACATTTCAAAATTTAACAATTTATATTGATATTTATGAACACAGAAATGCAATCATTTTCGAACATGGATTTGTCACACGTTTGAGTAATTATAGGTTGTTACTTTTGATCTAATTTTAAAGACTGTGTTAGTTTCGTACATTGATTTTGTTAGGAATATTTGAGAAATACTTTTAAGCAACAGATGAATTTTTTTTGATCGACATACAGTATATAGTGTAGTAGAAGTAAATTGTGAACTGTCAGATTTCGTTACAAAAATCATATAACTTTTTAGGGCAACATATGAATCTTGAAAATAACGTTTCTTCGTTCAAATAAACAACTGCAACTAGGTCTTGCTTTATTTAAGGTGAGCGAGTTTTAAAAGTTTAAGTCATGGAACGTATCTGCGCAGAATTTACAACTTTGATACATGGCGTTTGTCCCACTGTGCCTTGCTTGCTTGATAGTATCAAGTACATACGCAACGTTGTCCAAGTTTCAGGGTCAACCTTGTAATATTTTAATTTGTATGGCGTTCTTTATTAGAGAACGCACATACAGACATGTGTGAATATGTATGCGCATATATATATATGTATATACACAAGCTTGATTATCATAGTTCTTGCTTTTTGTTGTTGGTTTTTGTTCTATTTCGACTTCTTTTTTTCTAAGCTAGCTCCGCTTTATTGTTTGCTTTGTTCGGCTTTGGGTTTTGCTCAACAATCCGTAAGCTTCTCCGCTTGAACAGTGGAACAGTGGCGACCCAGTTTGTTGCCAGGCTACGCTGTTGTCAATCTTTCCAGCTAAAAAGATGATCCCAGTCTTTGATTCTCTTGCTCTTGTCATTCTTTCTCTTTCTCTCTCAATAACTATGTATATTTTGATCATCCCATTTCCCGATTTTACTTCGCTCTTTGTTTTGTATCTGTATTTTTGCAGTCTGATGATTAATCTTTTGGCTCAATTTGAGAATCGGAATTGGGAATTGGGAAATTCAAATGTTATGCGAACTTATTGGCATTTAGCTGGAAGTTTTTCTGCCGCCAACCAACCCCCCATTGGTCGCAACCCTTTAACCACCTCCTTCTCTCTCTCTCTCTCTCTCTCTCTCTCTCTCTCTCTCTCTCTCTCTCTCGCTCTCTGTCTGTCTGTCTCCTTTTTCGCTTCACCCTTTGCTTTGGCTTTTGGTTTTCCAATTTACTTAATTAACTTCTAAACGTCGCCTTAAGCATACTACCAACTTTTTTTTTGTATACTCGCCTTTTTTTATTTTATTTATTTATTTATCTTTTATTTATTTTTGGTTTTTGCATGCAAAATTCTCTCTGACCAGCTTACTAATTAGCTGTTTTGCTTTTTTGCCTGGTTTTCTTAAACGTAAACGAATTTATAGAGTATTCTTTAAGTCCTTATTACGCATCGAAATAAGCTTTTAATTTCCAAAACTTAGCTTATCGCTTTCATCGTTATTAAATTTGATTATATAATTGTTAAACTCATAACTAATTGATTAAATTATTCAAATAAAGCATAATTCAAAATTTGTCATTCGTTCATTCTTTTATTTTTTATTCCATTTCATAATTTTTTTTTCCATTACAATTTGTATTCTTGTATTTTTCTTTTATGCCATCTTTAGTACAAAATAAAAAATTTTCATTATGATCTAATGATTATAATCTAGCATAAATAACTGCTGTGGGTTTTGTGCAGTGCATAAAATTTCACTTCACTAGCAAAAGGTAGAAAGAATTAAGAAAACTAGCTGCGCATATAGTAAAAGCAAATGGAAGAAACAAAAAAAAATACTTGACATGGTCTATTGTATTGGCCTTCGACGTGGGCCAGCAATAAATTGATGTTTTTATTATCAGCGCTAACATTATTAATATAATTCAAGGCCGGCCCATACGAATAGTGCGAAATGCGTATCAAATAATTTCAAAGTAAAAGAAGAAGAAACAAAAAAAAGCGCACAAAGCGAAATACATACATATAATAAAAATCCGCAAAATATTCCTAATAGTAGTTCTGGCGCGCTTTGCCTTTTTGTTTTTATTGTAGAAAGTTTATTTTTTACTTTGTGTGTTTGTGTGTGTGTGTGTGTGTGTGTGTATGAGATTAACAACGCATATTTGCAGAATCGCACGATGCAGACCTTGATTGATAAGTATATTCATACACACAAAGCTAAGAACTATTTTGCTGTATGTACAAGTATAAAAAAATATACACATAACGATATGATGAACAGAATAACCTTCGAATAAAACAAAAACAATAATTTATAGTAAATAAGTTGACTAAATATTTTAAATGAATTATACTATGTTTAGTACTGAAGTCTGTGACACTTGAGATAAGATTTCGCACCACCAGATATGCCCAACTAACCGCCCGTCCCCTCCCAATCCCAACGGTTTTAAAGAGGAGAGCGTTTGTTTACCAGTCGGAGATGTGCTTGGAACACAAAATATTATTCTATACATAGATAGTATTTATCTCACATTGGGCAACTTTTTTATCAATATAATAGTTATACTTTATTGAACAGTTTTTTTTTTTTGTTTTGATGATTCGTTTGTTAGAATTTCAAAATCGTCGTTTCTCGCATTTCGACAATCCAGCTATTTATTAAATGATTCCTGTTCCTATATTTATAAATGCTATCGAAGTCGGGGATTTATGCATCAATGAGAAAAGCAATTGAATGCATTAGATCAAATACAAACGAAAATAACCAAACTTTCCAAGGCATACAAAATATAATTAGATGCTCTGGATAAAAGAAAAAAGTGCTATATTTATATGTATGGCATACTTTACATTTGTTTTCACCTTTCAGTTCCCCTTGAATCGATAAGTAACAATCGAAACAATAAACATTTTAAAAGCTAATAAAAGTCTTCCTCCTCAATTCAAATAACTAAAAATCCAATTTTCCTAATGTAATTTAATTTTAGTACTAATAGATAAGTGGAAAGGTTTTCTTTTTTGTTTTTTTTATTATCAAATTTATTTTTGTATTGTGATTAATATTTGGTAAATGGGCCTCACAGAAACTGTCACAGGCCGAAACGATATGAAGATCTATTGAGATTCCTTTAGAGCACTACTCCCTCTCTCTTTTTCTATTCCTTTCTCTCTCTTAGTTGCTCTTTCTTTAGCATTTAGCCGAATAAGATGACAGCCATCCCCAGGTGGGCTAAATTTAAAAACCCATCCGAGAGATGTCGTCGTGCCAACAAACTGCATTCTAAATTTGTTGTTGTTAAAATGTTCGAAGGGTGGCCAAAAATATCAGGGAGTATGTGCATAGACACACACACACATATACATATGTACATAAATAAATACAGATATATGTAGGTATGAACTTATTTGGTTGTACTTTATCTATATTCCGTGTTGTGCGGATAAAAGGTCACGGCTCCCAGCGGAAATACTTAGTTTTGGGCCAATAAACGCAAAAGGGAACTATAAATAATAGAATATAGAATTTGTTCGTTTAATTGGCAATATTTAGCTGTCCTTTAAGACATTTCAAACAATATCACATCACAAACGAATTCAATTCATTGATTTAAATTTATATAAAATAACAGTTGTCTTAAAACACAAAATATATCTAAATTATAATGCAATAATCTTTTTTTCTTAACATATTATATTTGTCTTTTATTATTTTAACGTTCACTTAAAATAAAAAAATTTATTTTTTAATCAAAACTAAAAAACTTGGAAAAAAGCAGAAAAAAACAAGAAATAATAATAAAACTTGTCTTTTGAAAGAGTATTGAAAAGTTAAAAGAAACAATTTTTATGCATTGCAGCAATTAAAATAATTTCTATAACTGATTACTAACTAATTATAGTAACAGGGTGATCTATTAACAGGGTGATCAATATAAAATAGAATATGCAGAATGCACTTACCGGCAGCAGCAACAATACAGATACAGTTCAATGCAAGTGCTCTCTCTTTCTCTCTCTCTTTTTATTTCACTGACCACTCTCACAAAAACAAAAAGCACACTCACACACAACAATAATTATATGAGATGCGCATCTCATCTTTCTTTTTTATACATATGTACATATATTGTATGTTTATTATTTTATTTTATTTTCACTGCATTTCACACACAAGAAAAAAAATATAAAAAAAGTAATTAATACCACCTTCAATGCTTTGCTTATTTTGGAGATTTTCAGCGCGCTAAACGCAACAACAACAACACACTCGTATGAGCGCCGTTATCCTCTCTCATTAATTTTTTCGCGACCCGGCAAAGCAGCAACAACATGGCGTCGTCAATTATAATTTGCTTAAAAACACTTTAAAAAGCAATTGCACGGCGATTCTATAATGTTATAAACACTTTGCGTGTGTTCAGTGCGTAATATAAACACAATTTGACTATTAATATAGCGCGTAGCTATTTTAATTTAATAAATAAACGAACGATAAACTCCCAGCGATGTAAAGACGCGCAAAGTTCCAGGCTTACTGCCTTTGTGAGTAAAATGTAACAAGTGGAATTGTGGAATTATGGAAGGTTACGATCGCTCTCTGCAGTTAGAGCAGGACAGTCCTTTTTATACGAACTCTCTATTCGCGAAGTTGATGTACATTCGTGTGCAGCAACAACTTAATAGGCAAGCATTTTTTGTTTTTGCATGTATTTTACTATTGCCGGTGTTCTTGCTTGAAATATAATGTTAAAAAGATTACAATTAAAAAAAAAATCAATGAGTGTTGGAACTCACGGGCGATGTGCTAACACCTGTTTGTTGGTGTGTTTGTAACTGTATTATTGCTATGAGCACGTTTTCTTGAACAAAAATAATATTTGAGTGAATTTGGGTTTACTTTTTGAATTCATTCTCTTATTAAAGAAGTCCGCTATGTTAGTCTGTAAAAGTGTGTGTGTGTGTGTGTATTTACAAACGAAGCAATACAGAATTGCACTAGACGAATGATAAATGTTGGATACTCGCGCGTATAGATGTTAACAACGGCACGTCGAAATATCCGGTTGATTTGTGAAACATCTCGTCGGTATAAGCGGTTTGTCGCTACAAGCGGAAGCGTACTAAGTTTGTATAAGGACCAACCAAGTCATCGAGTTTTCGTCGCAATAACCTGAGGGACGCCATAAGCAGAGTCGTTATAACCGGATTCTACTGTATTTCGATTTTTAGAGTTTTTGTAATCATATTTTTATACCCGATACCGAAGGTAACGAGATTACGAACGTCATCGAAAGTTATTTTTTCTCTTCTTCGGAATCACTACTATCAATATTTTTGTTGTCTTCTTTTTCAGTTAATTCCTTGAGTTGAGCATTAGAAAAACTAGCTGCTGCTTCTTTGACTATTTCTTTGACATCTTTTACATTAACCTCATCTAAGCCGGTTTGTTTCGGTAATTTCGGGGATTTCCCAGGTTGATAAAAAGAGCGCTTAACCAAAATAGCGTTAAGCTGGTCTTACTGTATCTTTATCTATGTCTGAGACCGACAAAATGCCAAGATCGGGGTTCTACGATTACTGGAAGCTGGAAAATCTATAAATTCGATAACTCAATATCAATAAGTTCTTATATTTTCTACACCCTTACAGCTAGAGTTAGTAAATAAAGTAAGAAGATAGCCATTGGCATCCCCCCAAAAATTGCATACAAAATTTTGAACCACGCCCACCCATTCCACCCCTAGCCAAATCCGCGCATTTTGAATGACCAGCGTACGCAACACCACATCCAGATTTGGCCACTCCGCCACACGACCCAAATAACCTTTGCCCTCGGTCTGCCGTTGAACTCGTTTCACGGTGGCCGGCACCGCCGCATAGCCCACTGAGCTGCCCTCGGCAAACACGGCAACACTTGGCACACCCAGCTCCTCGCCATCGACATGTTTCATCTGCTTGATATCCAGCGTCATATAGCCTGGGTAAAAGTACAACAATCAGTAGATTAATCGGTATATCGATTATTTGGGCTAAGATAAACAAATAATCTTACTAGAAGGTTTTATTTCGACAAAAGATAAAAGACCAAAGCTGTTAAGCTGTTGTTAATGAGAACTTCACTTTGATGATCATTTTCGCATAGTGGAATACAACGGTACTAGCCAAAATAGACTATTAGTCGAAGTACTTATGCCGACTAGGGTATGCCTGATAATTTTAATTCAATCACAACATTCGAAATGTTTGTTTTGCTTTTATCTATTGTCCACTCAATTCCTGTTTGGAGTTATTTCTTTTATTGTTTACTGGTTTGCAAGTGTGCTGATTTCCATCATTATTGATTTAAATATCAAACTCTCCTCAGAATCAAATGGCGGATCACCGCCTGGCTCCAAGATGAGCACAAAAATCACATCACATCTTTTATGCGCAAAAATAAAGTTTAGTTCCAAAAGCCGATTGTTGAATATCGATAGCTCAGACACTAATCTAGCAATCGGCATAGCTGTCATTTAATTTTGTGCAATTCACTTTCCGGCAATAATTCGAGAGAACAGCATTCCCGTTTCTATTTATCTGCATAAATCGCTTTAAAATGAGCAAACTTAATCCAGAGTCCGTGAAAAAAGTGTTTAGGACAGTGTTTAATCGTAAGTACCATTTCTTTAATATGTATTTCAAAGAAATAAACAAGTAAGTAAATAAATGGCAAAACAAAATTTTTGCTTTTAAGGTTGTGACATGTCTGCCGACATGAAAATAAAGGTCGATGAGTGTATTGAGATGCATGTGCACATGCTAAACAATCTGGAGCCGATTCACTTGGGGCCACTGCAAATCAAAGGCTTAGAGATATGGTACAACAAATTAGTTGATATACTCTATGATAAGTTGAAAGACAAATTCAACGTTGCGGCTGAAGCACTGGCCGAAAATAGACCCATTCCTAAATATGACCCGGTAACAAATCGAATAAAGTTCAGCTTATCCAAAATGAAGAGCGTGTCTGACGTACGTTATCCAGAGGAGGTCCACCCCGGAAGTGCTGCTGAAGTTGCGGCTACCAATGCTGCTCCCGGAGTAGCTGGAAATGCTGCTGACGGAACAACTGTCAATGCTGGTTTCGGAGTAGCTGGCGATGCTGGTTTCGGAGTAGCTGGCGATGCTGCTGACGGAATAGCTGGCGATGCTGCTGATGGTACAACTGACATTGCTGCTTTCGGAGTAGCTGGCGGTGCTGCTGACGGAGAAGCTGGCGATGCTGCTGATGGTACAACTGTCAATGCTGCTCCTGGACCATCTGCCGGTGCATCTGTCGAAACAGCTGCGGAAGCTGCTGATGATTACGCTTTGAAAGCTTGGCTTTTATTCAATAAGCGTTTTTCACAACAATACCATATGTGAATTATTTTAAGAGCGGCGAAATGTATTTAGAAACAGTTCATTATACTCTGATATGGAATGAAATGTCCGTCGTGGTGTCCGTCTATCCGTTCGTCCGTCTGTCCGTTCGTCCGTTCGTCCGTCTGTCCGTTCGTCCGTCTGAATGAACGCAACTTTTAGCTAGAAACTTGAAACTCTGCTAACTTTGCCGCCCCGTCGCCCTGTCAAATTTAGAATCACGTTTTGGAAATGGATTCCGTGATATAGAAAACTTCGGTATCCGGTATCAGAGTAAACCGCATTCGGTAACGTCCGATTGCAACGATTCCACTTGTAATGGTTCTCAAAAACTTAAAATTATTTTTAATTTTCTTTTTATACTTATTTTCGGTATAAAAAAGAAAATATTTGTCAAAGATTTCCCATTAAAATCAAATAATAAAAAAAAACTCTTATTGTAAAAATATAAAATATCGAAACGTGCCTTAAGTTTTAATCAAAAATTGAAGAACTGAAATGGAAAGTGAGAATCAAAAAATAAATAAAATAAAAAAGTTCAGATTTTTCACGCTTATCGGTGAGCCACCTATGTACATATATATGTGTGTGTGTGTGTGTGAGTTTTTATGAATTTCCACAGATAACCTCAAGTGCAACATTTTTTTTTTTTTTTTTTTTTGACGAGGACACACAGAGAACCGACAAACCATCAAGTGCCCCCGGGCCAAAAGAGTCAGTGAAGTGAGTACCAGAAATTAAGGTACATACTGCTGCTGCTGCTGCGGGGCGGGGGGTCGTTTATCGTTTATCGTTTGTTCTTTTTGTTGTTGTTCGCTGTCGTCAATTGCGTTTGTTGCTGTTGCAGTTGATGTTATACCCTGTAAATTGGGTGTATGAAATTATAAAGAATTTTTTGAATTTTTAGCTTTGAAATTATATCAAAAATTGTTTTTTATAAGAAAAATTTGTGGTTAAATATGCATTATTTAAAATAAACCCAATACAAATTCAGTTTCATTGAATTAAAGCTAAT
This sequence comes from Scaptomyza montana, assembly GCA_018904305.1. Classification (NCBI taxonomy): domain Eukaryota; kingdom Metazoa; phylum Arthropoda; class Insecta; order Diptera; family Drosophilidae; genus Scaptomyza; species Scaptomyza montana. The sequence goes on along the minus strand of JAEIGR010000002.1, from coordinate 8,407,732 downwards.
AATCTCAAAATCTCATCTCAAAACAAAATGTTTTCTGTTATTATTGCTGCTTACAGGGTATTTACAGTTCGATCATGCTTGCTGCTGCCAACACCATTCTAATGTGTGTGTGTTTTTTGTTGTTGTTGTTCTTATTTGAAGCATTGCACTCTTAACTTTTCGAGTGGGTCCTTTATTGAGGCACTTGTGCGCCACTCTTTCAGCCCTTTCGTTCGTTGAGTTTGGTTTTTTTTTTTTTTTTTTTTTTGGCGGCTACCATACCACTCTGCAGACAAAGGGTATTATGCGATTGATAGGAAAAATTTGCATCTGAATTTCAGCTAACATGCTGGGCACATCAATTAATCAGATACACCAATCACATCTGGTCTGATCGGGTTTTTCTAAGTTTTTCCCAAACCGAGCAACTAATTTTCTTGTGCATTTTATATCAAACATCAGTTAACCCTATATAAAGTCAATTATATTATACTTATAACCAAAGAAATAATAAAGAAATTCAACTTAAGTTTTAAATTGTAATCAAACTTACTTATTGCATTGTGAAATTTTAAATGAAGTTTGTAATTTTAGGGCAAATAATGAATGTTAAATTGAAGTGTCGTTATTTTGTTGTTTATTTTGGGAGCGTCAACATTGACCCGCCATATCGTGTCCTTGAGCCTTGTCTCGTTGTCTTGCTCGGAAGCCGGAGATGTAGCTGTCTGGATGCCTTTTGTGTCCCACACCCAAGAACACACCCGATTCTCAGCAGAGCTCTAGTCTCAGAGAGGTTGGGAAAAGAAACCTAAACTCGAATTTAATAAGACGCCGCAATCAGGATGCAGGCCCACATTTCCCACAGGAAGAGCCACGAGAATGCCACGAGGCACAAGAATGCCCAGACACGCCATCTATATGTTAGTGTGTGTGTGTGAGTGTGTGTGTGTGTGACCTTCACGAGGCACGTGGAGCCGACAAGGACGCGCGCATCGGAATAAAGAAGAGAGAAACAAAGTGGGCTGAAGTCTTTAGAGATTTTCTGTTGATTGCGCAGTACGCAAAAAAGCAAAAGATACCCAAGATTATACCCGACCACACCCCACCACCCTTCCTCTCATCATCTGCTTTGTCGCCCTCTCTCTCGCTCTCACTCTCCTTCATACTCTCCCAACTTTAATGTCGCTTTTGCTCCTTTTTGTTGTCTGGCAATGTTTTTTGTTGCTGTTGCGAGACATACGTTGCCACCTACAACAACCCCCCCCTTCCGGATATTTGTGCCAAATTTGACAGACACAAAAGCAAACCGAATAAATAAGAAATAATAATACTTTTTTATTACCACCCATCCCCCCGCTCTCCACGCACCACCCTGCACACACCTTAACAGCCAGTCAGACATTTTTAAATCTTTAATGTAATTTTGTTTTGGCCAAATGACCTTGATTAGCAAGCATACCAAAATGTACGAAAAATAAATGTGACACACACCCCCTAGTAAAACCGCCCACTCTTACCTGAATTGATGTTGTTAACTCTTTATGGCTACATTTGCCTTGTATACATATACATATGTTGACGCAACATGATGCCAAGCTATTGACTCAAATGCCGCTCACACTCGCTCTCACGACGCGTCGTCTGCTGCTCAATTGCTCTCATTCCGCCTGCTCACCACAGTGTGGTGTGTATTGTGATGCGGTGTTCTCACGCTGCCGGCGTTTCACTCGCAAAGTGTCTGTGGCTGGCTGGCTGGCTGACTGGCCGACTGACTGGCGCTTTTCACGATTTTCGCAATGATATGTGGCTTGGCCTATGAGTTCTATAATTAGTTAATTGCTGCTGTTTCAATAGTTGGCGAAATTTGGCGTGCATAGCACAGACACAGAATGCATGTGTATGTATAGTTATGTGCATGTCTGCAAATGCAAGCCCATATGTATATAGAAATATGCCATATACGTATATAAATATATACAAACATATATACATACATACATGCATACATACAAACATTGTGAAATACCGTCAAGGAACGAACAATCAAGATCCGGCAACGACATCGTCGCTGCTGCGGCTGCTTTTTTCGCTCTTTGAAAGCTTCTTGTTGAGGGAGAGCGAGTCGGCAAGCTTTGTCGTTCTTGGTTTTTGTTTTGAGTCACTTTCTTTGCCGGCGCTGGCACTGCTCGTTAAACGAAACCAAACATACCCAAACGAAGCGCGCTTTGTGTGCGCTCTTTGTGTTTGCGTATGGTTATGTGTGTGTGTGTGCAGGTCCAATCCGTTATAAAGCTCGACGCTGCATTTGCTGTCTCCTTTCTTGCTGGATTTATATCTGCCTGTGTATCTCACTGTATATGTGAGGAGAGTGTGAGTATATATGTGTATGTATATATGAAGCGACTGTACCACAACCGGCAGCGCGTCTTCGGCAATTGTCTTTGTCGCTGTCTTCTTTGCGTATTGTTATTTTTGCAGCTGCTGCTGTTTCTGACTGTGTTTACTTGTGTTAGGCATATTATGGATGTTGTTCTTGTTGTTGTTCTTCGCCTGCTGAGGCGGCCGACGCTGTTGCTGCTACAGCCGCTTCTCTTGTCTTGTCTTGTCTTTTGTGTTTTTAGTTGCCTTTTCTGTGTTTTTTTTTCTTTGCACTTGTGCGTAATCCTTGCGAATTTCATCATTTGCATTCCATCATCATGTCACTGTCTACCTCTCTCTCTCTCCCACATATAGCAGGCATAGGTAAACAAATTGTATTCTGATTGATATTAAAGTGCATCGATACAAGCAATAACCCATCTACATACATACATATGTACATACATATATAAATACATAGACACATTCAATTAATTTGTCTCTCTATAATTTGCAAAATTATTTTTTGATTTATTATTTATCTCTTCTGATCTTTAGACTTCGCCAGAAGTCATTTAAAGCTTACACAAATGCATGAAATATTGAAATTCGAATAAAGCTTTAAAGCTCACTTGGCCTTTTCATGGTGCAATGTACATAACTGTTATGAATCATGCCAAATGCAGCTTTCAAAGCTCGCCTCAAATCATTTGTTCTATTGCACTTTTTTGCGCAACACCAACTAAAATAACAATGCTAACTGGCGCCATGGACAAACGAGCAAAGCAAAACAAAAAAAAAAAAAAACAAGGCAAATGCGACAAATGCATGCTCTATTTTTGTTATTTTGCGGGAATTTTTTGTTAGTGTGTTTTAAATGTAGTTCATATGATTTTAAGCTAGAAAAGATTTTTATAAGTCTTTCATACATATGTACATATGTACATACATATATTAGTTAGTTATTTAATATTGCCTTAATATGAATCAATCAATAACTCAAGGAATCACAATTGACATTTGTTAAAAATACAAACAAACTTCAATAAGTTCTAAGTAAACGGTTTTAAAAGTTTCCATTACATACCGTTGCGTGAACGTACCGTTTTGTACATATGTATGTATGTATGTATGTTTATTTACTTGCACACTCAATGGGGATTTGTGTGTAACGGCGCAGTTTGCAACAATGTTGTCAAAAGTGGATGCCATAAAAAGGTGCTGCGTGTGTCTTTGCTTATCAACAATTGAAAAATTGGCCATTGCAAAAATATGTAACTACACATATACATACATACGCACATATGTATGTATGTATGTATGTATGTATTGGCAACTGACCGAGTAGTTCTGTTACAGTTGTCACTCATTTCAGTCGCAGTTGTTGCGACGCATTCAAATTGCAATTACAGCAACACCTAGCAGCCAAAACCATAAGAACACGACGCCTTCTTATCAACTGTAAAACTGTAATAGCATGTCAGAAAGAGAGAGATAGCGCTGCCCAACTGCTGCTCCCCTTCCCGTTAAACGATTACAATGTTGCCGCACGCTTAAGCTATTAAAATATGCAGGAAGACGATGAGTGGGAGTGTGTTAGCGAGACGGAAAAAGGTGTGAGAGAATGAGAGAGAGAGTAAGGCACGAGGCGATTCTTAGATTTTGCACAATTGTAACGGAATGTGTTATCGATGCACCGTTACAACGCTTTAACAAAATAGAAAAACCTATTCATATTACGCTTCTTTATGACTATTTACAATTAACATTAACAAATAAAGATAATTTTACATTCATGCATTACTAATAGCAAGAAAAAGAACAACAGCAACTGATGCCTTAGCCGATGCGCCAACGTCGGGCCCCACTTGTTGATATTATTTACGCGATTGGCTTTCGTCGCAATGCATTTTGTACTACAATGGCAACAACAACACTACCAATAACAGAAAGCAAAACGAGTAACAAATTTTAAACACGCGTAAATAATTGCGCAAAAAGCCAACAGCACAAGACACACAAAACAAACATTTCACAAAAAAAAATAAAATAAATAAAATGCAGCGCAGTAACTGCGGCCGCAGCCCCAAGAGCGCATAACAAAAAAGGTGTATGAAAAATAAAGCAAAGCCAACAAACGTCAAAGTACATACATACATACATACACACAATCATAGTTGTACAGCGAAACCAAAAAACAAAGGCACAGAAGAGTAGTAGAAAAGAAGAAGACATATTTACATTGGCAAAATGCGCGGCAACCTGCATTTTGTTGTTTTTGTCACTGCACTAGCCCTATTCTGCCGGCGTCGTCGTCGTCGTCATCGACGACGTAGTGTTCGCCTGCGTTGCTAAGTCAAAACAGAGCAACTAAAAACTAGACAAGACTGATCCACCAAAAATTACCCTGTATTTGTAATAGTGTGTTAGAAAATTTTACTCAAGCTTGAAAATGTTATTTTATTTTATATTGTATGTACATATGTATAAATGTATGTACATATGTACATATAGGGATCTGTTTGATTATTTCAGATGATTCGCCTATTAAAATAGTAATTTTGCTAGCACTTGTTCAATTTTGTTTGCATGAGTCAATTATACACCTTTCAAATTAATCTTTTTGAAGAATCGTGAATATAATAAAAATACAGACAAATACGTGACGTAAGCGATGCAAAAGTCCGCATAGACGAAGCCAAGGGCCAACAACAACAACAACAACAATAGCAGCAGACGCAGCACAGCAACAAAATTCATGCGCCTTAAGTGCAAAATGCTAAATCAACGAAATCGAAACAAAGTCGAATTCGAATGCGAATGCGAAAGTGAAACTGACCAAAATAACGGAAAAATGCCGAACGAAGCAAGGCGCGCCGCGCACACATGCATAAGCACATGTAAATTAAATACATATGCATTAGTGTGTGTGTGTGTAAACATTTACGGTGCAATAATTTAGAATGCGAACAATCGTCTTGCGTTTTTATTATTAAGCAGAACACTAAAATTCAAGTTATACAAATAAAAACAAACATAGACACATACATACATACATACAATGTACATGTTCTTAAAATAAGTTGAATTGAAACTATTAATTTGGGCAAACGTAAGAATGGAGGTTAACAAATAGTTAGCGATAGCCCGCGGTTTGGCTCTATTTATAAACATACATACATACATATGTACATAGCTGTAAAAGCACCGTTAGATTTACTCTATTTACTTGGAGCTGCAACTGAGGAAAATAACTTTGATTTCTAGTGTTTTATTTTCTTTCTTGATCGATTTTTAACGTTTCTAAAAGAATAGAATAGAATTTATAGACATATACATACATATGTATGTATGTACACATACACTTGTAATGTGTGAAATTGAGAGTTACACACTATGAAGGTTAATATGCGTTGCATATTTTGCTATTTACTCCCCACTCTGTCTCGCTCTTTCTCCCTCTCTCTTTCACTTGTGCTCATGTCGCAGCAAAATGAAACTGGAACAGTTCGTGTATATGTATGTATGTATGTATGTTAGTAATTTGATATATTTATGTACGATGGACTTTGGTAAATACTCTTTTGAATCCTGTTGCGTACCTGTCAATATGCAGATGAGTTCGATGCCCGCTTAGCACAACAAACTTTGTATGACAAGTTGTCAACCCCCCCCTTCAACACACCACACACACCCTTCATCACACACCTACACATACATACGTATCCTTTAGCCTTTGTTGTTTTGTTTGTGTTTTTTTTTTCCTTCGGCTTCTTTTGGTTTTTTGTAGTTCATTTGGGGCTCTTGGTCTAACTAGATATGAAACCTACCTCAAGGTTTAATATTAAGTTGTTTATTTTTTGTTTAAGTTTTTTTTTTACTTGGCCTTTTTTTACTTTTTTTTTGTTTGTTTTGTTTAAGTTGCGGTTTTTTTTCTTCTAAGTCGTCGCACAAAGTTCACGAGTTCAATCAACTTAACAAGCTGATATTAGAGTTGCCAACAGTAAGTTGTTGGAGTGGGAGAGGGTGTGGAGGAGGTCAGGGACAAATGCGAACAGAACAGCTTAAATTACTTGGACGCACGCAACGTGCCAAAAGCACCTACATATACATACAAACATACATGCATGCATACATATATAAAAACACAATACACGCGTGTACATCTGCGTATTGAAATAAAGCGGAATTTCGACCGCGCGTGCATTTGCATATGCACAATTTTTCACTTAATTGTTATTGTTTATTTTCAGTACAACAATAACAAAAAGGCAGACAAACGCATTTTGTTTTGTAAACAAAACTCGACATTCGCCAATTCCACTCAAAACAAACACATCGCCAATACAATTACACACACACACACACACACACACCGTCTTACAAAGACACTCAGCCAGCAGCATTCATGTGCTCACGCTCAATATACGAATGTACTCAAAAGATGGCCCGGCCGGCCGGCCGGCCTGCAGCGCCCAAAAACAAAGGTAAATAAACAGAGAGCGCCAGCTTTACGCTGAGAGCATGACACGTGAGTTACTCTGATAGCTTTCGTTACGCTGTTTAATGAAATTCACATTGAGCCATTGTAAAGTTGCAAGATAGCTTTTTTGTTCTTTTTTGCTTTTTGCACAAACAGCTCGTTCTCGCAAAGCAAGAATAATAGCAACAACAACAAGAATATCAAGAACAACTCGTAAAAGCAACAACAACAACAACCAGCACAAAAATACACCACTCACACTAACGATTTCTACTCAATGCGCGCTCTCCTCACCATCTCACCACGCTCAGAGAGTGAAGACCGCAGCTGATAGGGTTTGCTGTTTGGGACTAATGGAAGTGGTGATTTAAAGCAGCAGTTTAAAGCAGCACTCTTATTTGTGACTTCGGCACGGCTGAATGTGCGACGCGTAGTTGGCTCTTCGTCTTTGTAGATTTTGGCTGTTTCCCGCCCAACAAAAAAAAATAAATAACTAAAAAATAATCTGATACACCATAAATACCTTAACTAGGCAAAGCAATAGACGACAACAGTTAATTCAAACGTTTACTACAATAAAAGTTACCAAAAATCAAATAACAAAAACCATACAAATCCTGATGCACTTAATTTATGAAAAAATAAATATATTACCAAAAAGCCGAAACTAATAACAAGTGCAAAAAAATACAGTACATAAATTTGTATAAATGAACTAGCGACAAAAGTTCAATTCTATTTTCAAGACATTTGCATAAAGAATTATAAATTGTGTTCTGGCAAAAGTGAATGTGAAGTTGAAATAAATAAAAAAAAGAAAAAAAAGGAAAAGAAACAAATGGTATTGCAGCAGCCGAATAAAGTACCGCTACTACAACAACAAGAAGTAGACAATCGTGGACCTTGAACGCCGAGCGTCTGTCTGTGTCTTCTTTTTTGTGTGCAAGTGTGTGTGTTTAAAGGAGAGCAGGAGAAGCGCAATATCGCAATAGCCGGCCGCTTCTTCATTTGCAATTTGCTGCTGCGAGCAGGAAAATAGAAGAAGCTTCGAAAACAAAAATTACTTGACGCGCAACTCGACGTACAATTTTTTTGGTGTGAAAGAAATTTGTTTTTTTTTCTTGTTGTTGCTAACAATTGAGCTTTGGTCTCTCTATTAGTATTTGTTCTTTTTTTTCGGGTGTTGCATTCGAAATTGTTAATTTTTGGCTGTACTGTGACGACGATCAAAATATATCAGAGCAAGAAGAAGCAACACTTACAAATTGGATTAAATTATATCTTACAACAAGGGACAGCACCCTAAAGGTAAGCTAAGAGCAAGAGCCAAAAATTTAATTAAAAAAAACAAACCTTTCCAATTAAAGTGATAAATACAATTGTGTAAGCAAAAGAAAAAAAAAATAGCAAAGGCGGCGATAAGTGAAATTGAAAGCAAAGCTGCATCGAAAAACACTAAAATAAAATAACAGAACAGTTCGGGTATTTCTTGTAAGATTGTGTGAGTGGTGGTTTAGCGCCAAACACACGCACACACACACAAACGAGTGCACAACAAATTCTCCGAATTTAATTTCTTGCAGCATTTTTCGTTTTCGCTTTCAGTTGAGTGCGTTAAGAAAGAATGATGGGTCTCTATACTATTATATTTTTACCGTTACAAGTGCTTTTGCTCCGTCAGAGAAGACCGCACAAAAGAGATGCGAAAAATATTTGTTGCTTCGTTTATTTTGCATTCCAAGTAGCAAGCGCGCGAAAGTGAGGGAATGAAATAGCTAGTTAGATCGGATGCAAAAGAATTAGTTTTATTTTGGTGTGTGAGTGAAAGACGTGTAAAAAAAATATACATACATACATATGTATGTACATACATATTTTAGTCTGCGTTTGTTGGCAAGTATTTAGGATCGGGAATTGAAATGAAATCAAAATATTTATTAATTGAAATCGGTGCTTTACTTTGATAAATTTTCTTTAAAAAAGCTGTTTTCATATGCGAAATATAAATAACAATTGAATTTAAATAAAATAGTTCTCTGTTCTTCTTTACCTTTTACCGTTGCTTTCAAAATGGCGTCTTTCGTTGTAAGTCGTAATTGTTATGCGTTACGCACTTTTTCAGAACCTGGTCAAATGGCGACATTAGAAATGCAATTTATAATTTTAATGTAGGAATTGAATTTGTTCAAATTGCTTCTTAATTTTGAATTATGGTTTTTTACTTAGTAATGATTCTTTATAAAAAATATAATAAAATTTTCTTGTATTAAAATTAATACACAGCGGTAGTAAAAACGAAAGTGTTTTATATTTCTTCATCGTTACTTTGCGGATTTATTTTTGCCATCTGTTATGAAACTAAAAATAAAATTCGAAATCATAAAACAATTTATTATTGAAATATCTTGGATCGAAAAAAAAAATACAAATGATATTATTTTTTATTATTAATAAGAATTTCAAAGAAAAAAATTTATTTAATATTTTGACTAGAGAACTTATAATTAGCTAGAACTAAAATAAAAATCTAATAAAAAATAATAGTTTCTACTCTTTGCTCCATTTAAATGAATTATTTTTGTTTTTGCAGCTTGAAATTTTGAAAAAAAAAAATTATTTTGAGGACAAAGAATTAAAATAAGAAAATAATATCAAAATGACGACTGTTTGTAATGGTGCCGGAATTGTGAGTAGCTGCGACTACGACTATGAAGATCCCGCCTATTGTCCACAGTTAAACTTTGACGATATCGATATGAATGATTTTCTTGGCCTGGGCTTGGGCATGGGTGGCATGTCCTGTATAACAGATATGGGCAACAGGTTGCCCAGCATACAGAATGATATTGCCAAACTCGATGCCGATTGCTCTCACACAATAAGCCTGGCCATGCTAGACGAGTCTAACCTGGACATAAAACCCGAAATACGTAATGCAGATTGCATGTGGTCGGTTTTTGGCAACAGCAGCACCATCAACATGAACAACATCAGTCAAAATATAAATATAACAAATACAAATGACAACACGAATTCAAATTCGGCTGCATCCAGTTATAGTGAAAGTAGCGCTGTGCCTCCGTCTATTGTTACGGGCAGCACTTTGATGATTAAACGTGAACCTATTGATGAACACGAACTACAACAGCAACAACAACAATTACTAAATGATAACAACAACGATTATCACAACAATCACAAGAAGCATAGCAGTAGCAACAGTTGCCGGTCAACTGTTAAGGGTGCTGCAGGAGCAACATTGACATCAGCAACAGTTTCAATACCCGCAAGCTCATTGCAGCGTTCCGATAGTAAACCAATTGTTGAACCCTATATACCGCCAGGCGGTTCACTCTTGCGCAAAAGCAACACACAGCAACGCCAGCAACAGCAGCTGCAACAACAGCAACAGAATATTATACGCCAGCAGCAGCAACAACAACAACAGCGTTATTCGTATAATACAGTTACTGGCATGACAAGTTATGAAATGAACGAATTTCGTCATAATGTCGATTTGGCCGCCTGTGTTATGGGCAGCAACAATATATCGCTAACAAGTAGCGCCGATGCCAATTATATTGACCATTTGAGCCGTGAGCTACAGAATACGAGCAAGGAACGCATCGATATGCCTTATCGTGTCGAATCGAGTCAAATAAGCGATGTACTCGAAGTAGTTTACAGTGATCAACAGAAGCAACAATCGATTGTTGCAGCGGCAGCAGCTGCAGCAGCGGCTATGGAAAAGTTGGCCTCATCCGTTGATGTATCGGCCGCAGTAGCAAGTTTGTCACCGCCAGCAACAACGGCAACAAGTTCCGATTGTGATTCGGATGATGGCGATTGCTCGCTGGGGGATTCGACAACATCTTTGGATGGCAATGGCAGTGGTGGTCTCTTCATGTTGCACAGCGATCACAGTTACACGCGTTGCAACGAAATGGAAACAAATTTGGAGACGCCCTCCGATTCTGGTGAGTTTTAAAATTATATATGTATGTACAAACTTTTTCATCACTCCTATACTTTTATATTGTTCTGTTCTGATCACTATTCCCCACCCACTCTTGACATTTACCGTTGTCAATTAAACATTGCCCAAGTTTTATATTCCCCACACCATAGCTGCTGCTGCGCTACTGCTGTGTCGGATCAATTGCAGCGCTCCCAACAAATGCATTCTCACCATTCTCCCTCTCCTTATTCTCTCACCCACACACTTATGTGTGTGTGCATCATCCTTTTAACGGTACATTCAACTAGTGTTGGCTGCTGCTGTTGTTTAATATTGGGACAGTGTGGGTGGTGGTGACTTTAACAACGATGACGCGCCTAAAAAATTAAACAACAACAACAACAAAAATCGATCGCCTACGTCAACAGCAAACGTAGTAAACTGTGTGGCTTTTTTATTTATTTATTTATTTTTTGTTGCTGTACGCATTTACAACACGACGCCCACATGCTGCTTGCTGCCACGGCGAGTGTTGCGCTGTTCGTTCACTGACTGTAAAAAGCTTTCATTGATTTTCCAACCCGGCTCTCACACCCAGCCTCCTCCTCCTCCTCTTCCCGCTACCCATTATTTGTACATTTCGTTTGGCGTCTTGTTGCCTACGCATTACAAAGCGAAGCGCCAACCGTCACCTCTCTTTCACTTATCCCGCATTTTCCAAAAAGCCTCCAACTACCCCAACACACCACTTTTTCTTCCTCATCAAGTGATGGCGCGTGGCTTTCATGGCTCATTATGTGTTCTCTCGTTTTCTGTCATCGTCTGTGTGTGTGTGTATTGTTTGACCCGCCCGCTCAGCCGGCCTCATGGCGTCATCCTCTCAAAAAGCATCCCCAAGCGCCGTCTTGCGCAGTTTGTGCTACGCCCAAAAAAGTAATAATAATAATAAAACACAAACAAAAATATAAAAAGAAACGCCGTTTTTCTCGAACTCTCTGTTCTCTTTACGACTGACTTCTCTCTCTCTCTCTTTCCTCGTTCTGTCATTTTCGATGTCACATCACATTTTTCAAGGATGTCTGCGCTCATGCCCCTTTTTGGCGTCAACCATCCCTTGACCCCCCCCCTCCTCTCTTTCGTCCTTCCGTGGAGGCGGCAGGCTCAGTTGGTTTTAGTTTATTTTCGTGATTTTTGGGTTCAATGTCTTGTTGCTAATGCCGTTGCTACTTCTTACACTTCCTCTTGCTATTTTCACCACAAAAACCCAAAAGCGCCCCCCCCCCCACACACACACACACACAAACATATTGAACGACCCTCGCATTTACTCGGCCATTTTACTACTACTATTACTACTACGAATACAACTACTACGACTTCAACTACTACTACTACTACTCGTACAGAAACACAATTCCAATTTGGCGCGTAAAGCTTTTTCCGTCATTCTTTCATTCACAAGCAGCCGCATGCACATGCACACAAATCACACACCCACACAAACACACATTTGTGGGAGCGAATCTGATTACTTTTTGCGCTCGTTTCTTCTCCCTCTCTCTCTCCCCCCTCCCATTATTGTTATTATTTTTATTGTTATTGTTATTGGTACCTTATTCTGCGCGCGCTCTATCAAAAACGAAAACAAAACAATACCTGCATGTGTGCATGCATACAAACGCACACAAATAGATAGTCGAAACGGCGGCGACGTCAGCGTCAACGCAGCTATCAAATATTGCACAGGTAGGTCTTTCACTCCCTCCCGTATGACCGGTTAGATCGCTCTCTCGCTCTTGCTTGCTTGCTGGCTAGCTTGCTTGTGCAGTGTTGTGCCGAGTGCACTCACACTTGAATAGCGCTAGCGTATTGAAGGCGACAGATTCTCAATTGCAGGCACCGCACCGTTGTTCGTATACACTTTTCAAAGGCGGCCATTAAGATTTGTTCACAGAAAATGTGCAATTTGTTGTTGAATATGAAATGAACAGAACGTAACTAAAGTTAAATGCTCGTGAATATTTAAGTTGCAGTAGAATTTTATACTACTCTCTCTTAGTGTTTTTTTTTGTATTGTTTTCATCTTGCCACTGTTGTTGCTGGCGTTTTTACTGTTGGAGCTGTTTTGGGTGTTCCCTGTTACTAGGCGCGCTCAATTCGTTGCCTATTTTTCATTTCTATATACATGACGCCTATGACGCCTGTCTTATGCTCGTGTGTCTGTGTGTTTGTGTGTGTCTGTATGTTCAACTATTAGCGAAAAACGCCCACATAATAAAATGGCTTTTTATTTTCTTTTGGCTGCTGCTGCTAGTAGCTTGATTTTGTTATACATACATATGTACGTTTGAATTATGTATTTGTTATGCGTGTGATTTAAACAAATGCGATTGTCAAAAAGACGCGCGCGTGAGACGATATAAAAAAGAACGCGCAACGTGCGAAAGTTGTTTCTGTATCCGCTGTTGGCTTTTTTTTTTCCTGATAAGCAGCCGTTGGGCAGCGTTTTGATAATTGCAAAACGTAACATTAGTTTGTATGTCTGTGCATATATAATTTGTTAAGAGGAAATCGTAGTATCAACTTGATACGTAAACAACACGCATGGCAACAAAAAAAAATAAATAAAAAAAAATAAATAACAATTGAAAACGTTTCAGTCGGGCGCAACCGACTACGAAATACTCTGATAGCAGTATAAGAACAGGAGGTAAAAAGTTTGCTTGCGGGCGTAACTTTCAAACATTGTTCGATGCAATTCTTTTAGGTCGGGGAAGGGGGTGTGGGATGTTTCTAGCAATGTACCCACCACATTTCGTGGCTCTCTCTCGCTCTAGTTTCCAGAAAGAGAGTGAGCGCGCATAACGGATCGCAATAGAGGTGAATAGCAACTGTTTAATTGGTAACTGTTAACTAGATGAGCTTTGTGTTGAAAAATGTAAATGCTATAAATGTCGTCGCTTTGTGTGTTTGCATTTGTCAAGTTACAGATAACCGTCTCTTTTGGTCTGCTTAGCCAGCTGTGTGCTGCTTTTGCTGGCGCCTCTATACTTTGTTGTTGTTTTATTGAAATTTTCGCACCTTTTCACAACAACAAGAAAAACTAACCGATACGCAATTGTGCTATTGCTCTTTGCCTCTGTGCCTTATTTTCGGTTACCGAAGACCATTCGAAAAAAAAAAAACATAATAAAAATGTTAATGAACGGAATGAAGGTCGAACAATCATAAAAAAAAGTGCGTAGAACCAAAAAAAAAAAAAACTTAACGAAACGAAACATGAACGCAAATGTTTATTAGAAGAGCTTTTTGTGTGTTCTTGTTGCTGTTGTTGCTTTAGTTTGAGTTACCAATTAAATAAAACCAAACAAAAATAGTGCGACGATGCGTGCTGTGGGCAGATATGTACATACATACATCCATACATACATACAACATAAACTTGTGTACATAGAATGGTGTATTCCAACATTCCATTTTTACCATATTTTTATTATTACCATTCTTTTGTCTTTTTGTTTTTTTTTTCCCCCATTTCTGTTTCCTTATTGCTTTTACTTTCAACACACTACAACAAATTTATGCGTCTGGCGTCTCTGGCAAACGTTTAGAGCCAAGTTACAACATTTGCCCAACTCCCCAAATAGCGCCACCCAACAACAACAACGATATCAACAATGGTCCAAAGGCTGTGTCGGTGTGTGTGTGATGACGACACACACATACAGAAAAAAAAATGATATTTATTTTTTGCTTGTGGTGCTTACGTTGCTGTTGCTGCTGTTGCTAGGCGCGTCTTTGTCTCACTGCGTGTGCGTGTCTTTCACTCGCCCTCTCTCTCTCCTTGTTCGTTCGTCTGTTTTGCGCTCGCGCTCGCACTTGTGGGCTATGTGTTTGTGTGTTTGTGTTGCCTATTCGCACACGTGAAGCAATAAATTGTTATGCTCAAGGTCGCAGCGCGTATTGCGCTCTTCGTCTTACACACGCACTCTTGATGCGCGGAGCTACTTTTATAATAAAATACCCTTGCAAAAGGCATTAGATTTTTGTTATGAAGTTTGTGTGACTGAAATCAAACATGGCTATATATACATTGGTTAGATCTAGGGTATAACATCTTCGGCATTCCAGATATACATAATTGTTTGATTATGTTTTCTTGTTTTATTTTGTTTCTTTATTATTATTTTTATATGTTTTTTTGACGGCGCCGCCGACGCCAACGAGCCTTCCTTTTTGGTTTTGGAAACTTTTGTTGTTGCCTTAAGCGTCGCATCGTATATATGCGTATACATCTACATACACAAACATATATATATATATATATAGTATATATCTACCTAACTATGTATTTACGTATGTATATTAGCGACAAGAGAATGTTGCCAAAGGTTTTTGCAAGGTTGGCACGCCCAAATTTATGTTGCTTTGAACGCGCGCTGCTCAAAATGTTGCCAGACGCATTTTATTGCCTTTGCCTTTTTCATAATTTATGCTTTGTGTACATAGTATGTATGTGTGTGTGGACATATTGAAGCATTAGACGTTGGCGCAATGCGCCATTGCCAGTGGGCGGTATAAATTGCCGTCACTTCACCACCCAGCCCCCCTCACCACTTCTCTTAACGACATTTTTATTGTAAATGCGTTTTTTTCTCTTCTTTATTTTTTATCTTTTAGTGTTTTTGCTACATTTGTCATTTGAAAAGGGTTAGATTATTCAAGAATGAGTCATTCTGGTGCTTTTGATAAGTTTGTTGGTACAATAGAGTAGGGGTAGGTAGAGGGGGTAGGATGGGGAAATAAACGAATAAAGAAATATTTACCAAAAACAAACGGCCAGTTTGAGATGCACTTGTATAGTCAAGCAAAACGCAACAACAACAACAACAGCAGCAACACAATAGCAACAACAAGCTGCAATCGTCTTCGCGTGGGAATGTTGCCATGTTGCCAGCCAAAAGAGCAACAGAAGCAGCAGCAGCGGAAGCGAACGACGCTACTTCTCACAATGAACATTTTGTGTTTTGCTCATTTGCAATTGCAAAACCACAAAACGTCGTAATTTTGCTGTTGTGTCCTAGCTATATGTATGTATGTATGTATGTACTTTGATTGTTGTCTCATCGGATGAATGTGCTGTGCTAGCGACATGTTGCTAACACATGTTGTGTTTATACACATAGTATATGCATATTGCGCTTGTCTGCTCTGCTGCTCTTCTTCTATCTATCTACTTCTTGTTGTGCTTCTTCTTGTGTGCAATTTGTACTTTGATTTTTGCAGCCAACTCTTGATTGTCATCAATGTGTTAGTGTGTGTGTGTGCGAGCGTGGGAACGCAGTTTGACAAGCACTGTGTGCACAGTGTGTTTTTACCAAATAACAAATGCTAATGCAAAATATATTGTACATTCTGTTCATACAATATGCTGCTGTCGTCATGCTTAATTTCTAAGAATATTCCAAATTTCACGGAACTCGTTGATGAATACAAAAACAAATAATTATCGCACATTGCAATAAGAATAAGATGTAAAAGCTGTGGCACAAAACAGGAAATTAATTGAATTCGATTCGTATTAAATACAAATGATAAATGAAATGAAATCATTGTATGCAAAATCCCGTTCAAATTCCAATTTCTTCTTTGTCTCTCTTTGTCTCTGTCTCGTTCTTTCTGTCTAATAATACAGGAATGTGTGGCAAAAGAATTAACAAGTTTTCTTCATCATCTCCTTCTTCTTCTTCACCTTGTTCGTATTGTGCTTCCCGTTTTTGGTGTTGATTTTGTCAAATTGAAATTATGAGAGATGTGGAACCTTAGATCTCATCATGATCACACGGCAAATGTTATTAAACAATTTACTACGGACAACAACAACAAAAGCGATAACAATAAAAAAAAACATACTTCCCTTCCCCTACCCCCTTCCCCTTTTCCTATTGCCGGGAAGCGTGGGCGTAGCCAACTTGTCGCGAGATCTTCTTCGCATGTGTTCTTATTTACTTTATTACTTGATTATTAGGAACAGTGGGCGACAAAAAAAAAAAAAAAATAAATAAAAATGTTGTTAAACTTTTATGTGTGTACCACTGTGCGAGCGTCAGTTTTGATAGACACGAAATTCCACATGTGGAATTACATCATATGCCATTTTTACTTGTATTCAAATTTCAATTTCAATTTCATTTTGCGCGTTTTGCAAATTTGTTGTACTATACAATTTTGTGTGTTTACATTGCTCAATTCTTCTTAAAGAGAGCGGCATCGTATCTGTGTCTTCTGAGTGTGGGTGAGAATGAGAGCGAAGAGAGAGAGAGAGAGAGAGCAAGTGAAATAGAGAACGCTCTCGCTTACATGCAAACGCTACACGATTCTTTACTATCATTTATGTGTGTACATATATACATATACATACATACATATATACAATGTACATCTATGTATTCCGTTTTATCTCGTGTTTTTATCAAGTTGTCGAGGGCAGCAATGACGTCGCCGCCGCCGCCCGCTGCGCTGTTATAATCATTTGTGTATGCCTGAGGCGGTGGCGGCGGCGTCATATTGATCCCTGCGTGGGTGAGAGCGAGATGAGCAGCGCGCACTCTTTGATTACAGTTATAAATTGAACAAAATGCACTTGTCATTAGCAGTGAGGGTAGTCCGGTCAGTCAGTCAGTCAGTCAGTCTGCCAGTCCCTTTTATGCAATCCTTCCTTCCTGCTCGTGTCAATCTGTCTGTCTGTCCGTCCGTCCGTTCGTTTGTTTGTCATGTTTCGATCTTCTCCTCTCCCTTCTTTTTTTTCTTTCGTTTTTCAATTAAACTCAATATGCAAATTTTTATAGGGCAAAAGTGTTTTGCTGCTGCTGCTGCTGCTGACGTCTGCGTCTGTCTGCTGCGTTTAAGCATTCACTTCTGCTCTTTCTCTTAGTTCTTCTTCTTCGCGCCGCCCACAGGCGCACCGGGAGCTGCATAAAAGTTGCGCAACTTATTAAGACGTGCTCATGTGTCTATTTGTATGCATGTATGTGTGTGTGTGTGTGTGTGTGTGTGTGTAATTTTATTTGCAATTGTAATTAACGTACAACAACAAGCTGTTTCCTCTCTCTCTCTCTGCTTGCAGCTTTATAACTATTATTATTGTTATTATTCTTATTATATTATTATTATTATTGTTTTGCTGTGTGTTCGTGTGTGTGTGTGTGTGTGTGTTGATTTGATCTTGGCGCGCTTAGCAACAATAGTTGCCAAGAGTTTGTGTTTTGTTGTTTTGCTGCAGCGCAAAAACGAGTTTGTCTGGTTTTTCTTTTCGCTAAGCTGCGAGCTTTAATTTTGCCGTTGTCGTTGTTTCTTGTGTGTTAGCTTGAACTGCAACCCCCGCTCGGGCCTGTCTGCCTCCCCCCTCCTTTCCCCATTACTATTACAGCTGCATTTTGTGCATTTGCTGTTTTGTCTGCTTGTAATTGTTTTTTTTTTGTGTTCTCTCTTTCTATTTTGTTGTGCACTGCAATTAATTTTTGAGGAAATCCCCCGGGGACAACTGACAGTTCAGTTGTTAACAATTTGCATTCTCTGGCTCGATTTGCGCAACGTTTGGAATGTTTATAAGGCAGCAACATTGGTTGTTGTAGATAACAAAAAAAAAAAATTAAATTTACTTTGCTGCGCGCCTTCAATAAAATGCAAATCATACCAATATTGGCGTCACTCTCTTTTTCTATTTCCCTTCTCCTGTGTTTCGTCGTTGTCGTCGTATGTGTGTGTGACAGGGGGGGGTTAGACATGTGATGGTGGTCGTCGTCGTCGTCGTTGTCGTTGTCGTTGTCGTTGTCGGTTGGGATCCGCTCGCACATTTGACCGACAAAAAAGTGCACAGCAACATTTTTGTGCTGCGTCAGCAACATGATGATGAAGAGAGCGACATTGTTGCAGCGGCCGCATTCCAGCTCAGATGATGCTTGCTTCTTGTGTGTTTAAAATGGCCGTTGGGCAACATTCTTTGGGTTATGGCGTCTCGGGTCTCGGGTAAGGTCGGTCTGCGGCTTGTCTAGCCAACTAAACTTGATGATATTTGAGCATCATCATCACCATCATCAACATTATTAAGTTTGTTGGTGGTGGTGGTTCGGTGGGTTTTTTGTTCTTCATTTGTATTGTATTTCTTTTGCATGCAAGCACACATGCAACATGTTGCCAAAGGTGGTTATCGTGCACACTATAGCAACGCTTGGCTACCTTCCATTCTCTCTCTCCCTCTTCTCTCTCTCTCTCTCTCTCTCTCTCTCTCTGTCTCTTCCTCATGTGCGGTCGCTCGCTCTGCTGCACTGCACTTGTGTACTTGAGCTTGGACCTGAAACCACACTATGCGTGTGTGTGTGTGTGTAGGTGTGTAGGTATGGTAAAAATGTACCAAAAATTATTATTACACTAGTATAATTTGATATAATGCACCTATTTTTGTGACATTAAGCTTCGCAATATAAGCTTCTGCTGCCTTCTTTTTCTTCTTCTTCATTTAGTTTGCACAGTTGTCAAGCCGAAAACAAGGCAAATATACATATTTACACACATGCATACACATTTTGTATTTATGCTCACAACATAATCAGCATTTGTGCAAATATATAAACGTATGTTCGCTGGGGGACCCATTGGGCTTTCCATGTACAGGGGTTTAAAGGGGATGGTGGTTAGGGGAAGTATGCGGGGGTATTCACTTACCGCCTACTGTGATAAGCTAAAGCAGAAAGTTTCTTGTTTAATTTTTTATTTGATTAAAAGCATTTAAAAATGGGGCTGGGTTAACATATTTGATTGCAACAGCTGCTTTGCTGCGCGTCGCTTTGCTAAACTTTGCAATACTTTGGTTTGGTTCAATGGACGCGCGCGCCAACGGAAGCGCCAAATTAACAACGGAAGCTGAAAATCCGCCACCCGCGGGGAGAGAGCGATTGAGAGAGTTTTGGGAAAACAGATATCGCAGCAGTGCTGTAAGTTATTCCCTCTCTCTCATTTGGACACAAAACTGTACATTAGCGTTTTTTTTTTTCTTTGCCCCAAACCGTTATCAGCAACTATGCGTGTTTGCTTTTTAACGTATTTTTTGTCTTTTTCCGTTAGTTCTTACGCATAAACCATACCACCACCCCAGCCGTACCACCACCCACATTCAACCAATGCCTGAAGCAGCATATTCGTTGTCTGACGTCAAAAGCCAGTTTAAGGTTGTGTTGTGCTCATTGGGTTTTGGTTTAGGAGGGCGAGTGGTTGTTTGCCCATTGTCTGTGTGCAAATCTATTGCTTCCTGAATTCTGATACTGTTGCAAGTGGCGTCAAGCCACTTGTCTCCACAACGTTGACACACTAATCCGCTTTGGGTAGGCCAAAACCTGTTACACCTCCTCCCCCTATGCATCATCATCATTATGTTTCTATGTAGTCATTGAACTGTCGTTGACATTCGCTCGACAGTTGCAGGGCTTTCTGTGGAAACCTACAAAGCATACATATACAAAGTGTGTATAATAAATGAATCAAATTTTTTTTATATTGTCACTCGTTACATTTTACTCGTCACTCGTTACATTTTGCTCGTCACTCGTTACATTTTATACAGAATTTAACTAACATAATCCTATATAAATGAGTCAAAATTAAAATCGCATATAATTCGCTACTCGTTACTAATTAGAATTTTGTTTTTTCATCTCTTTTTATTGTACTCGACTACAACAGATGAGGAAATTGATGTTGTCTCACTCAATGACAAGAAGCTACCAACAAACCCCTCAGATCGTGATCGACGAGCACTCCAAACCAAGGTCGCCAACAAAATCTCGAATGGTGCACGCATACCACAATACGATCTACCCTATACACCGGCCAGCAACAGTCCAGTCAAATCGGTTGCCAATTCACGCTACCCCTCACCATCGAGTACACCCTATCAGAGCGCTGGCGCCGTAGCATCATCCTACTCACCGGAAAGCCTATCGCAAAGCAGCAGCAGCAGCAGCAGTAGTAGTAGCAGCAGTAGCAGCAGTTGCACATCGCCACCAGCCACAATGGTTGATGGTAAAAGCCGCAAACGTTACTACATGAATGACTGTGCATCGACGTCATCATCGTCGGGACGTGTCTATTCCATCAAGGGTGCTGGCAGCAGATCCTACAGCTTGGCTGCGGCCAAAAAGAGTCGTGTCAAGAAGGTGAACACTTCGGCTTACCCGCTGAGCGGGCCGCTCGATGAATCGTATGTGAAGCCAAGAATTCCTGTTAGCAGCACTATTGCTGGCAGCACAATTGCCATCAGCACTATTGGCAGCAGCAGCAGCAGCAGCAGTATGTTGAATCGTCAACTGAGTTTGGACGAGGCAGATACGATTGAGAAGCGTAATCTACACAACGATATGGAGCGTCAACGTCGCATTGGACTCAAGAATCTGTTCGAGGCACTCAAGAAGCAAATACCCAATATCCGTGACAAGGAGCGTGCCCCCAAGGTCAACATATTGCGCGAAGCGGCCAAGCTGTGCGAGCATCTAACCAACGAGGAGCACAATCTCAGCCTCAAGCGTCAACAGCTGAAGACGAAGCTTAAACAGCAGCAGGAGCTTTTGGCACGTTTGCGTCAGAGCAAGAATGTTGCTGCCGCCGGCATTGAATGATGATAGCCGTAAGTTTTGAGTTTAAAGAAGAAACGGGTTAAGCATGTGGGGGCGGAGAGAGTGAGAGAGAGGGAGAGTGAGAGAGAAGGAAAGAGAGAGTGTGTGTGTTGGCACCTTTTGATAAAAACTTAAAAAAAAAACACGTTTGCAAGAGCGATAATATTATGTTGTAATAAGATAAAAGAAAAAAAAGAAGATAAATGCTAGTTATTTTTTTGTTTTATATATATGTACTATATATATATTTTTAGTGTATTTTGACGTAGGCTTCACAGTAAGCATTTTTTTGAACTTCAATATCAGTTTTTAGTATTAGCCATTAGAGCGTATGAGAAACGATCAATCGAATGATCGGTCGAACGGATTGCTTAATAATAGGTATATAACAATAATGATAATAATTTTTGATGATTATGCTTTTTTTTTTTATTTTTGTATATTGTATGCTTAATAATACATACTAAACATCTATGCACCGGATGATGCTATATGAACGAACGATCGCGGGATAGAAATACATAGTTAAGCAATGACCTTTCAAACTATATTTACATATATATATTTATATATATATATTAATCAATCAATCTTAGGCTTATTTACAGCTCTATATGTTCACATACATATATATCTATATATATATACACTAAAATAGTGATTTAAATTGGATTTCTTTAATGTGATATTTTTGATTTGATTTTGAAGAGAACGCAAAATGCAAGTTGGAAGCAAAACCTATAAACAAAATGTTGATAACAAAACGTAGAATAAGTGCAAAAGAGAAATGCGCAAGTCCTTTAGTCCTTTAGTTTTATTTCGAATTTTTTTTTTTTTTTTTCGTTCATATGTACATAAATATTTACTTATACATAAACTTATACTTACCCATGAAATGAACTAAAAACAAAAACAAAAACTAATCAACTAGGACAAGAACCAAACACAAATGGAGAAAACAACACAAACACACACACACAAACACACCCGAACACAAAAATGAATAACGGAAACGGAAAACAGACAAAGTTGCAACGAATGAGCCACTAAAAGTAAAAAAAAAAAAACACAACAACAACAACACACGAAGATGTTTTTTGTACCTAAGAGGAAAAACAAGAGCGAAAGCATTCTGCCAGCGTGGCCGCCATTTTGTGCGAATCAAATGAGCGCGCTTTTCACACTGAAAGAAAACAGAGCAAAATTGAGAGTCAAACTATATAGTATATATATATATATGAAAGTTATGAAAGTTGAAGAAATATACGAAGTTAAATACGCGCAATTTTGAAGTAGCGCCAAATGAAGAAACAAAAATTATAACACAAAAAATTTATGTATTTAGTAATATAAAGTTACTATATACCTTATAATTATAAATACCTAATTAGATAACGACAACAATTTATGCATATATGCATATATATATAACACACGTTTTTTTATATATATATACAATTAGCTGTATAGTTTAGCATTTTTTCGAGAGGAAATCAACTATGTAATTTTGCTACATAGCTATTGATAAGAATATAAAATTATACACACACACACACACACAATTATATAGTCGATATATACTTAGTTTAGTTTTGTTTTTCTGTTCGGTATGCCTATGCCTATGCCTAACATCTTAGCTAGCAGAACACGACAACACGACGATGACGACGCCTCAGAAACCGTTACAAATGCACCGATTATCTGTTGAAAAACGATAACACGCAATGTTATCGGCACCACTAATAACAACGGTGCCATGTGTATAGCTTTTCTAACACATACAAAAAAAAAAAAAACAAAAAAAATTAATAAAATAAAATAAAGCGCTTAAACCATTTTTACTGCCTATAAAAAATACAATGCGGTTTTATATAATTTCGATAAAAAAAAATAATAATAATAGTTCTACACATTTATATAATTGATATATCTGTAACTTTATTTTTTAACGCAACTCTAGGAATTATAAAATTGTATATATTATTTTTTTTTGCCAACTAACCTCTCTTTTTCATACATAAATTACAAAAATACTAATGCTTAGGACACATATTTTAACAAATTTCTAACTATGCATATGAAATGCGCAAAATCGATATCGAAAAAGGAAGATGGAAAAGAAAAACTATTAAAAATAGGAACACACAACGATAATAAGATGATATATTAACTATTATTGTTGTTAGAAAACCCCGAAAAAAACTGAAAAAAATATGAAAGAAGAATACAAAAGAAAAAATGTAGGCTGCTTAGTTTGCCAGCTGTTCAACTGTCGATTTTGCTAATAAGAGATATACATACATACATTTATACATATACATACATATATATATATGTACATTTATGACCGAAAATAATGGATTGGAAACTGCGAGTTACTGTTATATATATATAAATACAATAAAACACATATATTTAGAATGTTTGATAAATATAATTGGAAAGCGAAACGTTTTTCGTGTTTTCCAACACCACCAATGAAGTCGAAACAAACTATAAACAAAAAAGAAACAAAAATGTTATTTAGGTTTAGTTGGCTTTTCGATAAACGATGACAAAACATAAAAAAAAACCGCTAAAAACACAATTACTAGATACTTCCTTATAGTATCTACAACTATATAGATATATATATATATATAAAAAATGTTTATGTTTACGTTTCAACGAAAAATTAGCGAGTTATAAAAATAGCTTATTTTTTTTTTATTACATTATTTGTTATGGGCAGAAATTTTTAAATATTTTTCGGCATATAGCGCACATAATTTCTATAATTTTTGATGTTTTGCCTGGTATATGTATATATATATATATCTGGCTTACTAACCGTATACTAAGCACTTTGCACATGATCAATTTTTGGGGGCTTCACATTACAAGAATTGCTGGGACAATTTTCATCTTATTTTTCTTAAGACTTGCAAACGTGTATATCTCGCATGTAAATAGACAAAAACCTAATAATAATACTTAAGCAGCAACAACTCTCTCTCCCCACACACAAAAAAATAACACTTACAATTGTAAAACAAACAAGCATAAATTCTTCTTTTTTTTTTTAAATACTATGTACACGTACATATATATATATATTTACAGTTTATTTAATGCGATATTAAAATATTAAAACAAATTAAAATTGTTATACTATATAAACTGCTTGGTAAAGCAATTAATGCAAATACAAACACTTAAAAAAATAAATTTTATATAAAAAAAAAAGTAAATCTAATTAAAAAAAATAATATGTATTTTTTGTTTGTTGTTTAAACCCACTGTTTATAGAAATCTCGTTAAATACTAGTTACAAAAAAAAAAAAAAAAAATTAAAAAAAAATAAAAAATACGATAACCAATATTTTCTTACACTATACAACACTGAAAAAGTCAGAGAGAAAGAAAAATACAAAGTAAATAATACCAATAAAACCGGGAAAAAAAGAAGAAAAAAGAAAACACGCCACTTTAGAGTAATAGTCTTAAGCAACAGAATATTGTACAATATACACACACACACACACATCCTAATAAATATATAAACAAACACACACACACACATAGACAAGAAACGAATGCACCTAGTTTTCTATAGTACATACAATACAAAATACAGAGTTTAAATACAATTTGAAAACCGTACAAATTTATCTGCAACAATAAACAACAAAACAAAAACAAAACGAAAAAAAAAAACAGCAAAATAAAATTTAAAAAATTAACAAGATAAAAAATAAAAAAAATAAAACAGTTACACTAAAAGCAGCCGGAAACTTTGCATTTTGTTATTAAACAAATGTTTGCTTTCTTAATTTTAAATGTAACTGTTGTTTTTTTTTTTTATTAATTATTTTTAAACCAAGTGAAACGCAAATAATAAACAAAATACAACAACTACAACCAAAACCTCTAAATCCTCGCAAATATATATATATAATAAAAACAAAACAAAAAAAAAAAAAAAGCAAAAGCGTGTTGCAAGTTTTGCATATGTAAACACTTTTACGTTTAAACATTTTTATTTTAAAATTTTTATACACATATTATATACAAATACATATATATATTTAACGTATGGTTTATACAAAATATATATCCATACACATATATATTTATATAGTTGTTGAAATAATTGATATACCTACTGAAAAAAAACCAATGAAATCCCAAAAAAAGTAAAACAACAAAAAACCTACGAAATAAAACGAAAAAAAAAAAACTAAAATAATCCTTGGGAAAATAATTTTTTTTTTTTTGGAAGTTCAATTTATTTTAGATATAACAATTTTTTTTTTTATTTGGCCAATAAACTATGTTTTCTTCTTGATTTTTATATAAATAATACACACAATATTAAATCATACTATATTATATAAAGAAATATATATATGCTATCATATAAACTTATAACTAATAATTATAACTCGTTATTTAGTTACTTATATTAATTGAAACGCAATTTTTCGCTTAATAAATGTGTACATAATAAATGCATATTTGTATATGTATGTATATACATATATGTATATATAGCTATATATATGCATACTTATGTGTATATATTTATATAACATAGATACAGAAAATAAAAAAAGTGTTTTATAATACTATTATTTTTTTTTTTCAAAATTTATGCTTATAAAAAATTATATAATAAATATTTGAACATACCAAGAAAAATCAAATTTATTGTTTGTGTTTTTATTTATTTACATTTTTATTTTAAGTACTTATTTCTTGTTTCTGGAACTCTTTGTTTAATCTTGAGATGAATTGGACGTTAACGAAGTTCTGGCACGTAAGGATAAGTAGTTCCTTAAGCACTCTTATTAAGATTATTTTAAAAATGATTTTAGACTCGATCGTATAATAAATAACAGAGTTGTTGATAAAAGTTTCATGACAGAATCTTCTGTACAAATTGCAGCTTCGTAGAGACACAGTGACGTTCGGATATTGAGAGGATCGTAAATAACGGAGCTGCTTAGAAATATTTCTACTCAATATCACTCAGAACTAGATCAAGGTATACTTAACAAGGAAGTCGCACTCTTTAGGTCGCCCTATTACTACCGCCTTATATTTCAGTCTCGTGTCGAACGTTGTGAGCGACGCATCTTCGCGGACGAATTTTTTGCGTTTGGCCTTGTGAAACTCGTTACTCTCTCGCTCTCTTTCGTTCTTATTTAAGGCGAACGAGAGAGCGAGTGCGGCTATCTTGAACTAGATTACTTCATTTAAACAAGCTACAAAATGTGAACTAGTCATGGCAAAAATCGGTCAGCAATTCAGTGATGCTGGTCAAAATAATGATCATGCTTTATCTTTTACTTTTATTCTTTTTTTTATATTTTTTTAGCGCTTAGCTAGAGTTAACCTATTTAGGTTGATTGCCGCCGACACATCGACGCAAAATTCGTCATTCGTTCAATGATTCACGCCAAAATGTGATTACATTTTGTTCTCGTGCAGCTGCCATCCTCCCCCCCTTACCATTAAGCACCTCCCTTACCCCTTTCAAATCTTGTGTTTTTGTTTTGTATTGTTATTGTCTCGCCTAGAGCGCGAATCCAATTGGATTTGTCGCCGTTTCTAATCAAGTGCATTGAATTGTGTGCCTCGTGCACGACCCGGGTTAAGAAACATTTATTTATATGTATTTACTTTAACGTATACGCTATCGCCACGCCTACGCATGCCGCCCCCTGACCCCTTATAGCGCCCTGACCAAAGCGCAGGGTGAACAATTTTCGCGCAACAAATTTAGACTAAATTATTTAGTTTAATTCAATCAATGTTGTTGCTGCTTTTGCATTTGTTTTCACTTTCAATGTGTCGCGCCAGCATGCAACAACAACAACAACAACATCATCAACGACGACCAACGCAATAAACAATAAAGCGAAAAACTGTTTTGCCGGCAAATACGATAAATGAAACAACAACAACAGCGTCGCAAAAAGCCGGTCGCTGAATGAATGCGCAAGAGACAACAAAAAATTCCCAACAAAAAACAAGCATCAAAAACACAGCAAAATTAAAATCTAAAAATGCCCTGTGACAGAACGACACGGTTCGTTGATACCCTGTTGTACAACGTTTCTTTTTTTTTTTTTGTATAATATTTTGCTATATTTATATCAAACTCTTTTATAATTTTTCTTTCTAATTCAATGAAGCATATTTATTGAACGACCTAATACGCTCTATATTCTAATTTAATTAACAGGGTATATTAAAAAATAAATATTAATTTCATTTAATAACTTTTTTTTTACTTCATTAATTTAATTTTATTAAAAGCAGCTTATAAATTGGATTTTTTTAACTTTTAAGTTGAAATATTTTTTTTTGGTAATAATAAATTCATATTTTGCTTATTAAAATGAATATAAAAATTAGTTTTTGGTGAATAGTTTAAATGTGTAAAATAAGAAGATTTTTGCATCCCACTATATAAACAAATACAGTATGACCTCGATAGTTGTAACACCCGAACAGCTGTTCAGAAAAGTATAAATTGTTTCGCAGTTTTTCAAAAAATAAATCAAATAAAATGAAATCCTTGCTTTGAACACAGATTTATTCGCTTTGCTTTAATTTTAATGGTTAGCAAAGGCATCCCTTTTTAAAGATAGGCCTCGTAGTTTGCACTGAGCGAGGTCGTACTGTAGTAGCATTACAATAGCAGTTACCAAACAGTTAAGTCAAAGAGAGACAAACGAGAAAAACGTGCGCAAATTGTGTTTAACTGCAAAATTTTGTACACTTTGACCGCGACGATCGCTTGCTTTATTGGGTGAAGGTCACGCCCGGCTGTGCTGCTGCGCCGCTCCGTTGCTGCTCTGCTGCGTTTTTTTTTTTTTTTTGTATATTGTGTTTATCTTTGTTTTGTTCTTGCTTTGTATTGCTTTTTTTTTCGATTTCATTTGCCGGTCTGTGTTGTTGCGAATTTGCTTCTACTGTAATTATTCTGTACTGCTTTTTGCTCGCATCATTTGGAACAACAACGCTGTTGTCAATAATACCGCATGAGCTCGAGTTGAAAGCATAAAAGCTGTAAAGCCGCTAAAGATCTTCAGCTTCAGAAAAAACCTAACATGATTGATAGCTTGTTAATAAACAAATAAATCAAATAAATATGCAAAAACATATATATTTTTTTATTTGAGCTTCATATTGCTTATGCTTTTTGGCAGCTTTATGCAGATTTTCTAGCATATCGATGGCACAATAGCTTAAAAAAGAGCTAAACTATGACGGGCATCACTGTCACTGCGAGCAGCTCTGCAGCGACGCGCCGTCATTAAATTTCATTTAGGTTAAACTTTGTTTCATTTGTTGACTTTTTTTGTTTTATATTTTTGATGTTTGCTTTATTTTGTATTTACACTTAATGTGTGTTGGTTTTTTGCCTTTTTTTTTGTTATGTTTTAGCGGAATTGTCGTCTGGTTTTTGAAAATTCATAAATTTTAACGCCTTCGCTATTTAGATGGGAAGATATATGTATGTGTGTGTGTGGTCGTGTGTGTGTTTATATGTGTGCATATACATACATATATGTATTTATTGCTGTCGCTGTTTAAGCGTACATAATTTGTTAATTTATTGCTTAAATTTGATTTGAGTTAAGCAAATGTTTGGCTCTGGAGATTTTTCCACACACACACATATCGACATTGACCACACACATACAGACCTACACACACACCACAAACACATAAACGTTATACTTAAGGCAATGCAAATTGAGAGTACAAAATAGAAACTAGAAAATATGTTGAAACCGACTTTATTTTCGAATTCGTAATATTATTTTACTGCTTGTTTTTTTTTTTGGTTGTTGTTTTTTATGACTTAGTTTATTGCCTTGTAAATACTACATAGCCTGCTACAGATCTTGGGTCTGTTGCCAATAAAATAAAATACACAACAGCTTTAATAATACTTAAATTAAGAATGAGAACATAAAATACAATTAGCGCGGCTTCAAATAGTTATTTATATACTAATATGTACATATATAAGAAAATGAAAATAATATATATTAACAGACATACATTCAGAAATTTATAAGTAAAACAATAAAAAACAAAACAAGATGCATTTAAAATGAGATTTTGTAAATATTTATATACAATAACAAGATTTACTAATAAATGTTACACCACTTTATAAAATAAACATAAATTAAACATAATGTTTATACAATATACATACAAACATATAATATATATGCATATATAGCGGCATTTGATATGGAGGAAAAATCGTTTAATAAATTATATTATGTATAAATACACATATTTATTATACATATGTACATCAAAAATATGTGCAGTTGTTGCTAAGATCCAACAAAATAAGAAGAAAGATATAAGATGCACACGGATTGTAATGAGAGAGAGACAGAAATAGAGCGAGTGAGCTTAAAGAAGCAACAAAGTAAGAAAACTAAATAAAAAGAAGAAGAAGAAGAGCTAAACACAAAACAAAAGAAAATCTTTACATTATTTCCATAGGCAAAGCTTAAATGCGATCGAAATACTAAATGAAAAATGTTTGGATTCTAACATCGTTGGAAGTGTGACACACTCTGGGTAGACGGTTTTTGGATTTAGTCCAAAACGCGGCACTACAACGGGCCAATACATGGCCTATGTGAGTGGATGGTTCTTCGAACCTCCCACTACCGCTCCAACCTAACCTAACCTAACATCGTTGGACAAAAGCGTAAGCGGGGGTGAGACAAGGTAAGTACAGTTAGCTGCAGACAGCTGCTTAACATTTTCTGCTTGTACTTTGGCTCTCATTATCATCATCGTCAGCATTATCAGCAAATGTCACATAACTGGCCCAGCAGCTTTTGGTAACCCTCTTGTTAAACATCCAACCTGCTGTATACACATTTATGTTTTTTAATTTTAATTGCGTATAGATTTCGGCAGCAAGCTTGCAGCTTGCAAGTTGGACAGGTGCAATTCCTCAATATAAGTTCAGCCAAAAGCAGTCCAAAGCAAGGGACAAAGCAAAAGCTTTCAGTTAAGCGCACATACATAACGAATATTGTATGCTCTTAAGATGTTTTTGCTTGCAGTGTGGTGTCCCTTTAAGGGGTAACAGTTTTCTAGATGGTAGCAAAACCAATTTATTATTACCTTTTGCGGAATTTCGCAAACAATCTTATCCCGAATACATCCATAGTATTCTTTAATCCCATAGATTTTGCGAAATTTCTGCTTTGCAGCTAACTCAATTCGATTCAGTCATAAAAGGTGCATGCTGTGTGGCAAGATGCTTAGCAAAGTGAAAGTACCTGAGTCTATATAAATGCGATAACCCGCATACACATGGATATAAGTACATATATACTTACTTATGTGTGTGTGTAAGGGCTGGGCACTTTTAAGGATTGGTTTTGGTTGCAAGGTGTTTGCTAGGCACGGGCCCTGTTCTACCCTCTTGACTGTTAGCTGTAGACTATTGTAGCTTTATAGCTGAAGCTGTACCTGCCACATGGATACTGATTAAGGTCCGAGGCACGAGGATGTCAGTCAATGTGCGTGCCGCTTAATTGAGCTTAATGCAGGCAACTGCCAACAGCAGGCCAACTGTGATGCACACAAGACCAAGAGAGAGAGCGAGAGAGAGAGAAATGAAGTCAGTTTGATACAATTATGTAGTGCCTCCACCTTTTTTAATGATAACCATTCGATTTAATGGGACACACAAACACTCGAAAAAGGGTGCCACAGCTTGATGCTTAAATATTGTGTTGAGTCGAGCTCAGTTCAGTTCAGTTCAGTTCGGTTCCGATCAGTTCCGATCAGTCCAGTATTTGGTGATTGCGAGACTTTCAGTAGGCACTCGCAAAAATTGATTCATTGCCAAAGATACTTAACGCATCGATCATCCTACGTTTGACCGCATTCTCGAAGACCGTCTGAACACAGTTGACCAGGGCGAGGGTGCAGAAGAGCCTCAACATTGGATAGACCGAACACATACGTAATGGCAGCCCGCAGTTCTTCACATCAACAAGCCAAAGCACAATGTCCAAACCAAGCACTATCGAATTCAATACCAACCAAGGTGTCATAAAGGAAGGTTGAATCTAAACAATTATAATAACAGTATCAGTTTCGGAAGGACACAGATGAACATATAATAATATAGAAAGTGCATTATGAAGTTGTACTACAAAAGCATGTTAACATATTCATCAATCGTTGACAATCGATAACTATCGATATGAAAGGAAGGTTGAATCTAAACAATTATAATAACAGTATCAGTATCAGAAGGATACAGATGAAAGTGCATTATGAAATGTACTACAAAAGCATGTTAACATATTCATCAATCGTTGACAATCGATAACTATCGATATGATTTAATGTTACAATTTAACAGGTGCGCGTTTTCAGCCTTATTAAACATTGCTTTAAAATCGATGTACATTAAGTAAATTAAACTTTTTCTATTTGTTTTTTGACCATCCGATTTAAAAAAATGGCTACTGCTGGGTTTTGTCTAGATTTTTAAACATAATTTTTACTGAACAGAAGCATTGTCAAAGTTTTAAGAGATTGACAGCTTTTGCATTCAATTTTGATTGAAAAATAATCAAATAATTTCGTAACAAATTGTTGACTCACATTGATAAGTGCATAAATCATCATCAGCCAAGCATAGCATCCAATAATGGAGCCCACGATACGTGCCCGACGTAGCACATCAATATCCAAAACAAAGAACTTGCGGGGTCGCCACATTTCGATTGGACATTTGTTGTCACAATAAAGGCTTACAAGTTCGCAGAGGCTGCGATAGGCGCCCATGAAGGCCAAACTCAAAACCAGCCAAAAGATGTAGGGAAAAAACTCCTTGCGGCATGGCGTACACTTGCCGATTAGCTCCCAGATACGGTGGTAAATATTTTTCAGGGAGATATTCCATATGGAGAAGTAGCTGCACTTATTATCTGCAAACCAAAACTGAAATAGTTGCACTTTGAACATATTTCGCTATGATTTAACTATAATCTTCAATGTGGTACAATGAATTTTTCAAGCGAATAGTTTTCAGTCTATTATAAAAACATGTTTAAATAAAAATACTTTTTCTAACAATAAACTAAATGCCTAAAAATAACTAAATGTTTTATTAGACAGTATTTGCAAATTGGTCATTGTTTGTTTGAAAAACTCAAAACATTTAAGAAGTCAAATTCCTAACTTGGGTTCTTGGGTTCGGGTTTTAAGACTACTTATAGGGTTGAAGGTTTCTCTCGATCTCGCTAAGAGGACAGGCTGCTTTTTTCGCAATTCAATTGCATTAGTCATAATAGCAAAAAAATTAATTATAAACTTAAAGGCAGCAAACAAACATGCAAATAGTAGATAAATTTATTAAAAACAAATGAATGAAGTTTGGGGTTAGGGACAAGGAATAGCCTCATTTTAATTGCTTGGCATGCATGATGGCATGATGGTAGGGGGGATGGTTAGTCAGCCACATTGCGATACGTTTGGTAATTTCCCGGCCGTCACAATACTAACAACGTGTATAATTAACGCTACAAACGAATAATAACGGAAATAGGCTTGTTTGATATAATAATAATAATAATGATAATGGTGCAATAATCGCGATGCTGGTTAAAAGCAAATAAAACAATAAAAACAAGTAAGAAGGCTCTAGTCGGGAGAGCCCGACTAGAAGATACCCTGAACCCAGTTGCAACAAACAATCGATTAAGCTCGATATCTCCGGTGTTTCTTAACCGATTTGGATGAAATTTTCAGAAAAGATTTATCGTTACCCATTCTTTCAACCCTCATTTTTACATTTTCCAAATTCGATATTTTTGTTATCGATATTATGTGTATATCGGAAACCAGAATAGTTATCGATAATTTGAAGCAAACTTGTTCTGCTCATGGTATAGGAGAACTTATATCCAAAATCTGAAGTCTCTAGCTCTTGTAGTCTCTGAGATCCACGCGTTCATACAGACGGACAGACGGACAGACGGACAGACGGACAGACGGACAGACGGACGGACAGACGGACATGGCTAAATCGACTCGGCTATTGATGCGGTCAAGAATATATATACTTTATAGGGTCGGAGAAGCTTCCTTCTGCCTGTTACATACTTTTGCACAAAACCATTATACCCTTATTTACCCATTTTATGGGTTAAGGGTATAAAAACAATGTGAATGCAACAGGTGCATTAAAAGTGAAAACAGGTAGGCGCCAGATAGCATGCACCTACTATATATACATAGGTAAGTACTTCTGAAGGTGCCAAATGATTAAGCTAAACAAGTAAGAAGGCTCTAGTCGGGACAGCCCGACTAGAAGATACCCTGAACCCAGTTGCAATAAATATATTAAATTTATAAAATACTTTGTTCGATATCTCCGGTGTTTCTTAACCGATTTGGACGAAATTTTCAGAAAAGATCTATTGTTACCCATTCTTTCAACCCTCATTTTTACATTTTCCAAATTCGATATTTTTTTGTTATCGATCACATGTGTATATCGGAAACCAGAATAGTTATCGATAATTTGAAGCAAACTTGTTCTGCTCATGGTATAGGAGAACTTATATCACAAAGCTTATATCTCTACCTCTTGTAGTCTCTGAGATCCACGCGTTCATACAGACGGACAGACGGACAGACAGACAGACGGACAGACGGACAGACAGACGGACATGGCTAAATCGACTCGGCTATTGATGCTGATCAAGAATATATATACTTTATAGGCTCGGAGATGCTTCCTTCTGCCTGTTACATACTTTTGCACAAAACCATTATACCCTTATTTACCCATTTTATGGGTTAAGGGTATAAAAAAAAGAGGTAGAAGATGTCAGGGGTCATTAAAATGTATACGGGTTCTATCTGCCTCTTAGTTTGCAACAAAGAAAGTACTTGCATAGTTCTAAGATAAGAGGCTTTAATGACCTGGCTGTGCTAAGACGTATGTACACTGAGAGAAAACTAAAATAAGTTCAAGAACATACATAACATATCCGTTTCTTTTATTACTTATTATCGGATTTGGTTTTGTTAGCTTTGCGAATATGTTATTCATTAAATACTGCACCCCCCCCTTTTGTTTTGCTCAGTGTATTAGCAGTACTATCAGCTAATTTATATAGTTTCACGCTGCAGCGCTTAATTTTAATAGATGGCCAGTTTTTATGACAACTTCACATTCAGCATTTGCCGGTCATAAAATCCCACAACTCGATAAGCCAGTCAAATTTTTTTTAGTAATTCTACGAAACATCGCAACTGCAACTCCAACTGCAACTGCAACATGCACTTGTGCAAGGGTAATTTTTATGCAATTTGTTTTCACGCAACCGCAAAACCGTTTTTAACGATCATCATATAATTTCAAAGTTTATTCCTTGCACATTTTCTTAACAAGCTTGTTCGTTTGAAAGCTGTGTATATTAGAGTTATTATTATTGTTGTTGTGTCTTTATTTACCAGCTCTATATTCCAGTTCTGCAGAACTGGATCAATGGATTTAGTTTGGTCGAAGGGTTATTAGCAAAAAATGTGTTTTACACCAAATCCCGAAAAGTCAATTTTCAAACCAACAAAACTGTTTGTTGTTCGCGAGAGTATCTAATGTTTCATATTTTTTATAAGTCTGCAAAATTTGATAAAGATCGGTTCAGTAGTTTTCGATTATTCGTCACCATTTTGAAAATGCTATACTGAGAAAAATTATTCAATTTTATTCGTCTAGGCAACTAGATCGTCTCTTTAAGCACTTATATCTTAATAGAAAACGTTCACATTTTGAAGAATAATAACTAAGACGAATAATTAGAATAAGAATTATTCTTTAAAAATATGCAAAGTCGAGAATTTTAGATTTTTACAACTTAAGGTGAGAAAAATCAATATCAATTTTTATTCATTTGTTCATAAAAAGATACTAAGTGTTACAGTATTGCTACTATATATTAAAGCACTAATCACAGTTATGTTTATGTTTTTATCTAAATACCATATCATTAAGTCGATGATTAAAAGATGATATGGTAATAAATACTTTTCTAATTATCTGATTTAAATTAAAAATAATTGATTTATTCTATAGGATTCTAACTTACTTCAACTATAAAACTTGTTAAGACATCTTTAAAGAATTTAAAATACTCAAACGCATTTTTAGTTTAATTGTTGCATGACATAGCACTTTCGAAACCCAGCAGCATTCTAGGATTTAAAAAATGTTTTCCCCATACAAAGAAAACTTAATGATAGCAATTAGTCAACAGAAAATTGTATAAAAGACAGTTCTTCGTTCGTTTTTTTTCCTACCAATATTAGAAAACACAAAATCAAAAGCGGACAATCAAAAAATGCTTAAACTGATTTGACAATTTCCCAGCTAAAGTTCTCATGTGATTTGTCACAATGTTGAAATCAGGACACACACACACGTCCCTGTTGACAGACAGACAGATAGAGGCCCTTTTTTTTTTTTAATAGTTCATAGTGTAGTTCTTGGTACGAGTGCATAGTTGTATTTGTCATGGCCTGGTGTCAAACTGTATTTCGATTGTGAGCCAAACATTTGTCAGCACACGAAGCGGACAGGATGACAAGTGGAATTCGGCTTGAAAGCATATCCTGTCTGCACAAATGAATGAAAGCAAGCAAACAACCCAAGCAGCAACCACCAATTCAACTGCCAACTGTTTGCCTAAACATTTATAAAAGTCAACTTGTTCAATTGCAATGGATACGCCATGTTTGAGAATAAAACAAACACAGCAACAAACTTAAAGAGATACCTTTGTACATATTTTGCGCTGCTATGTTTCGTTAACGTATTTAAGAATTTGAAGAAGATCAATGATGAAGTTGCTAAAAAAGTTGCATTGTAGTAAAAAGATAATGAAAAGACTTTGCATCATATTTAATTAGAAATTGTGAATCGAATCCAACTTTCTTTTTGTCTTGTCAATCATTAATCTTTATTAAAACAAAAATTCTTTTTATGTTTAAAGCTTAATTTTTTGTTGTTGATTTATCAGTTTGCAATATTTACCTTAATTAAATCATATAAATTAAGAAATTGTCTTTCTAATTTAATAAACGATAAAGATATATATTTGACGATTTACTTTTCCCACAGCTGTTGTCTTTTGGGCAAACAAAAAGTTTGAACCATTAATCATAATGACACACAGCCGAAGAGCCTCCACTTCTAAAGTATATATGCATACATATGCACATATGTACATAGATACAAAAGTTTCTATCGGATGAAATTCGCAAACGTTTTATTAGCTAGAAGTTGATTTGAGGGTTTCGTCATTGAATATTGAGCAAATGAATGAAGGGCGTTTTGTATTTGAATTTGAGTTAGGTTTGAATTTGGGTTATTGGGTAGAGGATTAGTTGATGTTAACTCTGTAATTATAGCGAGAATATCTATTGGCGTATTATCTGGTTGCATCTGAGCCACTAAATACAATTTTGTTTTCTAAGCATCGGCGTGGTACGGCGACCGGCAACCGGCAAACGGCGACCGGCGGCCGGCAACCTGGCAACAACATTCAGATGATATTCAGATGTTCAGGCATGAGATCAGCGCGCCAAAAAATTTTCCACAACAAAAGGTGCCAACAAAACAAGAATAAATACTCAGGAGCCAACGAATGAAATAGATACAGAGTGCAAAAAAAAAAAAAATAGATAGATAAAAAAAATAAATAAAAATAAAAATACAGAGCAGGCAGGAAAGCTGCAAAAGAAACCGTTTGCAGTTTTTCATTATTTATATTGACGTTGTTGTTTTTTTTTTTTTTTTTTCTTTCTTCTTTTTTTATTTTTATGGGCAGACCGAAATAGATTTGACCTATTTTCTAAAAAGCTACGCACGTTTCATTCCTTTTGATTTTCTACTTCCTTCTGCTGCGCTACGTTTCTTATACTTTTTTGTTTATAATTTATCAATAAATTTTTTTTTTTACATCTTTTTAATGGGCGTATTAAAAGTCCAACTAATAATGAATATAAACATGGATATATTTTTTTACAAACAAATTACAAACAATTATTTTCTATGATTTTTTCAAAAGCATTAAAAAAAATAATGCTTGCGAAAGTTCAGTTTTAGAGCGGAAGTCGAATAGTTAGTAATAAAGTTCGTGTTGCAAGCATTACTAAAGCTTTTTTTGTGTGACTGTAGGCAGGCGTTTTAGAATAGATCTTGTATCTATAAGATACAACTGCAGCGCATGGTTGAGTCGACTTTGATTGACTTCTAACTTACTCGCACGTATGCAAATACACTGCGCTGTTATGCGTCTGTGAGTGTGTTTCGGTTGGGCATACAAAAATAGCGTCACAACAACACTAACAACAAATGCAAAATCAAATAGAAATACGCAGATACTCAGATAAATTTGTAGATAGTATGCAAACGCTAAAAGCACAAATGGCACACACATACAAACATACATATATAAGAGAAATATACTAAATAAATGCCGTTTTGTATAGAACAGGCAAACACAGAAATAGCACAAGAAACGTATTTATAGCAAAACGACTTGCCGACAATGTATCTACAAGATACATAAACACACAAAAAGACAGAGAGAGATAGAAAGCGAGCGAGATAGTTAGAAATGCGTTGTCGGCTTAGTCACAGCGTCCTGGACAATCCGCTAGCCTCTTGGCCATATGTGTACATAATTGTTTAGCTCCTGTGCATACATATATACCTTCCGTCTACATGAATGTATCTACATACATACATACATAAGTATCTATTTGTAAGTTACAGTTTTGTGCAGCTGGACAGCTGAAATGTGCGACCCAAAAATGGCAAATTGCCTTTGAACTGTTATTAGGTTTTGCGCCTATTACACGCACCAAACCCATAATAAAAATGAGAAGAAGAACAAAAAATCCAGCCTCATTAGCCGGCACATTTATGAGATTTGCGTTCGTTTTCGTTTCGTGTGGCCCGGCCCGCACGCAATCTCAGTATCAGAAACTTGTAGATGCCGCAATCTGTTGCAGCCTGTTGCTGACCGCCTGACTGACATTTGATTACACGACACACAGTTACAATATAGGGCGACAGTTGCTGGAGGGTTGTACCAGCATATATCAATCATTCCATCAAACACCAAACTCTATACGCATACACACAAGATACACACACACACACATTCATCAAATTTACGAGCACTCGTTGACATATTTAATGGTCTTATGTGGTGGTTTTTGCTGATTCTACTACTCTCTGCTCGACTGTTGTTGTTGCGGTCATATTCTAACTGAACAGAATCCATTAATAATAATACTTCAAAAGCCCAGCACAGGGTACTAATTTAATGGCAGTAGCTGTGAATCGAGCATATCGCGCGATAGTCTATGTATAATAAGTTGAAGAATACTAGCTATATGATTATTAAACATGTTCTAAAACAGATTCTATAACCTAAACAGCTAAATATCTTAAATTCATATTCATGTTATATTCCTAGGGATAAATTAACATAGCTTAGAAAAGATAATATTTTATGGTACTTCACAAGGAATTTCAATGTTTCGAGCTAAACACAGCTTGCGAATCTTGTTAAGAATAATGTCCTGAATGTAAGCTAGTTCTTATTATTTTTAGTTTACTTTTAAATTTTAAGGTCGTACTATCTCGAAGACGCATTTCACACATTTGTATACATTTGTTTCCTGTGAATTTGTTTCGAGTGTATCATATAATTCAACATTCTCACTCGTTTCTCAAAAAGGATCACTTACGTTTCATGTGAACAAAACATTGATAAGCAACAGGATCATATGCTAAATCCGTTAAGTATAATTAAATGAACTCAAAAACATTTGTTTGTCATTTGAGAATATTCGATTCAGGTTTCATTTTATACACTTATCTTTTCTTTATATGAAAATCATGCACAATTTAAATATTTACTCTTTCGTTAATTTAGAAAAAGATTTTGGCTACAAATTGCACAATTAATAAGTATTTATTTTGAGTAAGCTTAGAAAAATTCGTTAAAATTTGAATATGTCGGCAAGGGTATGTTACTTTCGGCTACCTTTGTCTATCTATTATCTCGTGTCGGGTTTTTCCCTTATTGTTTTTGGCCTGTGGGAACGGTCGGTATACGCAGCACCTGCACAGGCCACTTTACAGACAGACAAACAGACAAACAGACAGCTCAAGTAGCTTCCCAAATAAAAAAACAAACTCGCATATATGTATAAGCAGGATTGGCTCTTCCATAAAATAGAGCCGAGTGCACGGCATATCCTATTACAAACAAAGTAAGTAAGCAAGTATTATAGCCAAACGGATCAGAAAGAAGTGTTTGTTGTCTATGTTCTGGTTTTTGTTGCTAGCGGCTTGTTCCGTTTAGGTTGAAGGTGGTGAGGCAGACATTACTGCATATATCAGAATCGTTACCTGCCTTAGTGTGTGTGTTGTTTGTTCTTAATCGTACCATGATCAATGCTCAGCAACGCAATCTGCCAGATACGCAATACGGAAAGTACGTCACTGCACACAAAAAAGTAAGCTGAAGTTTGAATGTTTGAGGCAAAGTTCTGCGCAAAAAGGTAAGATGGGAAAAAAGGAGTTGGTAAAGATGAAGCTGATTTCGCTGGAATAATATCAGATTGAGAATGAAATATGTAGTTATGAGAAATGAATCATAAAACACATTTGGATGAGGTTCGATGCAAATCATAGCGGTAAATGTTTCTAATTGTTACGTAAGCATTTTAAACAAATATGTTACTTGGAAAAAGTGATTCGTATTCGGTTTCTGCATAATGTTTTGTGTATTTTCATAATAACGAATTGTGTTTCTAATCAGATTTGATTTATTTTTGCAATAAATTGCGTTAATATACTTTGGCTGATTTATGTTATATTTTTATTTTGTTTGATGGGCTGCTCAAAACTAAACCAGATGATTTTTAGCAAAATCCATGTATATATTTATCTGTACGAGAATCTAAGCAAAATTTTTGGACATTGAATTTATAGCCGCTTTAGTCATAACTTTCTAAATGGTAGTTAGATAGGCTGATTAGCAGCAGCAACAAAACATGCAACAAAAATATATATGTATGCTAATGTTTGTATGTATTTAGGCTTTTATTAACTGTTGTCTTTCGTATGTGCTCTAGTTTAGTTTTATTTGTTTCTTTTCTTTTTAAGATATAATCTTGTTGCCTCAGTGTATCCATAAGGTATCCATATGTATTTATGTGTTTTTTTTTTTTTTTTTTGTATTTCTGTATGTGTATAAATCAAATAAAAGTTAATTTACATACACATATGCACACACATGCGGCCGTTTGTTTAATTTAAAAGCCACAAAGAGAGAATATTAACGCAAAACCAAAGCGAAATACAAGAAAAATGGCAAAAAGGCAAAAAGACAAACTTTAACTTATGCACATGTTCGTATGTTTAGTTTGCCAGCTGCGGCAAAGCTTCCGTGTTTGATAAGCGCGTAATTCACGTTGACGTCGCGACGTCGTCACAGCGTCGACTTGGCAACATCCAACGCCACATACTACTACATAAATATCAGATATACAAACATGCTTTTCTTATAAGCAAATGAACATTTGTATATGTACTTGGATTTGGGTATAAAAGTAGGTGAGCCAGACTTCCCTGTATCGACTGTGTCCACCATCGTTTGACTTAGTATATTCCATGTTTTGACTAATACCCTTTCCCTGGGATGATGGTGTAAGATGTATTTGAATCCCTTAAAGTATCAAAGTTCGCAATTAAATTGGTATAAACAGCTTTTAATGAGCTCTCACATTGAGGTTTCACAATGAATTTCGACCTAATCGGATTGGTTGAAAAGAAAAAAGAGTTTCCAGCAGAAGCTAATCACATTTTCTAGGTATTCATTAACATTTTTATAATCCTTTAACATTTAATGAAAAAAAAGATGCGTTCCACCTTGCGCTACGAACAAAAAAAATACTCCAAGCAGAAGGTTTACAAATATGTATGTAAATATATAATGTTAATACATACATACACGTACACACATTTGTATATACTTTTGTTTCGGCAAGGTCAGTAATCGCATCGCACATCTGTGCCCTGATTCAGGGCTATCAGCGTAAGGGTATGGGTAGGTGGGTTGTTGGGCAGTTGGGGATTGTAGACAGAGTCAAAATTTACTTTACTTCGTTGCCACATTAAAATATAAAAATAATTGAATTGATGTTTTTTTTTACTATAACTATAAGCTTTGTTAGTGTTTTGTAAGGGTATTTGTAATTTTGTCATTTAAAACTTGGGCATCGAAAAAGTAATTCTCAGTTGTGATGTGAATTAAACGTATTTTGTATTTCTATTTTATTTTTTTATTCGTATTTTATTATTGTTTTAGCTCATAAAACATATGTTTAATTTCTTTATTCAAGGACGCCTAGTACGCACGTCTAACTAAGAGTTGTGTTCGAGCGATAGCTGGCAGGGGGAAAGAGGGCCAGGGGGAGGGAGAGGCCATGCCCACTGATAAGAGCTGCTGGTGAGACAGACAAATTCAGAGAAGCAGGAAGACAGAAGACAACAAAAGATATTTCAACTGAATTAAAAAAATAAATAAAGTGAACTTATTATTTTTGGTTTGATTGCTGAGTGGAGCAGGAATGGTGGCGCAAGAGGGGATGCTAATTGGCCCTGCCAATGCTAGCTGATAAGATACTACTACTGCTAGACGCCCCTCTTGTGCCAGCCAGGCACTTAATGATGCAGATAAAGCAACAGCAAACAACAAAAACAACAACAGGAACAACATCAATGTTGTTTCTCTGCGAATTTGGTTTTTGCGGAACTGCGTAAATGGCAGATTCGGCAGGTAGCTAAGCTACTACTATGGAAAAGTTCTTGGAATTATGTTTGGAACGCAGATGAATGGTTGGCTATGAGTGTTGAAATACAAATACACACACACACATACTACACACACCGATAGATGATAGGTACATTGGTATAGAATGAAATGAGTGACAACAATTATGCGGCATGACACTGACAAAATGTCACCACAGTCCAGCAGTCCAGCATAGAAAAAAACACATAGTAGAGTTGATGAGTTCGCTAACTTCGAACGATCTTTACATCTCTACATAAGTACCTGAAAACATAGATTCCATGTACTATACATCCATATTGAGGTAGTTCTCAGTTGTTGTTCGAATGATGTTTTCGTATAAATCTTAAATAGAATAACAAACAAATTTATCAACAATCTAGTAGCGGTCCTTTACACAGGCAAAGGTTAAACAACCTGTAAGAGTATGTAAGGAAATTGTAGTTAAAAAAAAAAATTATCTATAATTTCGTTATCTGGAATGTCTGTTAACTATATACATATATAGACTTTACTAATCGCATAATCGAATCACAACTAAATCACAGTTTAAATTGTATTACATTTATTGAGAGTCGCTCAAGTTCAATGTGAACACTGAATTTGACTGATTTTCCAAAAACCATTAAGTTTTGTTGGGCATTCACACAAATGTGATCGAATGATTTGTTGTTGTATGTACTGTGTGTGTGTGTGTGTGTTATTGGCAATTAGCCAAAGTGTTATGTGCATTAGGTTAACTCGGCAATTAAACGCCAGACCCAAAACACCAAAAAGGAAGTTGTTCAAAATGCGTGGCTCGTGGCCAAAAGTCCATGGTTCGTCTGTGGTCAGTCGCCGATCAACGGCGCGTGTCCACAAAGAAGGTATTAACCCATGAAATTGACCGCCACTGAGTCGCACTCTCATTAGGTCTCATTTCGCCGGGTCACAAAACACAGGTGAAATGCAGACCCAGAACCCAGCGAACGAAATAATTGATAACAAACAAACAAACAAACAAAAAACAAACGCATTTAAAATCGGAGCGCGACTAGAACGCCATTTGTTAATACACGTATTATTACTGTTTTCTTAGTGAAATGAAAAAAAAAAAAAATCTAACACAATTTATATGCATAAAAAAAACGTATACATATACACATATGTATATATGTATATATTTATTAGCCACTATACGGCGAAATTAATTTGCGACGCATTTTTTCGGGGCGAGTTTCATCATCATAGTGCAAAAAATAGAAAGAATAAAAAAAAAATACATGAGCCTTGAGTTTCGTTGAGCGATAAGTCAGTCGATTGTCAGATACGCAATCGATGGCGCACTAAGCAACTTGACTAAACTAAGCGAAACTAAAATAAATTTCAGCTAAAACTGGCTGCGCATTTAAAAGTGGTTCATTTAATGACTTATCAAACACATTTTGCATATAGTGTTTAGACCAGTCCAAAAACAGTTCCATTTTAATGTTTTACTCCCGTTCCATTTTACTAGGGAATGTCATTGGAGTGGACGTAACGGACGCCTCTGCCGCCACGTGGACAAGACTTTAAACCAAATTTGACGTTCTTGAAATGGTTAGAAATAGAATACAAAATATTTTGATTAAACTTACCGATTATGAAATTTGTTGGTCTACGACGGGATACGAACCTGGAACTCACATTCACTTAGCCGATGCCTTAGCCATTGCGCTGTTGCCAAAACGTTTCAGTTATTTCTATTGTAAAATGAAAATGTTTTAATTGCTTTTCAGTCGTTCGCTTTTACTGCCGCTGCATCGAACA
Source organism: Scaptomyza montana (assembly GCA_018904305.1). NCBI lineage: Eukaryota > Metazoa > Arthropoda > Insecta > Diptera > Drosophilidae > Scaptomyza > Scaptomyza montana. The sequence goes on along the minus strand of JAEIGR010000002.1, from coordinate 8,363,554 downwards.
CCAACGCAACTCAAAATTTTATTCGATTTTAATGTTGCGTAAAATTAACGTGTACGTTCTGCATCCACTTTGACACATCCATGAACTAGTCCACATGGTGTGTATACTGCACACAAATGTTCAATGATAATTTTAAAAAGTATTTCCCGGCGCTGCATCTACATTAACGAGTCAGTGGTTGCCCGCGTTGATAGGCTTGAAAGAAAAACTGCCCCAAACAATGTAATTTATTGCACCCCCTTAGACTGGCCCTTGACTCGTCCATTATAGCCAACCAATGGACTAGTCTCTATGAGCACCTAACCATAGGGTATGTAAATATCTTAAGATTTTCCGACAACTTTGACGAGGGGCAAAAAAAAAACCTTCTCTATAGAGAATGGAAAATTAGCTCGTAACATGGAAAACTTCGTGATACGAGAGTTCGTTACATGTAAATTCGACATTATATGTATTTTAAGAGCAGAAGAGTTGTCGGTGATAAGAAGAGAAGATATATTATCAGATGATAGTACCAAATAAGACTTAGTTATAAGTCGAATATTATCTACAAACATGCTATACAATCATATGTTGAAAGATAAGAAGATGCATGACCTTAAAGCTTCGAATTCAATTGAAATAATAAGTTCTTTAGTTTATATTTTGCTGACCGAATAAATCAGTCATAAAGTTCGATCAGTTGTTTAGTTCGAGAGTGCACTGTATTTGCACACATACATATACCATTATGCATATATGTATATAATTATTTTATATCATATATCTTGCTAAATCGAGTAATAGCTTTTGGAAACTATAACTATAATTTTTACTTTTATGAAACCAGTTATCAACCGATAAATACCTTATTCGGTTATCGACACAAAATATCGTTATACCCACTCTGTAAGGGTATAATGATAGTTTTGATTTTGTTTCTACTTTGTAACGGAACCAGCTGTAATTACTTTGAATTGCTCGAATTTTGAACATTCTTGCCAATTAACTGTGGACTTTTTAACTAGCCAAAAAACTAATTAACCAAATATGTGTAATTAAACTAGCGCCAGACATTCGGCAAGTCGTGAATTGTTGTTGTTGTTGTAGTAGTAGATCTATTAATGGAACAAGTATTCGTGCAAATCAACTTATATGGCAGGGCATTTCCGATCATTTGGTCATTAACAATATATGTATACTTATAGTATATACCTAAAACGTATTATACAATCTTTGGAATTTTACGCATGCCTTTTCATTTCACAGCTGGCTGGTGTTTAGCTATAAATGCTGCTAGCAACAACAGCAACTACAAATAAACATACTTATAAGATATAGTTTTATACTTTGACTAAAGTATGTATGACGCCTACGAGCTCTAAGCCAAGTTCTTTACAAAGAACAAATTGCAAAACGTGCTAGAAATATAAAAAAAAAGTAAGAAGGCTCTAGTCGGGACAGCCCGACTAGAAGATACCCTGAACCCAGTTGCAATAAATATATTAAATTTATAAAAGACTTTGGTATACTGACTTAGCTTCAATCGATTAAATTCGATATCTCCGGTGTTTCTTAACCGATTTGGACGAAATTTTCAGAAAAGATCTATTGTTACCCATTCTTTCAACCCTCATTTTTACATTTTCCAAATTCGATATTTTTTTGTTATCGATCACATGTGTGTATCGGAAACCAGAATAGTTATCGATAATTTGAAGCAAACTTGTTCTGCTCATGGTATAAGAGAACTTATATCCCAAAGCTTATATCTCTAGCTCTTGTAGTCTCTGAGATCCACGCGTTCATACAGACGGACAGACGGACAGACAGACAGACGGACAGACGGACAGACAGACGGACAGACGGACATGGCTAAATCGACTCGGCTATTGATGCTGATCAAGAATATACTATATACTTTATAGGGTCGGAGATGCTTCCTTCTGCGTGTTACATACTTTTGCACAAAACCATTATACCCTTATTCACCCATTTTATGGGTTAAGGGTATAAAAAAACTCAACAGCAACTCTGAAATATATATGTTTGTAGTAAGTCTGCTATCAATATAATTATGCAAATGTACAGACAGACTGTGTGGTTAGGCTGTGAGCAAATGCCAAGAGTTTTACACAAACCTTTTGGTAAGCCAGTTGGTAACAATAATAATAGTTTAAGTGAACTTAATTGCAAACTTCATTCATTCGCAATGATTGTTCAACAAATCACTAATCTTAAGATTTGCTCAATGTCGCGAATTGTTGGCTTTAATGCAAACACTTATGATGCTATAGCTTTCAGATTGTGCTTCAAATGTAGCTTAACCAACTGCATTTAATAATGTTTCGAAATAGAAACTTTGAACTAAAAACTTGTTCCTTACTTAGAACCAAGAATTTTTTAGTATAAATGACAAGAATTATATGTTTATGGCGTAGAAAAGACTCAGTTCGGGAATTCTTGAAAGTGATTTAGATTTGATTTAGAGAGTGTTAGAAAACTACAGTGAACCCTCCGAATGGAGCTTTCGTGGGTTAACTTACTATTAATGAAAATTGGCTTTCTCCTTTAGTTGTCTAAGTAAATTAACAACATTTTGTTTTTCACTTTGTGGAATCTTTGTGTTTTTGAATTTTGTTCAAGTCAATAAGACTTTTAATCAATCAACTTATTTGCAAGCTGCTTTTCTTTGTTGCATTTAAGATATTTATTGTTGCATAGACAAACAACAGCTGGCTTACAAAACAGAAAGAAAGAAGATCTTCAACTGACTTTGTAAGCAGTCTAAGATTGATTGAGAAGGCGCTGCTTTTGCTACGCCCACAATATGAATAAGCCAATACACACACACATGGAAACCAGTGTGTTGTGTGTGTGTGTGTGTTACATTTGTGAGAGTAAACAATTTGGTATCAACTACACACAAGACATTAAACGCGAAACGGAAAGGCCAAAAGCGAATACCAAATGCGGTTCGACTGCCGGCCCGGCCAGGCTTAAAGTTGTTGGCCATTTGTGGCAAGCGGCAGTTAAACACACACACACACACACACACATAAATAGGCCATTCAATAGGCTTTCCATTGGAGGCAAACGTAACTACTATGGAAACTGCGTCGCAATTAAAAAAATTGTCAGCAAACTCATGGTTTGATTTCATGAATGGAATAATTGCGAAGGCGCAGACAATGAGAGAAACAAAAGGGTATACAGATTCGTGTCAGATATTGTGAAAGTGTTTATGGTAAGTATAGCAACAATAACTATAATTGAATAGTTTATAAGCAGCGTGCGAAATGCGAAATGCGACTAGCGTAGACAGAGACTCAATTAAGTTAAATTGACAAATTTGTTGAGCCTAAGAAAAAAAAAAAAACTCAAAAAAACCGGAGCAAGCAACAACAAATCTTATGGTTATGGCTGCAACACTCAACAGCTGCAACAACTGCCGCATGTTTCTGGTTGAATGTGTGTGTGTGTGTGAAAGTAAGCTTGGTGTGGCAGCTGCCCACGCATATGCAAAGTTGAATGAATGAAATGGAAATGAATGAATGAATGAATGAATGTGTGACAGTAGCCGGCAGTAGTAAAGTGAATGCTGTCAATGTTTACTATGCGGGGCAGCCATACAACAACAACAACAACAACAACCAAAAACAAATAAACAAATATGATGGAGGGCGAGGTGTCTGTAGGGCGGGGTTGGTGGTTGGAAGTACATAAAAGGAGCATGCAAAGTTAATGATCCGCATAGGCAGCATATCACAGTAGGCGTCAGTTTTTTTGGTGTTTTGGCCTGTGTTTGGTTTATAATTAAAAAGAATCACCCACAACAACAACAACAACAACAACAACAATAACAAGAAACACCAAAAACAGAATTTGACTTGGAGCTAAAGTTTTTAAAGCATAAAACTTGTTGGGGTCGTAGCAGTGTGAATGAATATGAATGAATGATTGGAATGAATGAATCACGAATGAATTAATACTTACTACGTATTTATGTATGTATGTATAACAGGATGCAATCTGAGGTTGAGTGTTAAGTTTCGCTTCAAAGCGCTTATAAGCGCCCTTTAATTGTTATGTCCGGGCCTTATGAATGTGCATTCAATTGTACAGTGCACTCTTAATAAAGTAAACACCTCGAAACTTAAAGCAAAAAGATGTTGTTTGTTTTGATTGCGAGAGGAAATGAAAAAATGACTTAATTACCTAGTAAATTTAACTATTTATGTTTAATTTATCGTAACTTTAGTTAATTTTCACTTTTTTCTAGTCATTGTAAGCTGTCCCATTGCCCTAACACACACAAAACTGAATACTAAAAGCAAGCCCACATGCGAAAGATTAAAATCAAAATAAAAGTGAGAACTGCAAAAGAACTAAAAAAAGGGGAAAAACAAGATAATTGGCTTGGCATGGAAAAGCGACTACAGCTAGCTGACTTTAAAACTGGACTAAATCTGACCGAAGCTGAATCTGAATCAAAATCGAATGTTCAGATGGTTTGATCAAAATAAAGACAACTAGAATATCAAAACACCCCGCGACCCCCAAACAGGAAGGCTGTAAACAATAATAAACAAGTACAAAGCTGATTGTATTTGTCTTAATACAGATCGACTAAGAGATATCCTGCATATGTTAAACATACATTCACATACCATAACAAAAAATTTACTAGATTTATTTATTTAATTCAACTCTTCTGCATTTAAGTCTTATTTTATATAGGTAACGCTTAAGTTCGCTAAAATGTTTCGAAATAAGTTAAATATTTTTGAAAATGTTATTACTTAAAATACTAAAGTAGATATCATCGCATCTGGATATAGTTGATGCTTTTTGTTTAATAGCTCGTTTTATTTCCTTATAAGCTGATTTTTTGACTTTTTATTAAATTATTTTTAAAGAAAATACGCATAATATACATACTATTGAATGTTCACTATATGCAAACATCACTGTAATAGCAAAATATCAGTGAAGAAAGGGAAGAAACAGAAAACCAATTTGTATCCCGCCAATTACTAACTAATTGTTATTATTATTATTATTACGAGCCTAAATGCCAGCTTGGATTTCACATTTGTATTTACAGGGTATTATAAGCTAGCTACACGTGCGGTTTGCATGTGTGCGTACGTGTGTGCGCCTCAAGAAGGCCAAACGCACAAATCAAAATAAAAAGCGTATAAATTATACAAAGGAACAAGTTGCCGCCGTTTTCGACGCTTGTCGCTCGTTGCCAAGAGACCGCCACCGCCAGCGATGCCGAAATGGAAATGGAAATCAAAATAAACGCTAGACGAGAGATGAATGAATGTTTTGAGGGCCTGGGGCTGATGGATAGGGGCCGGGAGGGGGGCTAGGCGAGTGTAAACAGTGACGGATTTGATGGATTGAACGACAAAGGGGTAGGGGGAGGGGGGTTGAGTCGTGTAGCTAAAGTAAACTTTTGCTATTTTTTTTCTTCGAATAAAATTTTTTTTTTTTTTACTAAGGTGGGGGGAAGCGGGGTGATCGCACGCACAGCCAACGCGCCAACGGGCAAGATTGAAATACAGCTGCCCAGTTTGAAGGCGAGACGGTTGTGTGTGTGTGTGCGAGTGTGCGAGTGTGCGAGCGATTGATAATGATATCAGCGTCAGATCAATTTACGTAATTTAAACGCAGCGTTTAGGCTTATAGGGTCTACACGACAAACGATGATGATGATGATGATCATGATGATTATAATGATTTAATGTTTAGATGATCCAAACACGCAAACACAAACAGACAAATGTTTTGTTTAAATGTCTATATATTGATATACTTTGTATAATAAAAAAAAAAAAACAAAAAAAGATACAAACAAAAAACATTCGAAATCAAGTAATTATTTTAAAGATTTATTGGACATTTCATGATATAAATCAAAAAACATGGAACACAATGCTCAACAATTAACAAATCGTGTCTTGCTTAGTGAAAATTATAAAATAAAACTCAAACAGCTGTCTAGACGCTGATGGATATTAACTGGATATTTAATATGTATATGAAATTTGTCACCAAAGTTTCTCAAGTTGAAATAGATTTTAGTTCATAAATCATACATATAGTATAGTATTGCAGATCGGTCTTAGTCATGATGTTGAATCAGTTGCCAAAGATTTGCCGTTTGTTTAATTGGCTCAAGAAAATATCTGGCCAAAATGGGAGGCAAAAATGAGATCAACATTAGCTAGAAACATAATGATCTAACATCGGATCAGTTGTTGCTATAGCAAATATCTCAAATGACTTACTAATTAACAGTACGTATACGCAATATAACGATAGCGATTGCGTAATAGATCAATGGGAGGTCTGTCGATTAGTCGATCTGTTGATCGGACTGTCACCGTTTGTCGTTTGTCGTTGTGTTGGCGTCGCTCTGTAATAAGAGTAATTTATATGTACATTTGTATGCCTCTATTACCATATAATTAGACACACACACACACACACACACATACATATTAACATACGCACATAGTACTATATAGTATGTATGTACATGCGTGTACACGTACTTGAACGTTTCTTGACACTGAACGCCGCTTAAACGCGCAATTTGAGTGTGCATCAAAAGTTTTCACATCGATTTTCGTATACACTTTCATTTGAAGTAAGTGTACGTTTATTAGGTCGAATTCCGAGCCTGAGTATGTCTGGTCTTTGCCGAAAAGAATTTTCAAACATATTTTTAGAGTCTTTGAGAACATGATTAGAAAGCAAGCGTGTTTAAAATTGTTTAAAAAGGTCTTGTAACATTTTGTTGTTGTTTTTTTTGGTTACCATTGGTCAGCAGCCGAAAATTGTATCTATCATTTATCAGCTTTATTAACTGATCTCTCAAGTGGAAGTTTGACTGTCGATCGATGATTTGAGGTTTTGTTGATTTTTTGCTAAATCAGCAAAATGGCAAAACTTATGCCGTTTGTTCAAGTGGTGCCCCAAAGTAGTTTCCATTTGAAAGAGCCACACACACACACACACTTATACCGAAAGCTATTCAATGCGCAGAAAGGAGCCCCATTCACTCCACAACTCTCACTGTCTGTGTGTGTGTGTGCTTAAGCTGAAATTCTTGAATTAAAAAAAAAGAAGCTAAATATGAAATAAAAGGCACACACAAAGACAGGTTTCTTTTTTGGAACTACAGCGCCAACAGAAATTCAAAAAAAAAAAAAAAAAAAAGAAATAATGGGTAAGAGTGTTCTAATTGATAGTTCTTGACTATGACATACCCTGTAACTTTTTCGCTTTCTTATTACAGGGTAAAGACAGAAAAATACAACTCTTATCTTGTTATAGTTTTTAATAAAACGCACTTTCGAACACTCTTGTTGACTGTGTAAAAAGAATTTCAAATAAACAAATGCATGGAAAAATTGTTCCTGGGCGAATCCCAGGGCTGACACTGCAGGCTTAAATGGTAGCCCTGCTTGCTGGTGTCGCTTTGGCGGATAAGATCGACTAAGCAATGCGGCGTTAGGCTCTAGGCAAATGAACCTCTTAACTCTAAGGAAATTTTCCATAGCTGAAAATACAAAACTTCGAATCTGATCCGACTATGAAGCAAGTTTATAGCTTTTGAAGCACTCCTTTTGATCAACATGAATAGGGTATATAAAATAAAATAAAAAGTGCGTAAATCGTTGAGACACAGACGAGACCGAGACGTGATACAGATACAGATACAGTCTTGCATAGTTGTGAATAAAAAAATACTCGAACAGATACAAAGAGTACAGGTGTGTGTGTGTGTGTGTATCTGAGTGTGCGTATTGTACATTTAGAGTAGCTAGCTACACAGAAAAAAAATCTTTTCTCGCTACTGTAGTAAAATCAGGAACATCCGTTGATAATAACTGCCTGAGCACGGATTTTCTTGATATGAGAACGATTTTCTTAAATTAAGAACGCATTTTTTAAGACCGCCGATCTTGGTTTAAGAACGGGATGGTCTCGAAATTGTTCTTCATTCAATAATATTGGTTCTTAATTTAAGAACGTCTGATCATAATTTAAGAACATGTTTTAAGAACGCCGTTCGTATTTTAATACCAAAAAATCATGAACGAAAAGTCTGAAAAATTAAGAACATTTGTTCTCATTTTTTTATCTCAGTGTAGGCATGGGTATGTGAAACTTTTGGGACGCCCCCTCCCTTGCCATATTACTCAAGAGCCTGGCGAGCCCCAAACCGCACACACCTCCAAGCATTTGCCGGCGCGTACATATTGCCAGAAAGGGAAAACCTGAAATGACTACAGCAGCAGCAGCAGCAGCAACAACACGAACAACAACAACAAATAAAATAGCAGCGCGCTGAAGAAGCAGAAGCTAAACAGAAAGCGCAAAAAAAAGACAACAAAAAAATCTCATATTATTTTGGCCTTCAAAATTTTTGGCGGGCAATGAACCAACAACAACAGCGCTTACACACACAAAGTACCGAAAAAAAAAGCAAAACAAAAGGGGTGGCTGGGGCTGTGGCAAGAGTTGTGGCGGGGGGGGGGGTGTAGGGGCAGGGGTAAAAGAAGAAGCAGAGGCAAGAGCAACGCACAACTAAAACAGACGCACACGATCGAGACGATATGCTTTTGATGGGGTATGGGAGAGGGGTTGGGAGGGGGAAGTTGGGCTCTGGTGCAAGCACGTGGGAAAGAGGGGTGGTGATGGGGGGTGGCGCAGTTTGGGGATAGTGTTGGCAGACATTAGTGGATACGGAACGAACGCGGCTTCATTCTATCCATGCTGTCTGTCCATGACTTGCATGGCACTCGAGTCCGGCGCGTGTTGTCTGCATAAGTGTGTGTATGTGTGTGTGTTTATTATGAACTTATATCCGTGTGTACCTACCTAACAAGCCACCATAACTTCGCCGCCAACGCCACCGCACCCCCCCACCGCAAAACACCCTCAGCAACAACAAAATCAACAACGCATTGCATGCAACGCCTAACCCCAGCATTCAACTGCCCCTCAAACAGTGTCACCAAACACACACACACACACACATACACGGAGCGACAACAAATGTTGACACAGTAAATTTTGCATAAAATGTGTTCCGTTTTTCCAAAGGGGGGGTTTTTGTTTGTTTTTTTTGTTTGGTTTTTTTTCTTGTATTTTTCTGAGTGAAGTACAAACCTCGGATAAGTTGGAGGAACACACTATGTTGTCTGTAGTTGGCTCCGGGTCGAGTCTGGGTCATGAGTCAGTAATTTAAGCGTTAAATTGTTAGATTAGCAAACAGGCTAGACATGAATTATGGCACCCACTGTAGCAACACTGTTGAAAACCTTGAGTGAATGTGTGTGAAGAGAGCATTTTAATGTTACGTTAAAAAACAACTTTAAGTGCATTCCAGATAATTTTGCAATGCCAGATAATATTTGATTTTATCAATATGTTTTCCATAGAGTTAACAATTTTGTTAAATTATTGTAATCATTATGATGATGATTAAGTATGAGATGAATGCATAAAAAATATTAAATTAAATATTGGCGCACCAACAGGCGCACAAATTTGATCGTTAGCCAAGCCGAAAAATGCACAAAGTTGCCATCAGAGTCGAGGGCAATGTGTGGTATTGAAAATGAAATAGCTCAGGGCAACGCAGAATCCTATGAATGCAGCTCTGCAACTTTGAAGTGATGCATTCAAAAGAGTTCAAGTGAATGAAAATGCTAATAATGCATGGATTCGTTTTGGGTATTTGGGCCATTGTTGGCTTGTGTTGAATGCCACATACTAAGTACGTATATACACATGCAAGCGGGTGGCATAGCAACCTGTTGCTTAATGAAACCTTGCAACGCATAATGAATTCAAAAAACCGCACTTAATGGAGTCATTGACTTAAGATTCGCTCCCTGTTCGCTGATTTTTGTTGTTGTTGCAGTCGTTTTTTTTGTTTTGGTTTTTGTTTTTTTAGTATGCTTTCTTTTGTGGCATATCAGAGGCCGCTGTTGAGCAATTCGTGGAAGCAACTTCATTTTCAATGTTTTTTGTTGTTCTTTTTGTTTTTTAAGGCATCTCGTTTGCTGTGGCTCCGAAGCATCCTTCGTTAGAAAACCAGTTAGAGCGTCCGTTCATGCTCACTTGTGCCCCACACGTATACATACTTTCAAAGACTACCACGAAAAGGACGCGAACACAAACACAGGCGAACACACACATAATTTAAATTCCATCTACGTATTGCATGGTTAATGGGATTCCAATCCAATTTTCATTGCCATTCCGATCACCGTTCAACATCAGCCAAAACATTTCAAAAAGGCAAGCTTTAAAGGCGCAAATTAATCGAAAAAGATCTTAGACAGACTCATATCCAAAGAAATACAATAAAGTTTTTAACTAAGCTAATGTGGATATAAAAATAACATTGTGAACCAAATTTATAATTTAAGAAATTAAATCTGTAAATATAGTTATAGTAAAGAAAATATATTATTGTGTCTGTGGAAAAAAAACACATGAAGAAAGAAAGATTAGAGATTTCCTTTTCAAACATAATATATAATTTTGTAAACGTGTTGCTAGCAGCCCTCACAAGTTTTTTGATCTAAAAGTTTTATCAAATTTTATTTAATTTATATACTCGAAACCGAATTTAAAGAGTATTTTGAGTTTGAGCAATGTCCGTCATGGTGTCTGTCTGTCTGTCTATTCAAACGCGGCTTTTTTTTTCGACATCCATAAAACTAGAGAAAGAGACAGAAAGTGTCAAGATATGGGTTTTACGTCCAACAAGGGGCTGGGAAATCGATAAAGGCTCAAGGCTCAGTTTCCCGAACTTAACCTAACGTGAACTGAACTTGAACGTGAACGTATACTTGAAATTCAAGCGATTATGCAAAGAATGAACTTATCGAACCGCTAATGCCTTCAAATAGAATATAACACAATTCGAATTTAATATAATTATTACCCAAGCAACCAGTTTTTTGCAGGATCTTTAAAATGTTTGCTAGCATCATTATACAAATAATCATTTCCTTGAACCAAACAAATTGGCTTATGTTAATCCATTTTAAAATCAGCTGCTTTAACTTGAACTTGAAATTCAGATTTCTCGAGGATGTCAACATGATTTTTAATCAAAATGCATGTTAAAGTTTTATGCCAAAAAATCGACTTGGGTATTGGTAAAATCTTTCGACTTCCATAACTTCGGCAAAACTGACCCGATTTTCAAAAGCAATACCTTAAAAGTCATGGTTTGGCTACTAGAATAAAACTGCATTTAAATAACTACATTTAAATAAAATTCGACGTCCATGTTAAAATTTTATGCCAAAAAATCGACTTGGGCTTTGGTAAAATCTTTCGACTTCCATAACTTCGGCAAAACTGACCCGATTTTCAAAAGCAATACCTTAAAAGTCATGGTTTGGCTACTAGAATAAAACTGCATTTAAATAACTACATTTAAATGAAATTCGATTTTTGGTCAACATCCATGTTAAAATTTTATGCCAAAAAATCGACTTGGGCTTTAATTAAATCTTTCGACTTTCATATCTATATCAAAACTGACTCGATTGTATCGATAGTATAGTTGATGTTAACGCTCTGTACTCGATATAGGGTTGGTTCTCATTAAATGTTGCACCCGATTGCACGCAAAATAACTTGCAGCGCCGAATCTTTAATTATTGGAATTAACTTAAACGTAGTGAGAACTGATCTTATATCGAGTACGACACATTTTCATAAATTATACTATCGATATATGATACGATTTTATATATATGAATGTAGCCAGATTAAATACAAGACTACAACACTAACACTTATGCAATGACATATAAACCGATTTGATCTTACTTCTTAGGTAAGTTTCTTTGTATATATTTGAAACAATATTTTTACCCCCCCAGCCTATAGATGTTTACACAGCAAAACAGCTGCATCAAACCCCTGGGCGTACCCGCTTTTGTACAGGTATCTGAGTCTACCGACAACGTTTCACATTCATACTTCCATCTCGTAATCAGGTTTCGTTTAGTTTGCAGTTACATCTGGAACTAACTACGCAGACACATAAATGCAAATTATGGAGAAAAGAATAAAATTGATAAGCCAGGAAATGAAAATTGCTGTCATATTAAGTCTTATAAACTGAAAATCACCTAACTTCAAATCTTTAAAATAAAAGTGTCGTTTAAATTTCTAAAATTCATTTAACCGGTTTCATATATCTATTCAAAATTAAATAATTTTATAGTGTGCATTCATGTTGTTGACGCCTTAAAGTAAGAGTTGTCTTAGTCCAAGCTTGAGATGTCGCATACATTGTTTTAGCTTTTAGCTGTTATAGAGTATTGCGCAGTTGAAAGAATCAGACTGAGAGTTGTTTTAACTTGTTATAAACTCGAATGTATATTTTGTTTTTGGGCTTAAAGTGATTCGTTATGGCGACAACAAGTAACGCACAACTAACGTGGCCGACATGACTTGAGTACTGGCGACAATTAGCTGACCGATTGTTGACACTGCCATTGCTCCTCACACCCCTGAGATGGCAATGGAAACCAATTGTCCATGACCAAAGAGCTAGCCGGCAAAACTGTGTGTTGTGTGTCAGGCTGATTGCCAAGCGTGGCCGATGCGATTGCTATACGCAGAATCTCGCTAAAACGCAAAGTCGACTATATAGTAATGGCCCAAATAAAAAAAACAAAAACAAAATATATGAAAAGAAAATAAAAAAAAAATTGGAGACATATTTCGATTGTTGTTTTTAGCATTAATGTGGCAACTTTTTAAGTTTTCATCTTGTTGCCGGATTGGTGGTTGATTGGTATTTGGCCGTTTTGTTGTTTCTTAGGTATTTTGGCGTTTTGGTGTTTGTGTTGCCAGGCCAGTTTGCAGCGGCGATTATTAAGCAAATTAAGGAATGCCAATGCATACGCTTAGCATATACAAAGCAACAGGTTGCTTATTGTCGGTAAAACTCCATTGAACTGGTTCGCAGCATCTCACACTCATAGATTAACATAATTTGCTGCCCCTCAGATGATTTTGCGTATCAACTTCCATACAAGACATAAAAAAAACAACAACAACAACAAAAACATAGTGTGCTCTAGTAGTTGATGCTAGGCTTTTGGATACCCATTATAAACAAAGAGAAACTAAAAAAGATGAAAAGTTTTTTATATAAAAATAAATAAAACTTTAAGGCAAATGCTTTTGTCTTGTCAATTTGAAAAGCACTTTCTTAATTCGATAATTGTAATTTAAATTTGGGATTTCAGTTTCAGTAAACATTTAAGAAACTTTTCTGATCAGAATCGCAATTTGGTTTCTTTCTCTTTATTTTCAACTGGCATACTAGAACAGCTGTGCACAATATATAGTATTTTCAGTTCTCACTCTTTGAAAACTCAGAACTATAGGGTATTTTATATATATGTTTTTAATTTGCATAAGGCACGCAGCTGATTTTAATGAACAATGAACAATCATCGCACGAATTAGATGTTGATGTGGATTTCATTAATTAGTTGGTCCACCGATAAAATATATATATTTATATACATATGTATTAAAAAATATAAACATATATGTATATAGCATATAAATGAATTGGTTCGATCCGGTTGGGCGTGTGCTTCTCTTTCAGTCTATCGCTTTTTCCTTGATTCTTCTGATTATTATTATTATTTTTTTTTTCGTTCATGCCGCGTTGTCAAATCAATGCCACTCCAAACATTTCGTATGCAAATGACTTGTTTGAGCTAGTGCATAAATTATGAGTCCAAAAAAAAAGACAACTTAATATATACGAATTTCTACAATAACCAAACAATCGGCAAGGAACATCCACGCCTTGGAACACTTATTGCACTTTCAAAATAATTGCAGCACGTGCGTTTGTCTGATTTGTGGGCCTCACTTAGAAGTATGTGAACGAGAAGTTACCTTTACTGCTAACTATAACTATATGCAACAAAGACTTAGCTCTCTAAAAATGTGCATAAAATTCTGATTCAATTGAAATTGATCAAATACAGAATGCTAATGAATTTTTTGTCAATAAGGTTTTTAACTTAAACAGGAATCTTTGAACTTATTAACTATTTACTTGTTTCATTCTCTTAAATTAAATAAATATTTACTGACTATTCGAATGAATGAATGAAATTTAATTAAAATATAAGAAAAAGGTCATCAAAAATATGCTTTATAAATTATTTTGCTGTATAAACATTGGACATTCATATGTATGGCTGTGAAAGTGTGAGAAAAAGGAACTCAGCCAGGAACCAACCTAAAAGCCCTGTCGTCGAGTAGTTCAAAGGGAAACGCAAAAAATGTTGTGTAGGGGTTTGTTGATTTTATTTTTATTTTCGTTGTTGTTTTTGTGTTTTTTGTTTTTAAGGCAATAAGATCTCATTTCATTTTAGCTGGAATCAAGTTGAGAAACGGACAACGACGACGACGACGATGATAATTATGATGATGATGATGATGACGATAATGATAATGTGCAGTGGCACACTGCCAAATTGTTTTTTCTTATACTTAAGAATTGGATTGGAATTGGAACCGAATCATACGTTACTCACGAACTTTGGTCGGCAAAATGCGTTTGAAGCGCCGCACGAATCACAAAACGCAAAACGAACTTCGATTGGGACAAACAAGGAGCCAAATATTTCGAAAATCTTTTCCAAATGAATACCTATTCGGCATGTTTGTTGGTTGCTTGGTTGGTTCCTAAATTAATGCCACAAGACTTTTGCCCTGAGCTGGGTTTTTTTTTATTTTTTATTTTCTAGTCTCTTGCCGTTTTTCTACCAATAGGTCGTCGGTTGTATCATAGTTGACCATTTCCAGAGTACCTGAGTTCACCACTGAGCTATCCCCCTACCCCCCAACACTGCACTTGGTTGATTATGTGAGAATAAGTTAAGCTCACGCGCATCTTTAGTGTAAAACGGCAACCAGGTCTCGGACCTGGGGACCATCACACATTTGGCATTGACAATGGTGGCGTCGCTTCATGACTGTAGCCGGTTGGCCAAAGGGCAGCAGGGAAAGAGCGAAACAGAGTAGAGCGAAGTTAATGGGTAAGAGAGGGCCAGTCGAACGCCATGGGCATAAAGTTCACACTCGTAAGTAAATAAATTTAAATGGCGGCACTTCTGCTAATCTTTTTTTTTTACCCTTTTTATACTTTGATATCGAATATTTAGAGTATATTGGATGTGTGCAACGTCCGTCCGTCCGTCTGTATGAACGCAACTTTTTTCGACACCCGTCAAGCTAGAGACTTGAAAATCGATAAATTCGATAGCTGAAAATCGATGAATCCACAAATTTGGGTAAAAAAATAGTTATTAGCGTCCTCCAAAAAACAGCAACAATAGCTTTGGTGCCACACCGACTCCATCCGCCCCCAGCCCAACCCATTTCGAAACTGAATATCCTCCGCAGATCTGTATCGAATTATCTTTCCTGCCGCTTCTTACCACCCGTTTTTGATACTGATAACAGAGTATTCCGCAGTCGGTTGCGTCAAAGACTGCAACGTTTTCACTTGTTTTTTTTTTTTGCCTGTATTTATTTTAATTTTTTTTTTTTCCACATATTTTATTTTATTTTTTTGTGTTTTCAACCTACTCAGTTGTCTCTTGTTATTTGTGTGTGTGTGTGTTTTTGTTTTTTTGTTTGTTGCGCGAACTTTTTTCGCAAGAAATTCAGCAGGCAAGCTAAAGATTTCGTTTCTTAACGCTGGTATTAAGATTTTTATGGTTATTAATTTGCTAAATAATACGAAGATGGCAACGGCGAATGCTGTTCGCTGTTGTTGTAGCTTGAGTGCCTGGTCGACTGTTGTCGGTTTTGTCGTTTTGCCGGGTCTGGGAACGGCGGCCCCAAACCTCCCTCCCAAGCCCCGGCCTCAACCCAAAAACCGTCAACCCAAAACCAACTCAAGCTCAACATAAGCGAAGAAGCGAAGTGTGTGTAGTTCTGTGAATGAAGAGCACTTTGCATTGAGCGCGAAGCAAACCAAAAATAAACGAAATGGGTTTCCTTCAAGTTTTCGACCGAGAAACTTAATGTCGATGCTTGTGGGCCCAGGAATTAAGCGCCATAAATAACCAGACACGAGAGTTGTAAGACCCCCCCCCCTTGCTACCATCCTTTCCCTCTAAAAACTTAGGGCTTTTTACTACAATCACATATAGCAACGACAGTGAAATCTCTGACCTCAATGCCTTTTTATTGGCATTAAAGTTCAGATCACTGGATCTCAAATCGAAATTGACCGATAAAATTACAGAATTTTCTGCCTAGACAGGGCTAAAACTCTTGGTTGTCAACAGCAGTCCAATTGAGTTTTGATATAAGCTAACAAAAAATAGTAAGAACGTACAGTGTGCGCTCGATAAAGTGTTCATAATAAATTGATTTTTTAAAGCTAACATTTCACATACTATTTAGAGATTAAATTCCTTTACAGCTGATATATTATATATTTTAAAAGACTAATTTTAAATTAAAAGTTTACATTCGACCTATAAATTAATATAAAAAACCAACAGAGAAACACTTTTGTTAACATGAATTGCTTTGGTTAAAAAAGGCACCTAATAGATTTCACTTTGTCAACTGCTTTTTTTTTTTTTTTGGGTTCATTGTGTAAGAACTTGCCTATGTTAATATCTAAACTGACAAGTATGCTTGTCATGTCAAAAATTTCCATAGCTTGAAAGGTTTTTAATACAATACTTTTGGTAGAAAGTGACATATCTTTCTTAGTTTATTTCAACGTTTCAGATATTCTTACCAAAAAGTGTAGAGCAATATATATATATTATATTAAGCTTGTTATGCTTTCTTAAAAGATAACACACAGCCAATTTAAAAGCAGCCAATTAACACGGCTCGTCTTCAATTAAATTATTCTGTACATAACTTTCAATTTCCTTCGAGCCTAAACTAATCAGTATTAAAAAAAACCATTTCGTAATGATTTCAAACATGTGCCAAGATATGTATGTAATTAAATAAATAAATAAGCCATGCTCAGGGCTCTATACTGAGACTGGTGGCCCTCGTCAGGCCCCTGAACGGTCGTGTAGGCTAGTCGTAAACCGAATCTGTCATTTCAAGTTTGTCAGTTTGGGGCACATTCCACTACCAACTACCAATGCGAAGAAACAAGCAGCCAATGTGGAGTCGCATAAAACCAAATATAATTTAAAAGCAATAAAAAAAAAGAACCTCTCATACGCATTGTGGATTTCAATAATGTTTGTCTTGGTTGACGACTTCCCCTTTCAATTTTGGTCACAATCAGAGCCAGTAAGTGTGTGTGTGTGTGTGTGTGTGTGTGGGCCGGGTATGTAAATTGGTGTTTTAAATATTTATAAATTTAATTGCGTGTTTCATATGCGTAAGTATTTGCAGCCACCTCAGACACGCACATTCTTTTAATATTCACACATTGTGCAGAGGCATTTTGTGACAGGCGACGAATAACAACAAACTTAATTTAACTGAATTAATCTTAACTAAACTGAACTAATCGTGTTTTTCTTTTAATAGCTAGATGTCATTGTGATTTGCAATTTTTTGGTATGATAGTTTGTGACTAGGCTTTTTTTTAAAGTTGTGAAATTCTTATTTGATGTCTGCCTCTTCGAGACTTTGAGATAATAACATAGTGCAGCATATCAACAGAAGAGCGCCAATGATAATTCTTCGTTGTTGAAATCATAAAGTAAAGCAATAAATGTGTTTAACTTTTTGATAAACAGTTTGCATTCGTCAGCTAAAAAATCAGCAACATTCCAGTGACATTAAAATTGTTTGCATCGAACGAAATGTTGAAAGCAACGTAATTTGTGTGTGTGTTGTAAGGCCTCGCTTGATTGACTACTTTGTCGCCTGGCTAACGCAAGTATTTGCCAATAGGTCTTCCGCAAGCTGTTGTCATGCTATTGTCGAACTGTTGAGCGGCACAGAGGGGCCCCATTTAGTGGCAAGCCAATCAACTCAGTACCGAAATTCATATAATATAACTGCGTAGATACATTCTGTTCTTTATTTTTACCTTTACCTACTATACCCCGTACCATATGTATATGTTTATTTATATGTATATGCATTTGTATATGTATATGTTATACGCATTTTGTTGTTATTGTAACATTCACAGTATTCGTATCTTAACGTTGGCCCTCCCTGAACCCGGGCAAGCAGTACGGGCCATTTGTTAATTGTAAGTGGCATTTTTAATAGAGTTTTTATTACATATGTTTCGTCTTTAGGGCTGCGATAATTTATTCTACCTTCTGCCGTAAACGCAACCATTTAAATTGTATTTTTGTATTTTGCGACATTTTATGGCTTTTATATCGTCCACTTTGTACCAATAATTACAACTATTTCCTCAAAACTTTGAATGACAAATGATTGTGTGTAAGGGAGCCAGCCCCGCTTCTAATATAGTCTCAGAATTTTGTATTGACAAATGACACACAACTTTTTCAGTAGTCTCTAAC